>OZ032116.1:12289825-12662325 GCA_964026355.1 Pseudorhiza aurosa | reverse complement strand
AGGAAATACAATGTTGAATTAAGCGAAAAAATAGTTGAAAAGTCCATCAAAACAGGTCTGTCTAGTCCTTGCTCCGTCGGCAAAATATGTAGTACGTGCATCGTATAGAAATGCTGATAATTTTCGAAATAATGTGATTCCTTAAGTTGTATGGAGTGTCGAGGTCATTCAGCATAGCAAGTAAAGAATCACAAGACTTGTTCATGCTCTAAGAGCATTCATCGAAACATCAATGAATTTGACTTCCCTATAAGTACCTTTTAACGTTTGTACAAGGGGCAGATACTTTGCAGATTTACGAGTGCTATTAACCTCTAGATTGCTTTCAATGGCGACTCTCAATTATACAAAATATAACAAATCACATAATGATAATAATGATAATAATGATATCGTTTCTAAAAGGGTTTGACTTTTTCAGCAAATGCTGTTATCAACCAAGGATCTAAATTATACGTACGTTGCTAAGAGAAAAAAGCAAAAAGAAAAATTGAAAACAAATAAATGAAAGATGAAAGAAAGTTTGGTTAAGGTTAGAGTCAAAATTTCTTACATATATATATTAAAAGCAAATCAATGCTGCTCAGTCCCGCTTTGACCCAGAAGAAGTTTCCCCATTCCCCCATTCCCCCATCCCCGTTTCCCAGTCTTCTTTATCGCTGTATCTGTTTTTGTCTATGGATGACTTTGTAAGCCAAAGGGGCGTTTTATGATTCCAACCGTACACACTACACCCATCCTTATCTGACTGAGTGCTATCGCGGCAAAATAGCAAGACGGGAATCAATAAGAGTGCGTTTTTGAATGTAAACAAACATTTCTCTGTTTTTCTTTCAAGGATGAAATGCGCGGAAATCTTTACAGCGCTGCGTGGAGGAAATCTCTCGCATTGAAAACGGAAAAGTCTGTGCTCATTCGTGTTTTCCTGGCGAAATGCTGGGACCTACTTATTAGATCGCCAAAGCTATTTTATTGCTAATAAACTGTTGGCTTCTATGATTATCAATACTGCTCTGTTTAATCCTTTCTTCATACAGTGCTTGTGATTCATTTAAAATAGTGATAATGATAATAAATTCAATCATTTTAGGACGGTTACCCATTCAGCTGTACTGATTTACGAGGGGCCGTCAATCTACGAAGTAATTAAACAAAATGGCGATATATAAGAATTAGAATACAAGTGTCCATTAATAATATAATACAATACGATATAATATAACATAAGTCCCACAGCCAATTAAACTAACATGATAGAATTGAAATAAACATATTTGATAGCTTTTTAAAGGACTTTAATAATGGTGCTTTCATTGCAGTAGCTGATAGGCTGTTCCCAATTTTCGCTCCGTTTTGCCCACTTCTTGTCTTTTTAAAGACAGTTTAAGATGACTTTGAGTGCTGCTTGGAGCTCGTGAAGGGCAATGAGAGTTTTGGGTAAGCAGATTACAGGATGCTGTGGAGAATGTTCTTAACCTTTTTCAGAAGGCCGATAGCACGTGAAACCTTCTTTATGACATCATCAACATGCCTTTCCTGCTTTTCTTTATGACATTACCAGCATGCAATGTTCCTTCCCTCACCATTTTTGGTGAACAGGGCGGCGCCCATCTCGTTTCATTAGCCTTTGGCAACACAGCTATGCAAGCACAGTGAATGCTACAGCTGGGGGCTGGCCATCTGGTAGCACTGTGTGTTTCACTCCCATGCTCTTTCCCGAAGTGCTGAATGCTAAGCAGGGCAACAGTATGTACTATTTTTCAAGTCTTCTGTATGACTCAACCGGATATCAAACCCCGACCTACCGCATACAAAGCGATCATTCCACCACTAAGTCAGTACAGGGGTGAAATGAGCTGCCACCCTGCCTCACAATGCTGTGACTCAAGAAAGAGCTTCGCTAACAAGGTGCAATCCTATGCCTGATTTGAGTATGGTACAGATGTACTCAACTTTAGTTTTCCTATCTGGACAAAGACAACCCATTGAATATTTGGCAAATTACATTGCCAGGTGCAGCTAATTTTGGCTATCACCTTGGTAACCACACTCACAGGCTGCCTGTGAATCTGGAGAGATCCAATTGGCCAACTGACCAAGAGGCCTTTTATCCATTTTTGCCCAAGGGCCTTGAACTCTCATTGCGGCCCTAATCGGCATAAACGTAGAGCTTCCTTTGTGAAAACAGAGTCCTTTTTGTCTCTATTGGAAGCAGAAAAGAAATGGCAGAAATTTTTTTTATTGATTAGCAGGTTAATGGCCGACTGATAATAAGCCACAACTGAATTAATCCTTGTTCTCTCCTGCACTGAAACCAGAGCTCTCCGACTTAGTAGAACTTATGAAAACCTAAGCATTCATCTTTCATTCAGATAGCTCTGACAATGTGCGAGATAAAGCAACTCCAATGAACTGAATGGTAACAGAATATGTTGACTGTTTGGTTTTACGATAGGAAATGGGCGAAACCGTTTCTAGATCCTGATATGCCACCTAAGAATGAACGGTGGATGGAAATTTGCATGAAAAAAGGCACTCGTGACTGAAGATTATTAAAATTTCCTTCCCTTTTTGGATAGATGATAACATACATGTTGTTTTGAAAAATAAATGTTGATTGAAGACTGAATTCATGTTGTCACATGGCTACTTTGTATTACCATACTCCCTGTGATATTGTCTAGCAAAATCTTTGTATGTTTACGTCTATAAATCTTTGAGCATATCAAAACTTTCTCTTTCCATCAACTGAATTAAGGAAATAGCACCGGTCTCTTCTCGCACTCTTTTGAAGGTAGCATGTCAATCAGCAGCAATGCCGTGGTGCAGTAGTGGCTGAGCGTGCGGACCAATTACGCAGAGATTGTGAGTCCCAATCCGGCAAATGTCACAATAAAACGCCATTGGTGAGGAAGGCAACGGAAACCACCATATGTAAAATCCACTTCCCTAGAAAAAACTCAGAGCCCTGTCTGGTTTCCGCCAAGTTCGAAATCGAGTATGCAACACAGCATGTCAGTCAAAACTATAAGCCGCACCCTGCTTTATCTTACCTTTTTCTGACTACTGGATTCCCGATTTCAAGAATACTGAATCTGATCTGTGACGTGGCTTTCGTGTTAACCACCTTAACCACCAGCAGCGTCGTTGCGGTACTGGCAGAGAGCACTTAACCGAATCGCTGAGTGAAAGACCCGATTCAACGTTTACTAGAAAGCTACTCAGAGTGAAACTGCTGTGGAAATGACCAGAATTCTAGCCACTAGTGCAGTCAAACCGTGATTATGCATAGGCATGAATAAGGAACCATATAAAATCCTTCCAAGTGTAATCATCGGATTCTGCAGGTTAGTCCTACCAAGTGGGCTCGTCGGTTATGACTACCTAGTATCGAGTCATTTTGCCTTTCTCTTCCAGATTGCTCTGCCCAGGGCCTGCTCTTCTTCGATTCATGTAGCAGTCAGCCCCTCCTTCCGACAATCGTCCCACAATCGCCCCACCCTGTTCTGCGTCTCCCTCCGATCAATATCTCAGCTTCTTTAGTTCTAATTGTATCACTGAGGGTCCAGATCTCAACACGGTTTGGCTTCGGCTTTTATGGCCAGATGACATCCCTGCAACCAATCTCTTTTAGTGGCTTTTTAAGAGAAACTAAGAGGATACACTGGTCCCATTGTACCCAAGTAGCCATGTTGAAAAGTCATCCAACTGCTGCATTATCACATATTCCAACGTGGATATTAGTATAGGTGTAGGGGTGCTTCAAACCTCTGGGGGCGGAAGTTTTTTTCCACATGAATGGCAAGAGACGAGCCATTATTCCCTAGATGCTGAATCGGTGTATTGCCCAACTGAAATTCGCTTTGCTTATCAGATAGTGGTGACACCTCCACCCCCTAATCATCTTGCCCCCACGTCTATGGAGCAGTACAATGTCTTATATAGTAAACAGAACTGGATAAAATTAGGATCCTCCACGGAGGCAAGGAAAAGTAATCGTTTGTCCAGATGTCAAATTTATTCCCTTGCCAGCCTCGATCGATGCCTTTATGCTACCCTTCCACGAGCCACTCTATTGTCCAGCTGTTTTCAAACTCCCTAGTCTTTGTTTTTTACTCCGTATTAGAATTGCAGGTGAATTTGTAAGAAGCATAATTAGTAAACTTTGCCGTGCTTTTTAGTCTAGTTCCATGTCTTGATTTAATGCCCTCGTTGCTGTCATTCACTTTGCTCTTATGGTATCGATTCTATAGTGTTGCATGTATACACAGATACAGCAGAAAGATAGAGCAGAAAGATAGAGCAGAAAGATACAGCAGAAAGATACAGCAGAAAGATACAGCAGAAAGATAGAGCAGAAAGATAGAGCAGAAAGATAGAGCAGAAAGTAACCTATGTTATACGACATTAATTGGATACAGAATAAGTCACTAAACCACAGCAACGTTGTCCTCCCTTTAGCCATGAAATCTGTTTTTGTCTGCAAATATTTGATTCTGCGTTTAACAAATGAAGAGCTGGCTTTTTAGAGGAAGTTTCTTGCAAAACACTCTCAATGATACATTAGTCTCAAACAAGCCAAGACTAGCGTGCTTCAAAAAGACGGTAGGTGACTCGACTGGAGATAGATGCACCTGTAACATATGTCCCTAATTCATTCATCATCATCATCATCATCATCAGCCATTCAGGCCACTGCAGGCCGACAGCCTCCCCAACAACCGCCAGTTCTCTCTGTTCAACGCCTTCCTCATCCACCCAATTCCGCCTTCTTCTTCCAGCCTGTCTCTCCATCTCCTCTTTGGTTTTCCTCTCGCCCCCTTCCTGTCTATTGGTGTCCAATCGCTGACCCGTTTACTCCATCTTCCATTGCTCATTCTTGCCACATGTCCAGCCCACTTCCATTTCAAAGTTTTTGCCTTCTCCACTACATCCTCCGTTCCTGTTTCATTCATACAAGTCTTATTTTACCGGACACTTTGTGGATATCATTTGATAATTAGTTGGTTGAATTGGTATTCTCCTCTTTACTACTGCAAATACACACTTTAAATATTTATATATCATTCAAAAAAGATCCATTGAGACTAAGAGGACATCCACCCTTGCAATGTAAGTATTAAATATGAATGGCTTCGTAATGGCGTACTGGTTAGGGCATTTGTACAAATATACGAGATTCTCTAATTGCAAGGGGTGACGAATATTTCACTTGGTAACAATCGAAAACAGTTAAAAAAATTCACACCTTCGTGGGAATGAATTCAATAATGCCCCTACGTCACAAAGATAACGGCGAAAGAAAGCAATCAGTTTGGCTATTGTAATTCTTTCTGTTGAAAAGCTTGTCGCAACGAAGCAAGCTTTTGAGATGCGATTACCATCTGCACGTACCCATTTCGGAAAGAGAATTGAGCAATATTTCATATTGGTTGCACAGAAGTGTGGGAAGTGTTTTCAGAAGCGGGTTGTTAACTCAAAGAGACAAAAGCCCTTTTATGGTTAAAATACTACTTGAGCACGGCCCAGCTGCATATCAACAAAGACCGGAGTCACGCCCCATGAAAATCTTTGCTGAAGACTGCATAGCTTTCCGTTGAGATATTCGACGCGGCCCTCGCCTGAGTCATTTCATCGTGTGGTCAGCCGTTTCTGTTCTACGGAATGGGCTCCGTCACGCTTCGACGCTAACACGATGTAAAATTGCGGCAAACAAAGTGGGATTGTCGCGAACAGAGTTGTAAAGGATTTAGCCACGAGCGCTTCGGCGATATTAAATACTGCGCGGAACTCAAGACAGAGGATTTACTTCAGCTGTAAGGTTATGCGAGCTGGCTGTCCGGCCTGTATCGGGACGCGAGCTGTCGAAGAATACATACCGCTATGGCTTCAACGACGCTAAAAATTATTTTCCTGCAAGCATCTCTTGCAAGCTTGATAGCTCCAGCTTTAATGAGTATACCCATAGAATATGCAGGAATTTTCGGTGGACTACGTGACACTGGTCTCCCAGAACTGCAGGCGTTCGGCAAATATGTGGAGAAAAACACGAACTTCAGTGGGAAGTACGGTGGGGAGCTGTTGACATCCTATGCGAATAAGTATCTAGATGGAATCGTGGAAGCGAAAGATATTTCAAGGCTTTTGTCGTACGAGACGGTATGGCCAAGCGGCAAAAGAATCACCACGAACGTAAAAGTCGAAGATTCGAGTGTATGGAAAAATTTCCACCATCTGAAGGAGAATTTGAGTGTGAACATGAGTAGCATCGCAGAAAAAATCAAGAGAATGCATCGTCGTAAAAAGCGGATGGTTTACGGATCTGATGACAGGTTCTATATCCCGACATCAATATTCTGGAACAAGGAGCCGTACATATCCTTTGTAAGGATTTCGTCAGGGTGCACGGGGGTGCTTATCTCACCCCGTCACGTCCTCACTGCAGCTCACTGTTTACACGATCAGAAGGACTTCATTGACGGGATACAAAAATTGAAGGTCGGATTTATGAAGCCTGGCTCGAAATGGGAGTGGATCGATGTGCAGAACCTAAGGATATCGAAAGGTTGGGTGGACGGAGACCCGATAACTGGGCCGTGCTTCGACTATGCCCTACTGAAGTTGAAAAAGAACCACGGTAGGCCATACCTTGGGATCTCCGTCAGTCCTGACGGTGACAACGGGGTCGGGGAAAGAATATACTTCTCAAGTTTTGAAGATGACAAACCGCAAAATACTATGTGGTACAGGTAAGATAACATAATGCAATATTTGGTAGCACTGTCGTTTTATCATTAATTAAGGTGTCTGCAAACTCATCATCCTCTTCTGACCGCATACAGCAGGTTGCAAGATGCACTTCTCTTTCGATCAATCAATTTGAAGACATCACCGAGCATCGTAATCTAAGACGGGGTACGAAATTCGTTGATGAAACGATCCGGTTACTTGTCTAACCCTTTTTAGTCAATTAAGATTGTTCGGGTTTCTAGTTGCTTCCAACTGTTGCAACCTTGAAGCAAAAAGGGAGACGTCCAAAAGATGTGCTGGAGAGCTTCCCTCGTCATGAAAGCGAAAAATGGTAGTGCTTTTTATTACGATGCCCGGCTTTGTTGCAAACACATATTGGTTGAGAGCACCGTTGTATCTAAACAACTGAACAATTCTTGGGCAAATAGTGTGCATCTCTTTTGACAACTTTTCGCTCGGTATCGATAAGACCACGGGGTGAATTTTCATCTAGTCGTACATCTACGGTCTCTCAACGATCGCTTGAGATTTCGAAAGTGTTAACTGTCACCAAAAAGAATTGTTGATAGAGGGAAAGACGTCAGCTATTTTGGTCGATTAGAACCGAACACCAACTAACTGGAATATAATTATTCAAACAACACTGTAAAAAGTGCGTGATGCAGGGTCAATTTCTCTAGCCCTCCAGGCTTGCTGTGACTTCAGGTGTTCTCACGACAGATTTTCCTCATCACAGTGAATTGCATGTTGATTTTGTACATCGCCGAACAGTTAGAATACTTCTGCATATTCCTCTTGTTTTTCCGTGCGTTCCGGCAGGTAAACCATAATATAGTCTTCTGGAGCAGTTCCTAGTCTTTTCTCCCCTAGTCTTTTCTCCCCTAGTCTTTTCTCTCGACTTGACATTCCCTCGGGATGCCACTCCTGAATCTAGAGATAGGCATGATAATAATAATGATGATAGTACCAATAGTGAAGATAATTTGATGATAATATGAAACATTAAAAGCGGGGAGCTTGCAGTAATTTATCTCAAAGAGATAAATTTTTCCTACAGGAACCAGTGTCAAAGTAAAGTCAAAACTTGGCTTTAAAAGTTGAAAAATGTCACATAGAAATTTTTTTAAAAAATCAACGAAACGAAGTAAAAGCGTGTCCAAATCAGTTCGTAAAATACAACTTGAATTGTGAAATACTATTTAATTGCATTGTTGAGAGGGCAAGCGAGCAGCTCTCCTCGCTCGAGGTGAAAGTTAAGCCCTGGATGGCCCCGAACAAAAACCGAAGGTCTGTTATGAAGAGCCATCAATACATAACCAGACTAGCATTGGGCTTTTTGAGTTGAACGGTGGAAATATCTCTCAACACCGTGACCAGCTGATTCCGTTTCAGAGATTCGCATGCTATATAGCGCTGGGTTGGTTTCTATACACCAATTCATCGTAAAACATGATAATTCCGAGTGAAATCGATCCCAGGCTGAGATGAATTTAAATGCCGTTACGATATCTTTTAAGGCGGGTAGCTGACAGCGGTTAGCTAGAAAAACGCGATCTTCAAGGTATGGTAGTCCTGGAGTTGTTAAAGGATTAGCCGAAGGGCCAACGACAATTCCTGCTTCCTGCACTTTGTTAGGAGGGCCTAAACTCTTCATTGTACATTTCAACTCATTTTCCTAGATAGAGATTTGAAAGGTCAAGGGCAGGACTTTTATTAAACCAATACCTTGTATGTTTCATAGTCTTCAATGGATTCTCTGGCAGGTCAAAAGCATCTTAGGACAAAGAGGTCAGCTGCTAGCAGAAATCTCCCAAGCAAAGACATGTTTTTAAGCTTATCTTATGCAAATGCGAGCTAAAGAAAGCCTTCACAGGCAATGATCTATCTTTGACATAAAAAAGCAAAACTTGTCGTGTAGGGAAGAGCATTTGGTCGTAAGGATAGACGGACAATATTCAAGGATGTGTAGAGGGGGAGGGGGGGGGGCTACTGGTCTCACAGCGTAAGCCATGGGTAGAGCAGAGCATTGGAGAAGCAGCGCTGCATAGCATACTCGATTTCAATCGTAACATGAAACAGAGATCGGAAATCTCGTGTAGGGAAGTGGATTTAAGATCAAAGTAGAGAGCCACCGTCAGTATTCGATTCCGAGTTGCGCTGAAAGCAGAGAAAAGGCTCCGGCATTTTCCCAGAACTTGGCTTTTGCGAGGCCTTTCCCCATTGACTTCCTCAACGATAGCCCCTTTTTATTCTGAAGCGTGCAGCATTCGAACCCACAAAACCTGCGTTATGGGTTCGTACACTTCATTCATCACACTAATAAAACAGCAGTGATTGCCGATGCTGAGTTGCATACTCGATTTCGAGCGTAGGAGAAACCAGAGACAGGGCTCTGGGTTTCCCATTAGGTAAGGGGATTTCATGAGGTAGTTGCCCTTTGCCTTTCTCACCAATTGCGCTTTTATTGTGACACGTTGAGGAGTCGAACTGACAACCCCTGTGTTGAGTCGCATGCTTAACCACCACACCACGGTGCCACAAAAAAGCAGCATAAACCAGTTTAGAAGCAGTGCTAATCACCTCAAAATCACATGCCAATCAATGGGAATCAGATCAAATCACATTTAAGAATGGATTCCCGGTTTCTTATCCGTAATTACTTTCAAGTGCATGTAAAGAAATTGATTTATGATCATTGCGCTAGTTTAAAAGCAGTAGTAATAACCTAAAAATCCCATGCCAATCAATGAAAATCAGATCAAATCGCATTTAAGTATGGGTTCTCGGTTTCTTATCCGTTATTACTTTCAACTGCATGTAAAGAAATTATTTAGGAACAGATACGCGGCGTAAAACAATGAACGAGGATTCAAAGTCGGCGAGTGATGACTTGACCTTCTCTTTCAGAAGAAGTCCTGCAAATTTCAATAATTCTTGCAATGTCTTAAGGATATCCGTGTATCAAGTGAAGCAGATCATCTGCTTTCTAACGGCTGTCAAGTTTATATCGCCCAACCCAATCAACGGATTCAATCCAGCGTAGATAATATTTCTTTAGTATACAGATCAAATGGGACGGTATAACGAAGATAAAACGCAGAATAACAGGCCAGGGGCGTGAGGCTGGCTTAGGAAGTGCAAAGCCAAAAATGAACGCCAGGAGTGCCAGTGGGGTGGGGTACTGATTTCAATCCCTTGAATCCAGACGATGTAAACATTATAAACTCAGCTACAAAATCCAATAAAAGAGCTAAATGACGAAAGCTTACAATCAATTTGCTGAAGAAAACGTATTCAAAGGAGACTAGATTATTAAAATGTCATTGAGGAAACATTCCAAGGAGATACGCTGCATAGCTGCTCTGAAATGGAGACATGGGACATTTTCATCATAGTTAGAATTATAATCATTATTATTGTCATTGCTGCTGTTGTTATCATAATCATTAATTATCATAATAGTGTCATAATCATCATTATTATCATCATTTTTATTGCAATTATCAGAATTATTATCAATGTCGACACATTCATCATTGTCGTTGTTATCATCATCATCATCATCATCATCATCTGTATCAAAGACCTTGAATCAGATGAAAGAAGCAGCCAGTATGCCATCAAAAAACAGTGCCTATTGCATTCTAGAATATTTCACTTCCAAGTGAATGGGGCCTCCTCGTTAAATATCTGTGTTATTACTAATTTCCTTCATATAGCCTTTTTTGAATATGTCTCTTTATTCATGTTAAAATTTTCGATTGGAAATCTCCTATTTAGAGAAGTTTGCAGTTGCACATTTGTGAGCATTCTAATGAAATGAAATTTGAAAACACTATCATTACCACTAATATCATTATATCATTAATGTCCATTATTATTATTATTATCATTATCAAAATTACCCATGTTTTGAGTACACACACAGACAGCCATTAAAAATGCCCAAAGGCACCTCAGAGACTTTCCGCAAGGTGTGAAGTGTTTGGCACGCACCTCTGTCTGCACGGAAGAATCTGTCAATCAATGAATAAATCATTCAATCAATTAACCAATGAATCAAAATCAATGAATCAAAATCAATCAATCAAGAATCTATCAAGCAGGATGCATGATTCAAGCTTGAAAATTGAAGCCAGAATTGCCAAACCTAGTTTGCCTGAAAAGATCACCGAGATTCTTTGAGCTCACCATATTCAGGAGTTGATATAGCTTCATTATGGTTGAATAGTCTGTTTTAACGTGCAGTATCCCACATTTTGTGTCTTGCATTGAGCATTTTCAATTGTGACTTATTGAAAAGTATACTGTGTTAATATTGGTGCCTTGTGACGGTTTCTCTTCATCACTGTTATGAACCTGGTGAATTGTATGGGTTCGTTTCGTGTAAATCTCACACGATCTAAGCAATCTTTTATTGGTCAAATCAAAACAAAATTGTTTAAACCATTAACTAAACATCCACTTCCAAGTGTTCAGACATTGGCTGGTCAAAGCAGACGCTAGCCCGCAACCTGTCTGTAGATTTAAAAATGCCATTCCTCGATTAGCCGGATCGAATATTTGCTGCCAGCTACTGGATGAGGCAAAAACGTCGATGAACAGTCGAACACTGCAAACCAATTCGACAAAATGGTTTAACCAAATGTTTCAAAATGCTCTGTTCGCTTGCTCAGCATCAATAATTACCGCTTTCTCAATAGCGTTATGGAAGACTGGGTTTTCGTAATGCAAAAACTGCAGAAATAGATCTAGTCCAATAAATCGTTTTAGCAATAGCAAAAGTTAAAATCACTGACGTTGTCAGTATGCTCTGTTTATTGAATATAAGCTTTTTTCCTATATGAAATGAAAAGCCTATGGTGCGAAACTCTACCTTATGATTCATTGCCATCTTTCAAATCTAAGATCAATAAACTTGATCTTATCTCTATCTCCTCTTAGTATTTCGCTTGCTTCTTTCTTCCTTTGTTGGGGCTCTTTATAGGCCATCATGGCCTTTCCCAACATAACTCACTAAACAAAGAAAGAAATAATTCCACCTCGAGATGACATCACCTTATGAGACAGGACCAAGACACAGCTTGAAGTAGCTTTTCAGCTTCCTAAAAACTACCTCGTGATTCACGAATCTACCTTGAGATGAAGTCACATAATGAGACAGGAGCAAGACAGCCCCACGTAGCGTTGCAGGTTCCTGCAATCTACCTTTGCGTGCTAGGTAGAATGCATAGCTACAAAGGGGGACCTTCTACATATAAGAACATCTTAGAAACGATTTCGAAGGTTTTAACTGACAAGTCGCATTTATGCAGCCTTCAAAATGCAACGTTGTAGGTCAGTTAGGAGGCAAAGCCTTTGTGTTTTTTAATCGTAATTCAGTTTGCCTTTCCTGTTTAAGCTTTCTTCATTTTAAAGTGATTCACCTCAACTTTCCATAGTTTTTCTCCTCTTCTTCCGATGCAAAACAATTCAAATTTAGATCTCCGTGAAGTAGGGCAAGCTTTGGTAAAGGGAACACTAAAAAAACTGTGTCGAAAGCTCTATATTTTCGAGCAACAATTCTACGGAACGAGTTCCCTCAACTAGACAAGGGTGCCATAGTCCATGTACTGCTGGGAGGATTCTATCGGGAAGTCAAAAGAAAGCGTTGTACAGTAATACCAGGCGTAGGAACCAAAATATATGGTCACATCGAGAGGAAGGACCTGGACCTTGCTCGATAAGCAAACAACTTCTCAGTTTCAAAATGTCTCCCTTTACTTTGGCAGCTAGTTAGAATCATATGGATGAAAAAGATTCAAGCCCAACCAAGTCTCGTGGCTTGTGATGAGGGAACAAAGCTTACGAATAAAAGATGCATTGTTATTTCATTCGGATGCAGCATGCATACTAATCCTAAGGCAGTGTAAGACGAGCAGCCCCGAACACCTGAATTGGATTCGATAGCGTCATAATCTAACGTGTTTTTGCAAACAAAACAGACTTTGCCATTGATACGTACATCTCTTATAGGGATTGGCTCGCCTACTAATAACTGTATTGAATACTCCATTGCCAATGATTATATATTTCAAAAAGGTTTAAAAGATTCGTAGCAAATGGTTGGCATTAGCGTGGGAAATCACCATCTGAGTGCTTTTGTCTGTAGCATATTTAGAACACATGTATGGTAGGAACTCCTTGCGATATTTTTCTCTGAGAGGGCGCTGGCTTCCTCCCCGGAAAAATGCCTGATCTGGGATGAAAGAGATTATATTTTCGTGCATGAAAGCATGATTGTTAGTTCTCCTTTTACATCTGTTGTTCATGGAATAAAACAACCAGGAAAGTACTTTCCCATGCAAGCGAAATGCCGTCCTTGATGAGCTGGGAATTCGGTTATTTGTATTCTTAGGTCTTTCTCAGAGCTCGCTTTTTACAGTTCCGAAGCAGGCGAGTTATAAAGCCTTCATCAGCACACATCAAAACACACCAGCAAAATCTCTTAACCTCCAACCCGAGACACCTCGGCCTGGCTCAGACGCCGTTCTTCTCAAGGGCTGAACTCAAGTGCTGCATGAGTCTGCGATAAGCCGTGCAATCGAATCGGTTAAGCAGCGCGGTTTTTATCACGTATAGCAATCAATGATCGCTTATCACGTATATCAATCAATGATCGCTTATCACGTATATCAATCAATGATCGCTTCGCTAAACAGAGATTGATGCGCCGCACGCCTCCAGTGCGACGCCGTTTCACTTCTTCCCAGCATCTCATCTGCCAAATATTATATGATTCTACCTAAACGTAAAATGGATAAATTTGGACACTGAGAAGATTTTTGCTTATCGAGCGGTGTCCAGGTCCTTCCTGTCGAGGTGACCGTACCTCCATACCTCGTAATCCCCGCAGCTGGAATCACGGACAACCGGCAACTCTACTCACTCAAGGTGATAGTTAAGCAAAGGGTGGATTCAAACCACTGACCATAGGATAAATGTGCAAGAATCTTACCACTGAGAGCTATCCTCACACCTAATTAATCACATGGCCTGTATCGCCACTCGACTTCGAGCGGAGCAGAAACCAGAGACAGGACACTGAGTTTTTTCTAGGAAAGTGGATTTCATGAAGTGATTTCGCTACGCAAAGCATTGTTTAGTCTACTCCACATTCGCAGAATACATCGGACGTCTTAAGTACATATTCAATAGATCCTCCATTCAAATATGAAACAGTACTTAAAGCAAGCGAAAAGAAGCTACTGTAGACATCAGTGCAGCGCTCGAAAATGTAGATCGAGATTAGCTCGCCCACAATTCTTCTAGTCCTCTCTCTGCTCACCTAGCAGCAGTGGATCCCTGGTATCAAGCTGGAGGCCAACTGTGGCGAGGAAAGGAACTAGCAACCTACCTCCACGTGCTTCCCGTCGCTTATTGCGAGTATGGGACCAAATTTTTCGCCACTTTCAACGGCCTATATTTGCAAGTGATTATCATATAGACAATTTGGGGTCAGTTTTCTACCGTTGTGTATCTCGATCAACGACCTTGCTGGCTGGCCAGGTTGAAGGTTTGCATTGTGGAAAGAGCAAAAGTAGCTTCAATGACCATGTGGTTTTTAATTTCTCACATTTTGAGCCATCTATCAACGTCATTATACATGACCAGTCTTATATGTGATTCAAGCGTCTGCTCTACTTCCTATTCACTTATTTTAAGACTGGCGTATTGCTTTGAAGTACACATCCCTAAACAGCTTCATTAATCAAACCAGCTTACCCTAAAGGAACGTGCCCATTACGAGACTAAGGAATGGAACCATGTGCATTCGCCACTGATTTTATTGCGAAATAATTTCTTTCGGTGTGTGACAAAGCAGATATCGATCTTTGATGATCTAGATTATGTCAAACAGCAGACGAGAGCTCACCCCAACGAGCTCTCGAGGAATTTGGCAGCATGGCACCAATTATATTGCTGATCTAAAGCAATATTGCAAGTGCTTTTGTCATTCAGTTGTTGGAAATGACAGAACGGTTACCTTTTTCTCAATAAAACACGAAAACGTTTTGTAGATAACAGATTGCGCGTTGATGCTAGCATCAGTGACTCGGCTTCGCCAAAGCCAGCTTTCACTTAGAGTAAGCAAAATCGTGCTACCTTTTTGTAGTTCCAGGCATATAGGAAGCATGAAATTCTGAGGTATGGTCGCATTGTGAGGTATGGTCGCATTGTGAGATATAGCCATGACACTGCTAAACAGTCATAGCTCATCAACGTTCTAAAATCTGCCTTCAGGTGCTAGATAAACATGCACAGAGATCCCTTTGTTGAGATGAGAAGGAAGAGTGGTTTGTTTGGGTTAAAAAGAGCATTCACAAGGGAGAAGTTTGTTAACGAACAACGCTATCAGCACAAAAACTGCCCCCCCCCAGATTCCCATGTCAATCTAAAAACAGACTCCATACCATGTATGGAGATTTTTTGGAAGTGGTCGTTGTGATGTTTCCGTATCTTGTTTGAATACTGTATACCACTGAAAGATGCACGAGAAAGCGGTTGTGGCTATTTGGGCGTTACCAACCCCCTTCCCAAATACGGTCCTTTTTGTATGACTCGCTGAAGGTGATGAGTCTAAAATCAGCATAAGTTTTATGAAGTCTATCAAAATTACTGAAATGAAATTTGTCTACAATTCTTTGCAGGTCTTGCAGTATCGAAGCGGATGACAGCCATTTTGTGTATCATTTTTGCGACGCTTGGAAAGGGTCTTCGGGAGCAGGGGTTTACACGTGGCAATTCAACAGATCAAAGGCGAAATGGGAGCGCCAGCTGATCGGTATATTCACAGGGAATCGATGGCTGAGCGAAGATGAGTGGTTTCTCACTGCAAGGAACTTTAATGCAGCCGTGAAAATCACACCGACCAAGTACGTGCAGTTGTGTAAGTGGCTAGGGAAGTACGGCAAGCAGCTCTGCACTCATACGCAAGATGGGAAGGTCAAGCCTCGAGAGTACTACTAGAAGCTTATTCGAATTCGGATGCAATCAAGTATAGGTAGGGTATCCTCTTAACATGTGTACTCAGCTTCGTCGTCTTCACGGCAGCTTTACCACTGGGTTGACACACACCTCTCCTCTCTCGATAGCGAGTTACCATCAGTTGTTAATAGGTCTCCCCTTCCCCTTCGCCAAGCAAAATATATTTCAAAAAGTAGATTGAATCCGATCCCGTTCATCGGAAGGTCGATAAAGATCGCAGGGCAAACTCCTCCCAGTCAATCTTCAAAAGAGCAATTCTAAGCAAAAATCCACTGACAGTGTTAATATATGACAGCAAAGGAGGATAACTGATTTAGCGGTTCAGAATAGCCATTTTACTAGGCCAATTGGTAGCATTTCTAACGTTAGAATCCTTGTCATAAACCCGGTCGCTTTGAAGTATTCAGCTACGTTGAGACCCATACTCAAAACAGGCATCGTTGTGCCTGATAGGTACCATCCTGCAACCACAGTAAACATACCCTGTCCATTATTTCAACCACCCCAATAGCTGGTATGATAAAGAATTGAAGGCATAACAGTTCCTTAAAACGAAGGCAGTTCCCCTGAAAAGCGTTTTAGCTTTGGGGAGGAAGCACACGAAATGCTGCTCTATGGCAATGGTAGATCTCATTAAATTCATTTAGGCCATTTCTTGAAAACGATCAAAATACGAAGTCCACATTCATAGAAACTTACATTTTGCTGGTGAGGTAACTATTTGAGAGGAGAGGAGAGAATCGTCTTCTTTCGCATATCAAAGTTATACCATTCCTTTTTGAATTAAAAATAGGGATGAATTTTGTGGTCGAAGTAATTTGAAACTACAGTCAACTCTGTCTAATTCAAACTCGTGTAATTCAAACTCTTACTAGTTCGAGCAAACTGTTCAGGTCTTTTGAAGATCTCCAAACAACTAGCCTCTATTATTCGAATCTCTATAACTCGAACTGTTTATAATTCGAACGTTTATACGATCCCTCCCCCCAGAGAGTTCGAATTAGGCAGAGTTGCCTTTATCTTTCTTGTGAGTAAAATTCCATGCGTCAAGATGAAGTAGGGGAGAAGTTCGCTTTATAGCCTACCAGACAATTGCATTCAAATCGAGCGACTTAGCGATACATATTCTGGAAGAGCGCAAACTCAGAGATATGTATATATTCTCACAAATAAATACGTATATAGAAGCGATTATTTTTACTGAAAATCTCTATTTACTATTTAATTTGACTACAAAACACAGCAGCTCATCTAATTTTTAACGACTTATTCAAAATTCTATGTAGCTCTGAACCGTAATTAACTTGAGAAAGGCAAATCTCAGAAGGATTTCTGCAACCATCGAAACGTTGTTCTTGCATTACTTTCGTCAAAGAAATCTGGGAGTACCTTAATACAAGATTCAAATCTGTGTTAATATACATATGCATCTATGGTATTGAGAAATTAAGCTTAAGCTTAGAACCACGATTTTTGCATTCATCAATGATCTGTTTGCAAATGCTGGGATGGTATACATGTTTAGCTGTCGATTGATGTACACGCAACTCCACAGTTCTAAACAAAAGCTCATCTTCTTTCTCTATACCAGTAATCGTTCTAGTTCCTTTATACTGCGCACCTTCGGTGAATATATATACACATGTTGATCAGCATATGTAAGGTGCAGATATATACAGCAGTTTTTAGTTGCTTAGGACAAAGAACCCCTGGACTTTCTGTTTGACCATTGCTTTAAGGTTGAGGCCTTTCGACAAGAATCCGCATGCATCCTGCTCAACAAACTGTATGCAGCAACTTAATTATTTTCTAGAATTGTGCGAGAAGTTCTCGACTGATTTATATTTCGACATTAATTAGTTAATACTGTATTTTTATTTGTAAGTATAATCACATACAAATATATTTATTATGAATCCAAAATGGCATGTAATCTGTAGAATTCGGTGGGAAGCTAATAATTTTCTTTCTAAAATGAAAACTGCCATTCTATTCACTTTGTTTCTGGTGTGGTCATCCACTTTCTATTGAAAACCTGCCTAGATTCTCTACGTCTTGAAATTTATAACATAGCATGGTGTACACGAATGGAAATGAAGCTTCACAATTGTGACATTTCGTGGCACTAAGTTTCAAAATCACTGGTACCAAAATTATTAAGTTTCAACGACTCGTCGTTTCAGAACATAAGGTTCCAAAGGAGCGAAATTTAAAAAGCACAAAGTTAAAAACCCACTGAAAGCTTCAAATAAAAGAAAGTGCAGGGCACAAAATCTCGAAAATTCAACGTCTTGAAGGCATAAAGCCCTAGAAGCACAAGTTTTCAAATCAAGAGATTTCGTTAGCACAGTGTTTTAGAAAAGGAGATTGCAAATAATATGAGATTGCAAAAGCGCGAGATCACGAAAGCGTTGGAAATTTTAAAGCACAGATCCAGGCCCGTGGAACGATCAGAGATCTGTACCGATCGTTGCATGCACGAGAAACATGTTCCATAAGGGATATGGCGTTCGCCGTATACTGCTCCTTTCCATCACAATCAATTCGGGTTATGCCAACAACTTTCAAGTGGGGAATGCTTTCTTGCTTGGCTCTTATCCCTTTTGGGGAAGAGTCTAAGAGGTAATATAATGTCAAAGACACTAGAAATTCTCTTGCTATTTTGGTACCAAGTTGTGTGGCCTATAGCCTAAAGAACCGGAGACGGGCGTGCCTCTGTACACCAAGAATTGACCACCGACAGGGTTGACAAAGTCTTAATCTATAGACCGGGGCTTAAGTGGTGTTGATAGGCAAAACCCTCAACCAAGTCTCTGTGAGTAAGAAGTCAGTGACGTCTCGAGCCGATTCCATGTCTCGATAAATGAAAGAGTTGGTGACAGGAGGGGTTTGCTATTAGGTAACTGATACGGCATGCAAGGCAGATCCTTTCTCTGCATTTCTAAGGTTCCACGTCAGGCTGAGGGCTGATCGACCATTTGATCAAACAGCCTCAGCTCTGCTCAGCAACCAGGCTTCTCGTCTTACATTTTCATCTGTTGAAACGTTTCTTTTGCGTTCAAATCCTTAGTTAATTGGAAGTTTCACTCATTATGAGAATTCACCAACTCCGTGTCCTACCTGCAATGTGCGCCTATGAGCCCTGGGGATACATGGCGCCAGGCTGTATTATTATTATTAGTGGCCAAGTAGTTTCATTTGTTGCCTGTGTTTATGTTTTGCTTAATAGAAAAAAAACAGGAGGGGTATCATGTCGTGGAAACCTCAGCCATTGTCTAAGCAGAACTGCAGTAAGAACCACATCAAGCAAGTCTGCGGCAGCTTCATGAAAAGGAAACCACAAGGAACGATGCGTGAGCTTATGTCGCACGCAGAAATCCTCTTTCCAGCAATTCTTTAGTCGTTCTTTCAACGTGCAGATATTTTCTTGCTCTTGTCCAATACGTATAGGTATTCGGAATTTCTAATTATCATGGATTTGCAATTAACAAGGGGTGAAAGCACAAGGGGTGAAAGCAAAAGGGGATGGAGCAACAGGCTTTGAATATGGGGGCTGACAAAACAAGGATAGGGGCTTAACACAGTTAGCAAGCAACGAAGCAATGTGCTGGGGGCATAGTATTGGGACTTCTTTTAGGTCACGATGGCCTTTCCTCAATATAATTCACTAAAAATTAGAAATTAACGAAGATGATCAAAGAAAGGGGGCAGGCGAGTTGGACGACAATTGAGAAGAGGAGAACTTTCAGAACAAGACTTTTTGAAGAACTGTTAACTTCTTGTGCAATTACCCTTACCCTTCGGATTTGGAATGAGCAAGCTCGAAATTATCTGAAAAGTTGAAAAATCAGTAGGGAGGAACCCCCGTTTGATATGGACCCAAAATGAACTGCATACGCGTTTGCGAAATTGTCAACATGCACTTCCCAAATGTTAAGTACACCTGACACCTTCGCATTTCAGAAAGAGAGATTGTAGTAAATTCAGACGTGTTCAATCCCTGCTCAAATGTTTAACCAAGATATTAAAACTTTGTCAAACTCTGTACGTGTACAGTCAATTTTGTCTAACTCGAACTCGCGTAGTTCGAACTTTTGCCTATTCGAACAACTTGATCGAACATGTAATTATCAGAACGATTTCGCATCGAGAAATTAAATCGAAACAGGAGGGAGCAGCGGTATAAACAAGAAATGCAAAAACGCCAGCTTCTTTTATAGAAATAAACCTTACATCTTAAAGTTATGCCTCGTTAGTTAGGATAAAAACCAAAATGCGTTGAAATACATAGAAAAAGGGAGAGGTGAAAAATATTTACATGAAACAGAACCGTAAAACAGATAAACCTTCGCCCCATTCAAAGTGTCCTGATTTCTGTTGGACAGCAAGAGGAAGATACGAATGAGCCGTTTTTGTTCAACTTGTTATCGAAGACAAATTGCGTAGGTTTTGCGGGATTATGGCATTTTACATTTGGTTGCTATTCCATGATTTGTTGAAAAAGAAACTCATTGATAACAGTACTTAATACTGCAAAGGCCATCCTATACAGATATGCGCAATTAATGGTTATAACAAGGACGGAAAAGCAAGATTCGGATTTCCAATCTCCACTCAAGAATGGTAGCCACAGCATCTCCCTTTTTGTCAGGGGGGGGGGTGAATTTTGGCATTGCCCGAGTGCGTCCATCCCTTTTTTAGTGAGTTATGTTAGGAAAAGCCACGGTGGCCCATACAAAGCTCCAATAAAAGAAGAAAGAGAGAAGAGAGAGATCAGATCAAGTTAACTGATCTTGGATTTGAAAGATGGCAAGTTGTAGGATTGAGTGAGTTATGTTGGGGAAAAGCCATGGTGGCCTATACAAAGCCCCAACAAAGGAAGAAAGAAGAAAGCAAAAGGCTAAGAGGAGAGAGAGATCAGATCAAGTTTATTGATCTTCGATTTGAAAGATGGATTTACGTATTTACGTTAGCGCTAGAGAAAGACAGGCGTTTGGTTAAGGTGCCGCGCGCAGCATTCAAGATGATTCATTGCAGCGGTCTAGCTGTACCGTGATATATCGTATGCGGAACGGGCGCGGACGGCTATCGAAAGTGGAATCGAAGATTCCTGAACGAAAGCTCTACGAACTGATAATAACGGAGGCAGCTAACAATGGCTACCTTATATCGATAGGGAAAAGGGCGTTGGGGTCTGGCTCCGTACAGCAGCACTGAGTCCAAATCGGCATGCGTTACGACACTGTAGCGTGACTGATCTCACAACAAGAGGAATTGCTTTGTTAGCATCATTAGGGCCTCTACATAAAAAGAGCGACTTCACTGTTTAAGCATTAGCCACACCTTATCTAAATATGATTACAAAAGCTTAGAAAAATGCATTGAAAACATTGGTTACTTTTTGAGTAGATGTGCCATGGTTTTTGTATTGTATAAAGCAGCAATTTCGGCAGCAAATATTTCTTCGATTTTGTTTCGCTTCGCTTTCATGGTTGGCGTTAAAAGCCCATCTTCAATGGTAAAACCTTTGCTTGTCAAGTAAACAGCTTTGACCTGGACGAAAAGTAATGTTTACAATAGATACAATGACAACATGGTGACGAAAAAGCTTTTAAAACAACGGTGCAGTGGCATTGAATAATCTCATTATCATTAATCATATCAACCCCTCCACAGTGCGTGTGTTGTGCTGTGTCAAATGCACCTTATTCATTCTAAGGATAAATTCTGCAGTGTTGTGGGACGCAGAGTCCTGGTACTGCTTTGACAAACACCCTGCAGGAGCATAGGCCCACTACCTCGTCGTACTCGTGAATTGGTGCACTTCCATGCTTTCGTGCAAGGAATTAGCCAAACGCCTCTTAAAACAGGAAAATACCTCGCTTCAGTATCCATTTGAGTAACAAAGGCTGACAAAATAACTTCTTATATTCGTTCCACGAGGTGTTTTCCCACAAGGCTTTTGAATGCTAGCGGCAGCCATTAGCAAAATCACACTATTAGAAATGAGTGGTTGGCTTAGTTATCGGAGCACAGGAATTCTGTGCTTGAAACCCGGCTTCAAGACTTGCTCCTTCGAGTTTCTATATGCCCTCTTTCTGTCTTCCCAAGAGTAAATAGGTACCCGGTAGAAAATTTGGGGGGGGGGGGAGGTACCGTGAGGAAACGAACCCGCCACCATACCTTACACGTAAGACTACTTTACTATCTTGCTTCTAGCAAAGTGCTCCCCAATGCTGTTCTATTGCCAATATTGTATGAACTACGCCACGGCACCACTCAATATTGTATGAACTGGGTTGAATACTCGACTTCGAGCGTAGCAGAAACCAGAGACAGGGCTCTGAATTTTTTCTAGGGAACTGGAATTGATGAGGTGGTTTCCCGTTGCTTTCCTCACCAATGGCATTTTAAAAGTGACACATGGAGAAATCGAACTGACAACCCCTGTGTTGTGAGTCCGCATGCTTAACCACTACGCCACGGCACCACTCAATATTGTATACACAGCGTAAGAGATTTTTAATTTCACTGATTTTATTTCAATTAAATTTTTTCCCTTCAATTTTAAATAGCTTCCATTATATAATTAAATGCATATTGGAGACTTGAGTATGTATTAAATCGATGTAAAATAAGCAGAAATAAATATACTACTACCCCAAAGGTAGAATGGAGTATAGTACTCGAATTGACTTTATATTGGAGCAAAATGCATGAAATGGCTCAAAAAGCTGGGCAATACTCTTTACTGTCATCCTCATGTGACGGTGAAATCGTATAATTCAATCACTGAGTACTTTTTATATCAATTTCTCTTTCGTGAGAGAAACTTCCTTCAGATATCCAATTCTCTTCTTCAGAATCAAGAGATATCGGTGAACTTCCTATACCTTGGTCCTGGCCTTAATTGGCCTCAGCATTGGTCCGTAATCCTTCGTTTGCATAACGTCTCGTTCAACAGACGAACGTAAGATTCTGTGAACGCATCTCATTGCTGAAACATAAATCTAAGCTTCCCATTTTCATTTTCAGTCTAAGACGTATAATATGGCAACCACGATCTGACCTTGATTCACAAAGAAGCCTTAAAATCAACGCCTTCTATTCGCCTATCACTGGACACATTCCCAGGTAGAAGCTCACACGAACACAAATTGAAATCCTACAGAGGATTAACCAGACGTTTCCTCAGGGAAAATTGATTTTCGCCAGTGCAATGAGGACCAGGTAGACAGTAAAGCCAACCGTATGGAGATAACATGGTATGGTATAAACACAACTTTGAATCAAAACCGCACGCTTCAAGGTAGACCCTTGTGCTATAAAATAGTCTACCGCATCGGTGACAAGGGGATTGGTAGTTGGTGGTCCTTTTACCAGCAAATTGAACCAACAGTAACTGGGGCGACTTTTAGCTTTGTAGGCTTAAAGCAATCTCACGTCGGTTGGAAGCCTCTTAATGAAGAGACACTAAATTCCCAGTGATGCTGGAAGGCGTTGCCCTCGTTTTGAGGTTGAATATTTTTCAATGCATAGCCTTTATCAAGGATTTGGGGCACCTAACTTAATTCAATTTCCATTTGCCATTTTCAACACATTTTTCACAGTCAATTTTGATTTCTGGTTAGTTTTAGTTGGCCTTGATTAGCTTCACACAGCTTTTCATTCAGAGAATTCATCTGTAAAAGGATAGATGATTATGGTGTCAACAGTAACGATGGGCTTTGGCACCCATTATTGAGAGCATGTATCCTCACACGAGGAAGATCGCCTCCAAGGAGCCTAACTAACTAAGCAAAATATGATGAGGACAAGAAGATTTTGCAACGAGCGAGATCAATTTCATTTCAATTGGAAAAATCATATCACTGACGCGAATCGAGCTTGCAAAAATGTTCTATAAGGTTGTTGTGACCAAGAATGAAACACAGGTTTGACCCATTCAATGGAGGGCTTACCATAGCGAAACCATAACCCACTGTCTATAGTGTTATCAAATTATCAAGCATCCTATGTTTAACATGAAGATGGCTATTTGGTTGCTTGAACTAGTAGCGCAGTAGTACGATGGGAGCTTATGCAGAAGGGGTCATGAGTTCAAATCCTGCACCGGTGGCAAATAAGATATTACAGGCGAGGAAGGCAATGGAGAAAAGCCACATAAAAACACACTTCCCTTGAAAACTTGGAGCCCTTTCCTTGGTTCCTACAATGCTTGATATCAAGTATGCTGTGCAGTCGTTTTCACGAGAATTACATGTTCTGAAGCCTCTGAATGGCTGCGGGGGAGAGTATGACCTGTGTATCCTTTACGTGTCGTTAACGGTGATGGAAAGAGATTGGTGGCAGGAAGGGTACCTAGTCATTAAAAGCCATCCCAAACCATCTTGGAGATCTGAACGCTAACTATCTTTTTAAAACTTCATCTTGATATATAAATTAAACATACAAATACAAATCGCTCTAGAGATTGGTAATTTGTATTCGGCTGGCCTAATTACAGGTGTTTCTAGTGAAAAAAATGAAGGTAAATGACTTAAGTAAGAAGAATTAAAGATTGGAAGAGGACTGTTAGTAGGATAGGAGGTCTGGGTTAGTCCAGGGTTTATTACGCATGCAGAATATGTAGTAAGTTGTGGGAATTATTATAGTTGATGATTTATAGGAATTATTATAGTCCACTACAGGCATGGCTCTTCAATTGTTAAAAAAAGAAGAAAAGTTAAAAAAGCCTATTTTACAATAATAAAAACTGTTTTCTAGTTAATAATAACCAAATTTCAAATTTCAGTTAAAAGTTGACGGAGAAGAAATAAGGAAGAGAAATATGTAAGATTTTTTACAGCAATGAGCTCTTTTTTCTTTCCGTTAAGCACTAACGAAGTGATAAAGTTATAGCTAAAGAGAATAAGATGTTTGTAATAGCGAGAGGAAGAATGAAGAGGTTCGAAGATTGCGTGGATTAGGACTTGACTGCTCGAGGAATCAAGCAAGAGCGGGCCTGGGACAGAGTAGATAGGACGGGCGAATTTGAAGTGACTTGAGACTTGGCTTTCCACAATGGCGACCCCATTTTGTGAAGTGGTCATGTTATGACACACGATACAATATGACCATGCAATACCTAGACCACGAGGAGCAGAGCAGAAAATTGATTATGAGTTGGAACCGGAAGGTTTCCACACTTAATAATGCTTGACCGTCCAAAATGATTCTCCTACGTTGTGCTAAAGATGGAAGCCCATCTTTGTTTTTTATCAAAAACGCTGGCGTCATTTCACTGTATGATGTGACCTCATTTTTCCTTCCCGGGAACATCTGCAAGCTTTCTTCTTCGCCACTGATATCTTCGGTGCCAAAAATAACAAGCAGATCCAGACAGACAAAATTTAGCACGCTGTATACACGTATGCTGATAAAAAACGACCTCCAAAAATGTGTGCTGCTAAACCATGGCAAAACCTTATAACATGGTGCTTCGATTCCAAGAATGGTCTTTTGATTAGAGATCTAGAATAAACCAATTTCATTTGTCTGATGGCAAATGAGGAGCTAAATGCTAGTCAAATGACTGCATATCGTACTCGATTCCAACAGATTGCAAGATAAAACCATGAATGACAATAAATGAGGCTTGAAACGAAAATAAAAGTGATAAAAACCAACTTTCTTGTCTCTGGTTCCTACTATGCTTCAAATCAAATATAATGCGCCCTTTTGATAAAAATAATAGTAGTAATAATGATAATAATGGGCGAATATTCTAACAGGATAAGCTATCAGTACAAGATAGATATAAACACTGTTATCATTGGGGTCCTGATATTTATACACTTAGAATTCAAATTTCACACACGTCTAATATGGACCGAAATAAAAAAATAATTAAGAAGCTCAATTCCCTAGGAAACTCACAGCCCCGCCTCTGATCTAAGCCAAAGCCAATTCTACAACGGGGGCTAAATCCTTTCACATTTATTCGCTATGAGATGGCCCTTATCAGAATCACTTCAATATATGAAAACACGTCTTAGTTATCAGCTTAAAGCTCTGCAGATCAGACTAACAAAGCATCATTGCTCCGATTTTGTAGCAAACATTTTCGTCGAATATCGATTTGCTCTGCAAGTATTTCGGCTGACATAATCCTTTCAATAAATTTTAGACTTTCACTTGTTCCTTTCGTCCATCGTTGGGGCTTTGTATAGGTCGTCATGGCCTTTCCTCAACATAAGTTACTGAAAAAAGCATCCTAAGCAAAAGCTATAGAGTCCTGTGTTCTGTCTCTGTTTTCTGTTAAGCTCGAAATCAAGAATGCAACGAAGTACATCGAAGTGCAGTTTAGGAAACTGAGGTTCATGTCAATGGAGCATCAGTCTATCACTCGATCAATAGTCACTTATGATTCAGCCATATTACTGTCTGTTAGGCGGCAATTACCAAACAACTCACCATGAACTTGGTGAATGCTTTGTCCGAGCCTGGATGGGAGCCACTGATCGAACGGTAAAACATCTCAATTGTGTAGCTATTTCCAAACTTAATTGTGAATGTGTTTCCAGTGCCAGCCGAAGGGAGATTGAAGGCTACTGAGGGTCTCGAGGCATATCGATCGATCCCATGGATAATGTAACCAGGCCTCGTAATTTCATGGTCCCTATAAGCTCGGAGTTACAAAGAGCTTCCTCACTCTAAGTTCGAGCTACTAATCATAGCATAAAGAGCAAGCACCCCTTACTAACAGGACTGAGAGAAGGTTCTTTATTATCCAATGCCGAAATCAGGGGCATACAACTAAGGTTGCGAAACTCTTCGCATTTTGATGAAAAGAATGCAATCAATTCGTCGAAAAGGGGAATAATTTGCTTATCAATGATGTTTCTCTAGGGAGCACCTTCCTAATCTCGAAAGCATTTTATTCACCAACCTGAAAACAGTAGAGATCAATCTGTCTCTTATCTGAAAATGCCACAGGAATAATAAGATAAAAAAACAAGCATTAGATAGTTTAACATAACACGGGCCTTAATAAAAAGGGTCTCATATCAAGATTCATTTGATAGAAGTGGCCTATAAGATAGTCTGGAGCACTTCATTGTTTTCCTTGAACACAAGCCCAAAGCGAAATCGCAATGGCAAGATGCACTTTGATCAATACTTCTGAAGCACCTATAGAGTTGCCACTCTGCCAGTGAGTCAGTCTAAGTTAGTTTGTGAGTCAGCCAATGAGTGAATGAGCAAGTGAGTGGGTAAGTGAACGAGTGAGTGAGTGTGTGTGAGTCAGTCAGTCAATTAGCTAGCCAGCAAGTAAGCCTGCTTGGCTTGCAAGGAAGTCAGCCAGCAAGGAAGTCAGCCAGCAAGGAACCCAGTCAAACAAGAAACTCAAGTAAAAAAAAGTCAAATCCTTCCCTCACCATTTTTGGTGAATAGGGTGGCGCCCATCTCGGTTTCATTAGCCTTTGGGCCACACAGCTGTGCAAGCACAGTGAATGCTACTGTTGGGAGCTGACCATCTGGTAGCACTGTGTGTTAAACAAGAAAGCTAGCCCCTCAAATAAGCAAATATAATGGACTGTTTAATACACTGCTATAATATTCACACGGCATTAGAAGCTAACAATGTCAAGCCGATGATCAGATGCAGAAATGTTCCTCAAAGTATCGCGGAATTCATGAGAACGTTTCATACATCAACCGCAAGTGAAAACGGCACAAAGCGTTATCAAAAACGAAAGTACGGTATCAACCATTAATCCCATGGCACTCGTTTAGATGGTCTTCTTATCAAGAAAACTCATTAACAGACGTAACCTCTAAAGGATTCGAGGAAAGTTTCAAGTCTTATCAAAGTCTTCCATCACTTTGTGGTACACTGTCACCATTGAGAGACAGAGGTCGGTCCATAGTGTCTTTAAGCGGCGATCATTTTCGTAGTTTTTGCATTAAAACCATTCAAACTTATTGGCGTCGATGTTCTGCGTAGTATCCCACAAGCAGATTGCTTAATTGTCATGATACAATATTCATCAATGTCAGCATCATTAGCCACAACCCCTTAATATTCCCAATGCATTTGAGTGATAGCCATCACTTTAGATTTGAATTCCAATCCGCTACGCGACCGCTGCTAAAGCTGCAAACTTTCAAAGTCTATCTTGAAGCGCTAAATATTGTTCTTGTCGCTTGCTTGATGGTTAAGTAAGAGTTTGGTAATTTTGAACAGTGGGTGCTCTCCTTAACTTGTCTATTGAGAGACCTCCTCTTAGACAAAGTTTCCTGCATGCAAATATCTTACATAATGTTTATCCACAGCATGATAGTACAAGTACGCACTTGTAATTTCTATTCATTGTATGTAAGTAACGCTCTAACAGGATATGTGTATGTAAAGGAATTTTGAAGCAAGAACTGAACACAGGTGCACCAGAAGAACAAGTCGATATATTTGTATAAAGATGAGGCATAAATAATGAGCGGTCCCTCATTTTATCGCTGGGAATTGTAACGAACATATTTGCTACCTTGAATCACGCGGCAAGTACCAAGCAAATCAACATAGAGAGGAATTGAGAAGATAATACGTAGGATTTTTTGAAAATGACATTTAAGGCGAAAGGATTTATCAGTGATAGGGGGCTGCTATTTTATGCTGTTGCCAGTAGTTCAAGACCTATCGGAAGCTCAGTTTTCAATAAGAGTGATTAGTGTCGCTTGCAATATAAATGAATGAATTTAAGGGACCGCTCATCATTTATGCCTCAGGTTGGGGCCGAAGAGAAACAGATTGGGTAAATAATTTTTGTTGTCTTTCATTGGTTGGGTAACAGAAAAATTTACCCCAATGAACAATGAACATTCTTTTCAGTTCCAACCTGAGGTATAAATAATGAATGGTCCCTAGATACATAAAAAAGAGTCGCTAGCTTTCTGTAATCCAGGGGTAGGAGTCCCAAGGGGTGGTCACATTAAGAAGAAGGACTTGGACATTGCTTATCAGTGTACAAATATTTACCTTCGGGTGCTTGGTGTTAACATGAAATAACATAACGACATTTTGTTGAAGCTAGCAGCCATTGTAAGTTAATTTAAAACAATTTACGTGGTGTACAGTCGAATGATTTCATAATTCCGGGGATCGGTGGCCGCAAGGGACCTCTCATAGAGTGAGATTTCTTTCAGAATGGATTCCGTCGACTTGAAAAGATTTGTCACTTGTAAATGAAACATGTTAGCAGAATCCCGGTAATGAATCAAATGTCTACTTTGAAATGCAGAAAAATTTGATAGGACCACTGCGGAAATTCACTGAGAAATTATTGCTGCGACACCGAATCGTATTGTATTGGGCAAAATATTTCTATGAAGTGCGTGCGAAAAATTCTTTCATGATATAAAAAGACCACGATGAAATGCTGAGTTTATTATCTACGTACAGCCTTGCTGCAGGGGTCAAGGTCATGACCTACATGCTGACATATCAAAGGCCATCTATTGACTTGTTTTTCCGGTGTATTCGTACTATTTCTTTGAGGATGGAAACATTTTTATAAATCGAGCTCTTTCGATTTGATTTCTGCAATGGATTAATGATTCTGCACATTTACGAAAATAATATTTGTCAAAAATTGAACGAAATGTTGCAAGTTTTACCGCATCCGTCGAATACTCGCTTTGTGTGTGGTAGGTTTGGTTCGATACCCGGTCGACTCATACCAAAAACTTGAATAAATGGTACATGCTATTTCCCTGCTTAACGTTCAGCACTTTGGGAAAGAGCGAGGGGCTAAAACACTGTACTGCCAGATGACCAACCCCTTACTGTAGAAGTCACTGTGCTTGCATAGCTGTGAGGCCCAAAGGCTAATGAAACGGAGACGGGCGCGCCGCCCTATTCATAAAAGGCCCCTTGATGGAAGAAACTTTGACTTTTCAACGCTTGCTTTAAAAACTTTCAAGGCAGCTTCGTGCTACCTTCAAAATATCTCAATTCAAGAATAATTTTGATAAATCTTTCGTGATGCAAGCAAAAGTAAAGCACTGGTAAGCACGCAGTGGATTATGATTTTAGGGAGCTGTTGATTTCCTTCACATGTTTTTTGCCTACTTAAAGAAATAGCACTGATTAAGGCTGCGTTTACACTGTACCACATCACTTTTTATCCGATACAAAAGTGTTCCTTTTCTCTCGCATTTACACTGTACCGGTACAGTTTCGGAGCAGTGCAGGTACAAAAAAAAATTGTTCCTCTTTCCTAGCAGGTACAAAGTTGCACCGGATCACTTTATCTAGTGTAAACGCATGGCTGATCCGTACCACTTTTTCATCGGATCAAAAAGTGATCTGGTACAGCGTAAATGCACCCTAAACTCCACTTTGTCGTTCACTAAGAGGCCATCCCGCCGATGTGTTCGAGTCAGGGGCCTGAAAGACTATATGGTTTCACGATGAAAACTAACTTTTACAGATTTAAGGTCCACAAAGCCTTAAACCAGCCGGTTCAATGCAAAATGGTGGATTTCCAATCCCTATGCAGCACAGAGTCATGGAAAGTAAAAACTGACATCAAGATGAATGCGCCTTTTTACGTGGAATTAATGAAAGTGGGTTATGGTGGTGTGTGAAGTCAGAAACCAGGAAAACCAGAAAATTCGAGATAGGGAGAATAAAGAACTTTAACGTAGTTAATGACTTCCGTTGAAAGCCAAACGTCGTCACCCTGACCCCGAATAATCAAACTCGACAGAGCTGAATTTTGATGAGCTACCAAAAATCAGTTGTAAAATTCTCTTAAATAAATATGACATGTTTAATTAGGATATAAGGATTCACTTACAGAAATGACCCAGAATTTTGCACTCCATTGAAGCGAATGGCTAAAAACTTTAGTAGAGTACTGCAAATCATTTTCAGCAATAATTCTTCCTATTGAAGGTCATCATCTATAGAAAAGAAGCTTCCTTAAGATGAGCCACTTTCTAAAGTATTTAAACACGATCAACTTACTTGCTCGAGGGAGTTCAAACTGCTGATAGTACCAGCCTCTTTTAGACTCTCTAGGACGGCATTGTTAACCAGCTGAAATAGAAACAGTTGCAGAGGTGAAGCGAAATTAAATAGGCCATCACCACTTCACTGCATTTAAATCGAAATAGGCATGCATTCAAAGTCTTTGCTGGGGTATGTTGAATGCAACATATTGAAAGAATTTCTTTGCTACGATTATCATTGCATTGAAAACGTGCAGTTTGTTCCTGAGGGGAATTTTAAAGCAAAGATGTCGGACGAAAAAGGAACGAAACCTCACTTTGCAACTCATTTTTACACAAAATGAAGTAAATTTGTCCTTTTACGTGGTGTTTAGCAATAAAACAGGGGCCGCTTCTACGCAAGAAAATTATACAAAGTAGTATAGAAACGGGAGGAAAAAGTAGACAAAGTTCGTGTAAAACTATTTAATATAGAGGTTGTACGTGAAAGAATGTTATGTTACCTCGTTTTCGCATAACTCTTGCACACTTCCAGTGACATGGTGCTTAGATGCCCACTCTTGCAGATATTCCTGGTCAGGACATATGATGGCTACGGTGTATGTCTAGAAGAGATTTGAATTGAGCATGGTATATGCTGATGCAAATCTATAGCGATCAAATTTCATCCCTTGATCTAATCGGTTTCAATTTACGCCATGATACTAAGGGATGGTGTTTACTAGCTGTTCTTGTATTACAATTCAACTAGACGATGTATTCACACATTCTCCGTAAGAATCTGAGAGAATTCGTTGAAAAGCAATTTCAACTGCATTGATTATTATACAGCTAAACAAATTGAGCACCATGTAAAGGTATAGAAGATCATGATACCAGTGGTTTGGAAAAAATATATGATGGTTATAATCAAGATGACGACAACAACCACGACGCTGAACCTCCGAGTGGTGGAGAGCAGGAACCTCTTAATGATGGCAAATACAGCATCACTCTACCTACTGGAAAAGGGCAGCGAGAACCTCGCGGACCAATGTCCCGGGAGTAGGAGGAGAAGAGAGCGAGGTGGCTGCCGCACCACCTACCTCTGTAAGCAACTAACAGGCAAACAAACCCAGAGGAGGGTTTACAGAGAGTGATGGCGGGTAATCGGGCGAAACTGGAGACAATCCACCCGAACCCAGGACCGAGAAATGGAAAAATAATAAGCTTAGAAGACAGGAAAAGGAAGAGAAGACAGAAGAAAGAAGACAAGTGGGTCTGGAAAATAGAGAACAGAAGAATAGAACAGAGACACGCAACAGAGACATGGAAGGGAAAAGGAAATACAGAAGATCGAAGAAATGGAAAGCCATGGCGAGGAATTGCGAGGGCAGCATGGCGGAGCAGAGGAAAACGAGGATAGAAGAAGCTTGGAAAAGGATCTGGAATGTCCAGAAAGCGGTGGTGAGGACGGCCGGTGGTGGAAGCATGTGAATTTTGCCTGCGAAGTCTCTCCCCGGCCAACAAAAAATTGTGCCAGCTAACTCACCAATCCCAACCCTGGAGGCAAGCCGATAGGCGAGAAACATGCTCAACAGGACAGGAGCAATGATGATAATGATTAATGATGATGGTGGTAATGATGACAATAACAATAATGATAATTCTGTTGATAAAAATGACTCAAATTAGGACAATGACAATTTAAATGATAATGGAATTCAGGGGCATTTCTACCATCTAGTATTGAATCCTGAACAGTGACGAAATACTCAAACCTGAAGGCTGTTGCCAGTGACGTAAATTTGAGACACGAAGGGGGATCTCATGTAGGCTATTTCAACCTTTTCAGGTGCAATGTACTCTCCCTTCAAAAGAAGAAACAAATTTATCAATAGACTGGGTGGCATAGGGTTCGCCATGGCTAGCACGAGATAGCGCATCATAGCATAGCAAAGAACATCATAGCACAACACAGCAGAGCATGGCAGGGCATATATTACTTCCATTGTGTAGCACAACAATCATAGAAAATGACGACTTTACCTGAGCGAGTTTGAAGATGTGCTTCTTCCTATCAATGATACACAGCGCACCGTTCTAAAAGAATGGAACTATTTTAATATCTTAAGAGCAAAAAAGTTCTTGACCCTCTATCTCTCTCTCTCTCTCTCTCAGGGTCTCTCTCTCTCTCAGGGTCTCTCTCTCTCAGGGTCTCTCTCTCTCTCTCTCTCTCTCTCTCTCTCAGGGTCTCTCTCTCTCTCTCTCTCTCTCTCTCTCTCTCTCTCTCTCTCTCTCTCTCTCTCTCTCTCTCTCTCAGGGTCTCTCTCTCTCTCTCAGGGTCTCTCTCTCTCAGGGTCTCTCTCTCTCAGGGTCTCTCTCTCTCAGGGTCTCTCTCTCTCTCTCTCTCTCTCTCTCTCTCTCTCTCTCTCTCTCTCTCTCTCTCTCTCTCTCTCTTGCACTGCACCAATGGCCATAGGAAACTGACATAACCGTAAGTAACCTCATGGACTACGGCGTATCATAAAATGTGGTACGTTAACTCCCATTATGTAATATAGAATACCATACGCATTTCAATGTACCTTATGATACCATGAGGCTATATATTGCAACCTAACAGAATGCAACATGAAATAAAAGAGCATGGAGCACCGTCATGCACTTTAACGTGCAACGTCAATTGAAACGTCTTTTAACGTACAATGACGTATCGTAACGCACTGTAGCGTACCATAGCTAGTTGTAAAGAACGTAAACGTACGGTGACCAACGTAGTGCTTCTCCACGTACTGTTATGAAACAGAACGCAACGTAACGTAGCAGAACGCAAGGATAGCCCAATGGTAAGATGGTTGCGCAGTGATCATATGGTCAGTAGTTCAAGTCCCACCTCAGCTAAACTTTCGCTTAGATTGAGGAGAGTCGCCAGCTCTCTGTAATTCCAGGCGTAGGAATCACGAGGTGTGGTCACATCGAGAGGAAGGACCTGTACACTGCTCGATAAGCAAAAAGCTTCTCAGTGTCCAAATATCTGCCTTTAACATCCAGGTAGAATCATGTGAATAAAAAAAGAGAATAAAAAAGAAAGAAAAAACAGAATGCAACGTAACTTACAGCAACGTAGCACTGCGCACGGTAACTGCAGTAAGCTATTGAAACGTACCGCAGCGTACCGGGGTATCCTGTAACGTACCATAACGTGTCATAACGGACTGTGGCTTACCGTAGCGTAACGTAACTGGCCTTAATCTACTATGATGTATTGTGATGTAGTATTTCGCAATCTATGATCATTTAGTTGATGTTTAGAAAAATGATTTGTTATGATCAATATCCAATGGCCAATATACATTTCAATTGCCTGGACACGTTTCCCTTCTGATATCGGATTTTACAAATCGAATTTCCGTGTAAATCTGATTATCTAAATCCGGAAAAGTCAGAAGTGAAATGATTCCATCTTTAAGTCTATTTCCAGGGCACAATTTATCATATTTTAAACTTCACATAAGTGTAGGTTCTACGGTCTATGAAATGGCATGAGAACCAGACAATTTCCTTGATCTGATTAGATAGAAAATCTTGAATAAATAAGCCAGACCTCCGCAGCCTTAAAATTGGTTTAGCGCGGGGACTACACAGATAACAGAATCGAACTGACCGGAGAAACGATTGCACGACCTGATCCTCAAAACAATCTCGATCTTGTATCAGAAAGCCACATCGGGATTTAAAAAGGTCGAGTACATTAGAATAAAAATCAAGACTATGTTCCATTTTTAGCGATTTATGTTGGGAAAGACCATCATGGCCTATTCAAAGCCCCAACAAAGGAAGAAAGAAAGCGAAAGGCTAAGAGGAGAAAGAGACTAGATCAAGTTTATTGATCTGAGATTTGAAAGATGGAAGGTTGTAAGATTCAGGAAAGCAAGAAGAAGGCAAGACATTCCATAAATTGCATGTTCTCGGGATGGGTGATGTTTGTGGGATAGAGTTCGTTGATAAGGTAGGCAGTGAAACTTGGAAAAGGTGTGAATGAATGGGAGCAACTTGCTAGATGGTACCATCTTTAGCCACGTCACTTTCAGATGGGGCACCTTGTTTCTTCACTGCCGCATTTCAACCATTTACCTGCTAGGAGGAAAGAGAGAGTGAGGGGGGGGGGGGGGGGGGCGGGGGGAGAGAAAAACTTGAACTATCGTCCCTCGAGCCCGGGACAGCTGGAACGTGCTTTTTCACTACGTCAACCACTCATACGTAACAGTTAAAGCGTAAAAAACAGCAAAAAGTCTTTATGGTGTTCAGCATACTCGATTTCGAGCGTAGCAGAGACCAGAGGCAGGGCTCTGAGTTTTTTCTAGGGAAGTGGAATTCATGAGGGGGTTTCCTGTTGCCTTCCTCGCCAATAGCATTTTAAAAGTGACACATGGAGGAATCGAACTGACAACCCCTATGTTGTGAATCCGCATGCTTAACCACTACGCCACTGCACCATCCTTAAAAAGAAACTTTTGATACCATCCGCCGATGCTTGGCGTTGTAAGGAATCAAAAACAGTGCTCTTAAGAGGCTGACAGATGGTGCCATCTGACTTCGGCAAAATTGCAATGATGTACAGCATGTCTGGGTTATAATCTCCCTACTTAAAACTCTATTCATCGGAACCTCGAGCCAGCCAAACGCGTCAATATTTGGTTACTGATACAACAGGTATGAAATCCCCATATTTTGAAAATCAAATCGCATTCCAAAAGATCCCCAAACCTCTATGGTCTTTTCTGATGTGCCGCCTTAACAGGTACGTCCTTAAGGACATTCGTTTAAGCTGAAAGCAAAAACAGCAGAAAATTTCCTCTTTGGGGCAAAGATCGACTACATTCTTCTCTGCCTCAAAATGAATTAACGCCCGTCTTAAGAAGAGGCCTAATCACCTCGTCATTTGGCTTACATTTAGCACTATGAGTTCCATTTGAAATTTAGAGTCTACAGTAACATTTATCTCATCCTATAAAAGACTCATGAAAATGATAGTATTGGAGAATCGTGACAATAATAATGGCAAAAATGATTATCAAGATGATACCGATGCTGGAACTCTCTATTCAGATTCACATCATGCTACAATCACAAAACTCTATAATTTACAGGCAGTTTGACATTGGTTTGCCTGTTTTAGGGTCTACGAGGCATATCTAGAATAACATTTCATGAAAGATGCATACGGAAATAATCAAAGCCATGAAAAGGGACGGGTCTAACAGCAAAGATTTGGGTTGTTCCAGAATTATTTCTGCAGCAAATGGGACAAGTAATACAAAGAGCTACAGTAGGAAGCTTCAAGATAATGAAGTGTCTATGTTTCTGGTCGATTGAGAGGTAAGCGCACATTTCAAGAAGTTTAAAATTTTTTTTGAAACTTCAATTTATTGAGCCTAGTTAAAATCTACAATTCTACACCTCTCTAGTAACAGGTAGTGTACAACTGGCTATCTGCTTCGACACAATAATAAACAAAATTGATAGCGAAAAACGGTTAAAAGAAATAACAATGATAATAGTAAAAATGGCAATGCTTGGAAAATGGGGGAAATGAAATTAGATGAAATAGGATTCCAAACTTTTCATAATCAGGTCATCCTTCTTATATTTAGAGGCACATAATATTAGATTTTAAGCTACTTTAAATGATTTATGATAGGTTTTAAATCACTTTTTTACGCTAATTTTATATATTTTTTGTGTTAATTCTCTGTTGTGTAAACATACTTGCATCGTGAACGTGTGTCATCTCTGTGATACCACGTTGCTTGGCTTTTCGCTCGTTGATGTCAAAAAGAATCATGTACTTGAATGGTTCTAGTAAAATGCTTTTCAGTTGCGATTAAGAAATCGAATAGAAAACAAAGTGTGTTATTCTTGTTGGAGAATACTGGAAAAGAACCCAGGCACTCCACAATGCGACTATGGATGAAGGACTATTGCCATGAGAAGGCTGGAAAGATATTGCAGGAACGAAAAGCCGGGCATTGGTGACAGTACTGATTGCTTTTAAACCTGTCATTAAACTGCATATTTAAAATGCAAAAACACACACTTCTTTTATAACAGGCGGTGTGTAATTGGCTGTTTCTACTTAGCACTAATGACAATTCAAACGGAAAAGGAAACAAAAGAAGAAAGGAAATACAATGTTGAATTAAGCGAAAACATAGTTGAAAAGTCCACCAAAACAGGTCTGTCCAGTCCTTGCTCCGTCGGCAAAATATGTAATATGTGCATCGTATAGAAATGTTCATTATTTTCGAAATAAGGCGATTCCCTAAGTTGTATGGAGTGTCGAGGTCATTCAGTAGAGCAAGTAGAGAATCACAGGACTTGTCCAATGCTCCAAGAGCACTCATAATAATAATTTCGAATATTTATACTGGATTTAACACTTCAACTTAAGATTAGCTGTTATCGATGTGTGTCCAGTGAAAAGTAAAGAAAATAACCTAAGCGAAACCTAACCTAGAGTAAGCAGTAATAGAAAATAAACCTGATATAATCTTGCACAAAGTTTCGACGCATTTCAACTAAAACGTTTCTTTGAAATAGAGCAAAATCCGTTGTTTGCATTTCGCGAGCTTCCACGAGAGCAAATTGTACTCTTTATCACGACGGGTAAGATAACTACTTTTAGGCCACTCGATCAAACAAAGATCCGTGAAGTACTATACTCGATAAGGAAAGAAATGCAACAGAAATTGAACTTTCAAGGTGCCTGCAGATATAAAATCAGTGTGAATGAGCAGGGGAGAGGCTTAGGGGGCTCACCTACACTTTCTACGTCGGAAATAGCTCACTATTTGTTGGCATTATGTGAGCAATCAGTCGCTGTGTCGTGGCATAGTGGTTAAGCATGCGGACTCACAACACAGGGGTTGTCAGTTCGATTCCTCCATGTGTCACTTTTAAACGCCATGGGTGAGGAAGGCAACGGGGAACCACCTCATGAACTCAATCTCCCTAGAAAAAACTCTGAGCCGTCTCTGGTTTCTGCTACGCACGACATCGAGTATGCAACGCAGTTAATCAGTCGCTAGAGGAAGCCAAAATTGTGCAGAATAATATGACGACAAAGAGGCGAATAGAAACGACTTAAATGGATACCGGCAGCCATTTTCCAATGTCTCCAGTATGACACCAGCCTTCATCATCAATAGTTTCCCGTGTCTTTTCAAGATCTTTGAAATACCCTTGAAAGACACTCGGCCCTTGCACGCAAACCTAGAGAGAATGCAAAATAGATCATGAGATTATTGTCAAGCGAAGGAAAGGAGTTAGTCTCGTGCGAAGGAAAGGAGTTAGTCTCGTGCTAAGAAAAATATCTAGGCCAAACGATCTGTTTTATTTGCGTTGTGCTGGGTAGAGATTGAGTGCAAATTGAACTTTTTGGGCAAGTAATCTTGAATTTTGCTGGATTTAAGCGCGGAAGGTAGGGTAATTACTGTTCGGTGAGATAGTCTATCAATCAAGCATGCTCGACATGGTTCCGTGCATCACTAGCTTTTACATTTAGCGACCAATCCCAATATCATCAGTTTACCGAAGGAATTCGAAAAACTTTAAACAAACATTTAAGACGTCTTAGCCACGGTATTGAATCAGCCGAAACCAGCGACTATATAATTAAACTTAGTGAAACTTAGCATTCGTTTACGGATAAGTATCTAATGCAATTGTGGAATGTAATTCAACTGATTATTCTCATAGTCGTGCAGATATATTTGCGTGCATTTACATAAACCCAAATTGGATTCATTTAGATAGAGCTCGCTTCTCGAATGCGCAAAAGACAGGGTTATTAAGCCAAACATTCCTTAAAGTAATTAAAGACAGCCCACTGACTAGCACATAGGTGCTACAAGTTACATGGAATCCCAGCTACTACCGAGACAGTCTTTCGCAGCACCTAAAACTAATATTTCTCAACTTTCTAACGGGAGGGGGGATTAAGGTACACTTTCTTCGTTCCTGCAAATTCAACTTTTCATAAACGTGCTTCATCAAATGGTTACAATTATCAAGTTCTTTCGAGTTGGTATTTACAAGTCGTCTTATATATGTAGCTGATTAAAACCAGCTATTTACAAACGGAAAAAATTGCAATAATATTGAGAAGAGTAAGCTAACAACTATCTGTATACCAGCATCCACAAGGGACTTCAGAATTCATGTACAGCAATGTCTGCATGTGCAGTTTTCACCCTTCCACTTTTCTATTAGTCTTTTGAATTCATTTACAAATTACGAGCTTTCTATAAAGTTTGGCAGGCTGTTCCAGGGAATTGTTTCTCCTTGTTAGGATGGACGTGGCTTTGTGGCACGAAATTGATAAACTGATAATACATTAAATTCCTCATAGCTGATGGCAAAATGTATGAAATCGATCGGCAATTCGAAAATCATATGTACAGAAGGGGCTGTGGACTCGGCAAGGCCTGTTTCGTGACAAACGATGCAGTAAAATGTGCAGATGAAGTGATGCAATGTTGACAGGAAGAAACATGAAATAAAAAAAATGAGATGAGAGGAAATTTATGGTTGTGGAACTTAAATTGCTGTAATCAACACGGTTTTGAAATTATCAATAAACTGGATGGAGTGACGATGCGACCGCATCCTTTAGACTGCTTAAAGTCCGTCACGAGTGTCGGCTAAATCCCTGGTAAATTGGGAGGGGGAGGGAAAAATAGGAAGGGGGAGGGCTAGCTGCTGGAGGGGAGCATCCAGCTGTACACTACTCCATACAATATACACCATGCAGATACAGATGCATGCTCACCGCAATGGTGACTCTGCTTAAATTGGGTTCACGCCAACAGAAGAAAACGTTGAGCAAGGTTGAGAATTAAGACTGGAAGTAAAGATCGTGTTTAACCATGAAGAGAATGGCAGGCAGAGAAAAAGCCAACACCTCGTCATCTGTATGCAAAAATACTAAATACAACTATTGTTCCCTTTTGATAATGCAATCAGGGGGTCTGTGCACGATAAACAGTGTACATGCAACAGCTAATGCAGCAGAACTAAGGTATCATTCAACACACATGAACACGTGCCCCCTGAGAATGATAGTGCGAAATACCACAGACCTCGCCTTTGCCATCCTTGGCAAAATATTCCATATCAGCGACGTCTACCAACTTTATCCTGCAACAAGAAGCAGGTGGACCAACATGGCCTGAAAGAAATGAAGGAGCAATATCATTAGGAAATCAAAGGAGATTTTATGCTAACTAACAAAAATTGAATCGGATCGGGAGTACTTTGTTAGAAAGCTGCCATCCAGGTAACAGCATTTTGAGGTAGGGTGGCCGGCTCTATCTTCGCCATATTTTACCCCCGGTTTAGACCAGGTACCAATGTACTCTTCTGTTTGGTGGACAAAGAGGGCGAAAGCAACGTACGCGGGGGCGCCTCGAATCAGGACCGTTCGTACTGTGGACTTGTGCTATAACCACTATGCCAGCTGCAACTCTTGATGACAGTAGAAAGCTCCATTCAAAGCGAGCAACTGCATGAGTAGCAAACAGAGCACTTATGCGAATCAAAACAGAATCGAAACCAGACAAGGGTGAATTAAGCTTACAATCTGACACTCCTTGGTGCGGAGAAGGTAAGTATAATGAGCAATAGAGACCATGCATCAAGAAAAGCTATGCGGCTTCCATAGAACTGATAAACTATCAATGGTCCACACTGCCTTAAGGGACAGAGATACGCAGAACCTTTAAGTCCACAGGGAAAATCCGTTTATCTTCAAGGAATCTCTGATGAACTCGCGAGATAGATTTCTCATTAGGCGTGTTGTGTGGGAATTAGCATCACCAGTGCACCCTTTCTTAATACCAAGACAAAAAATAATGACAGTGGAAGCATTTTTACGGTCGCCAATTCAATTTGGCCTTGACTGAAAAAGATGCAGCCACGTGACGTAAGATGCATTTAGCTTGACTGCCATTTGCATCATTCAAAACTTTATGCACTTTTCGCCACGAAAAGGAGGCGAATTTCAGAAAAGGCGATTCATAAGGATGGTGGCAATGAGAAATGAAAAATTCAGGAAATTTCACATGACAAGATGGGCGTTACTCGGATATACTTAAAACTGGAATCATCCAGATGAATCAATCACATGTGCAAAGTGTGTAGATAGAGTGGAAATAAAGTTTGGTGACTGACATACGAAATGGTATTAGCCTTGTTCTGGCTGGTTAAAAGGTTGGGGTGAAAGCCAATTCTCTAGTGATCTCAATAACAACAACAATATAATAATAATAACGAATATTTAAACTGGATAAACACTTAAACTGCTTAACGTTGTTATAGCCGTGTGTCCAGTGTAGCAAAGTCAAAGATAAAATAATGAATTATTTATGGCCTGCAGTTATGTTTAAAGAAAGTTAATTGTAGTGGCTATCTATAAAGTTTGAAAAGTCTGGTTTGTTTAAGCTGCGGCCTTCCAATGGAAACATATCAGAGAGTTTTCCGCCGTTAAAGGGGAAACTTCTTCTTCCATAATCTGCTCTAATCTTCGACTGTTTCATCACCTGTGCATTAATTCGCGTGTTCAATTTTCGATCATTTTGTCATAGACAACATATTTGATACGTACAACAATAAACAGGTAGTGTTCAATACTTGCCTATCACTGGATCCAACGCATACATGCATGTTGCCATGGCTGTCAGCTCAGTTTGACCATAGCCCTCAAAAACCTAAAACATTCATTCGACTAAAGGCATATTTGAACAAAACACGATCAGTTTATTAAACCAAACTTAAGTCTCATACTCAAAATGAGGGTTAGGGAGCACCTTGCTACAGGGGTAGCAGACCACTCTCGGCAAGAAGAGGTGGGGCTGCCAGTGTCATTACCGCCGCACATTAAACTCATTTTTACGCCATGCGCCCTGAGTGGAGAGACAGAGGGTCAAGAGAGAAACGTGTACAAGGCCGGATCGAATACAGGCCATCCGCAAGATAGACGTGCTCCGATGATCATGCCAATTGCCAATCAACTTGTTAGGATTCTATTTTAAGGTCGATTTAATTAAATCAACCGCGACATCGCCAGCAATGCGAATTAATATTTTGGTGCAATTTATCGGTAAGTTGTCTCCTCTGAAAAAATTTCATGCTATCTTTTCTTGCTTGCTATCACCTTTGTTTAAAAGCCGGCCCAGACATGTGATCAGTTGACCACCCGGAAAATAGCAAATCCCCGGATAAAAGAGCAGATTACCTGGGTAGCTAATCTCGTATAGTAGATCACCCGAGTGGCAAATCACCCTGACAGCTGATCACCTGAGTGGCAAATCACCCTGATAGCTGATCACCCAAGCGACATATCACCCTGATAGCTGATCACCTGGATAAAAATCCTCAGGATAGCTATAACATTACTAGGATAGCAAATCATCCGGAAAATGACTGAATTACCCGGATAGCAAATCCTATACAGCAGATCACCCGAAACTCTCCGGGTAACGATCAGATCACCCAGATATCGATCAGATTACCCGGATAACAAATCCTGCATAGAAAATCACCCAGATAGCAGCAGGGACGTAGCGACCGGGGGGTGTGGGGCACAAACACCCCCCAACTTTTGGGACGAGTTGAAATCCAGGTAACAGTAGGTTACCACATCGTAAACTCAGGCAACTTCTAAAGAATTAAGCCTTGAAATTAAGGTATGTTCAGCCTTGCACCCCCCCCCCCCAACCCAAAGGTTCTTGCGACGTCCCTGGATAGCAGATCAGCAAGGAAGTGAACTATTTGAGCAGGATACAAACTGGAAAACAGCAAATCCCTAGGGTAATGAGCTTGGATTGCAAATAGCTCTTCATTTTATCATGAGAAAATATCGGATAGAATATCAAACGTCAATTAATTGCATTTCAGCTAAATTAAATCTAGCTTCATTTCACGATTCTACTACACTTATTCTTTATAAGAACCATATAATTTTTGCTGAGCCTCGATGTTCTTAACTTTTTAATAACTTTAGGCTCAAATGTTCTTAAAATTGTTTTTATCTTGAGAGTGATTTCTCGCAAATATTTGAGAAATTACATGCTGTAGATAGTTTCTAAGACATTTTACAGGGAAAATTTTAAACAATAAACCAATGACTACTAGTATTTAAAGGCATAATTTTGCAGTAAAATTTCAGAGACCAGAATTGGAAAATTTTGGCAATGTTTATAAATTGCATGGATTTTTTCTACTCTTTTGTTTTGTTCATAAATTCAAAAATGCGAATTGGTTTTTTTAAGTCGTGGTAAATCCATATCTGAAGCTGAGCATGTTCTAGCCTTGCTCTTATTTTGTGGGCAAATCGAGCCTCAGTGTTCTTATAAAGCGTGTTCTTATGAAAAAAGAAGAAGTGTATATATAAATAAAGAATTTCAAAGTAAATTAAGTATAAACAGAAATGCGAATAATAATGACAATGATGTTTGGAAAAAGTCGATTCGTATGCAGCAGGGAATTTCTTAACGAGGAGCCCTCGTCCTTGAATAGATGAACTAATTGAATGATATGTTAATTCGAGATTACCTGACACCCAAAAGCGCATCGAAAGAATTTCTTAACACTCTCAGAGAGCGGAGCAGCTCCTGTTGAAATTGCCTCGATTCGACCACCAAGAATTTGCTACGGAGCAAAAAAGGCAACTTTTAGCATGCACGAAAATATTGCCCCAAATTGACAGAAAGTTTGATAACAAGTGCCAAGCTTAAAAGAGATCAGGCAACATTCAGACGTGATGTACCGAATCTCTCTGCTCTGCGTTGCAAAATCGATTTCGAGCGTAGCAGAAACCAGAGACAGGGCTCAGAGTTTTTTCTAGGGAAGTGGATTTTATGAGGTGGTTTCCTGTGGCTTTCTTCATCAATGGCGTTTTAAAAGTGACACATGGAGGAATCGAACTGACAACCCCTGTGTTGTGAGTCCGCATGCTTAGCCACTACACCACGGCACCAGTGATATACCGAAAATGATCGAAACAGTATCACACTTTAACTTCACTCTTTAGATAACTACTTCCTTCTTATACCTGAATTTTACTAAAAACCAACTTGTCCCAAAACGAGTCTCTCCTGATGATGCCCCTGAAATTCAAGCAAAAATCTTATTCAATTATGAAATTTCTTACTTTGCAAGCACAGTACCCTTATTTGTACGATCTTCAAACATATTTCGCCCACAAGATTTGAATTCTTTTAATTGAGAGCAATATGATATAGCAACAACAGTGTCAGGGTAGCTTAGTGGTAAGATTCTTGCGCATTGATTTTATGGTCAGTAGTTCGAATCCACCCTTAGCTAGACATTCACTTAGAGTGAGGAGAGTCGCCAGCTCTCTGTAATTCCAGGCTTAGGAATAACGAGGTGTGGTCACATGGAGAGGAAGGACCTAGACATTGCTAGATAAACAAAAAGCTCCACAGTGTCCAAATGGATGCCTTTGAGAACTAGGCAGAATCATATATATATATATATATATATACATAGCCTCCAGCACCCTCTATGTGATATATATATATATATATATTTATATATATATATATATATATATACAATGTAAAAATTAGAATACTCCTAAAACAGGGCTTTCCTTCTTCGATTAAATCTCCTTTTCCCTTTTCTCGACTATTTTGCATTAACTTTTGATGTCTGAGACTTGCATTTCAATTGGATTCATTTCAAATTCAGTTATTTTCCGATTTTAGTTCATGTTTTCATCGATTCTTCCTTTACTTTCCTCCTTTTTGTTACAATTTTTTACTATATTTCACTACTTACGACTATGCCTGCTCTTGTTCACCCTTTTCTATAACATGTTAATTAGATTGTCATTATATTGTAATTAAGTTTGTAATTTTCTATTTTAGTAGCTATTCTGTAATACATTTTATCGTAAATAGAAGGCCCCTGTAAAAGCATCAATTGCTGAAGGGTTACCCTCTATAAACTCTCTGCAAATATATGAAAGGAAAATGAAAAAGAGGAGAGAGAGAGAGAGAGACTCTGAGAGAGAGAGGGGGCGGCTAGTTCCTTTTTTCAGAAAGTTCTCCCACCAATGGTGCAATAATTACTCACCTACTGCTGGGTGGACAAGTATAATAGATCTAAAATGGGTGTGACCGTAGGAACGAATCCTGACCTCCAGCAAAATAGGGATGTGTCCCATCTTTTCATGCTAGCTACCCCTTGATGTATCTATCATTCCAGAAAAATATTCGCACTTCTCCAACTGGGACAGGATGATAAGCTTCACGATGCAATGAATAAATGAACAGCTCAAAGTGAAGAGCATCTTTGTAGCATGACGTACCTTGAAAGCTCGTCTTCTTTAGCCTTCATGGCTGTCTTAAAAAGAAAACTCTTGAACCAGCTTTGTGATATCTCATTCATCACCTGACGTAATTAAAAACGTGTAAAAAGCACAGAGCAGTACCACTCTCCTTTGGTATTAAAAGCTAGGATAGCTCAGTGGTAAATTTCTTTTGAATTTGTCCTATGGTCAGTGGCTCGAATCCACCCTCAGCTAAACTTTCAGTCAGGGCTAGGAGCGTTGTTAACTTTTAAAAGCTAGGATAGCTCAGTGGTAAGGTGTAAAGATAGCTTAATGGGAAATTTCTTATAAATTTGTCCTATGGTCAGTGGCTCGAATCCACCCTCAGCTAAACTTTCAGTCAGGGCGAGGGGAGTTGCTAGCGTTCTGTCATTGAAGGAGATGTAATCACCAGGCGTGGGTGAGGATATGAAGAGAAATTCGCGAAGAGAAACTAATAGTGCAAAGTGCATATTATCTTAGAAATATGACTTGGCAACAATTCAAACTCACTTTGTCATGGATCACATTCAAAACTCGAGGAACAGCCGCAAACAAAGTTGGTCTGAATGAGAAATGAAGAATACGTCATAACTTGTCAAACACTGGAGTCTGGGCCCTAAAGTAACGGGAACAAACCATTAAGTGTTTTAACCTAGCTCTTTTGTATTCGCTTTACATTTATTACTCACTTCGTTTCAATTCGTATTCGTAACACATGTTCCGTAGTATTCGCACGAATCGTTGCCTCTCTCTCTGCACTTCACATAACTGAAGCTCTGTCATTTATTACTATCATTATTATTGCTATTTTTTTCTCACTAGAAACAAATGTAATTAGGCCAGCCGAATAAAAATTACCTATCATTAGAGACGTTTGTATATGTATTTTTAGTTTTTAAATAAAAATGAAATTTTAAAAAAACTATCAATTCTTTATACACGTAATCCCTTCAGCTAAACTAAAATACAAAAATAGATATAGAAAAATACAGTGGGTAACAAATAAATCTAGTAATATAAACATGAATATATAAATATCTAGATGCATAAATATATGAATATATAGATCTATGAATATATGAATATATAGATCTATAAATATATGAATATCTAGATATATAAATATATGAATATATAGATCTATAAATATATGAATATATAGATCTATAAATATATGAATATATAGATATATGAATAGATAGATATATAAATATATGAATATATAGATATATGAATATATGAATACATAGATATATAGATATCGTATATGCTGTTCTTCAAAGGAGTCGTGTTAATTCGAATAAATTTCTAATGGTACGCAAATGATTCAGTGAAAATCGAAAAATGAACAAGAGGCAAACGAAGATAGATGATTTCAACGAATATGGACTTGGAATGGAAAATTTCGATAAATACGTTCACAGGTAGTATCTAAGGCACTAGTCAAAGTATCTGAAGAAGATCCCTCCAGATTCATCACCGTGAAGTTAAAATCATTGGATATCTAACTACGCAAAATTTTGACGATCTCCAACATTTTCAGGTATATTCCATCAAATTTGCAAATGTCAACAAATGCGCTATTCAAAGCTTCAATATAGCATAGAAAAACAGAAGAGCTCCAAGATGCGTTTGTCACTTTGAAGATCTTCTCATCCGACAACCATAAAAGCAAAAACTACCGAAAGGCTTATACGTGAGCGATTGATAACAATAATCGCCTTTTTGAAACGATTGTTGCTGATCAATATCCTTCACATGGTGGAAAATTCTGATTGGTCTGAGCAGATAACCAATCGAGTGCACCAATCTCTCTCCTTCACACATCTATAGCCGCATCTGAGTAAGGGTTCTTTTCTTTTCTCATAATTTCGACCCAAAAGCCGAAGATAAATTTTTGAACACTCTGAAGCTTCAAGCTTATCAAGCAGTTTAAGTCCTTTCTCTCCGTATGACTACACATTGTGAGATCTATCCCTGTGATTACAGAAAGAAAGCTGACATTCTGGCGAAGTGTTGCTTAGTTGAGGGTGGATTCGAACCACTGACCATAGGATCAATGGGAAGAATCTTACCACTGAGTTATCCTGACACCTATATAGATGTCATGATCTCATTCTTACTCCATGAGTATCGGACGAACAGATCTCCAATGCACAAAAACTATGAGATGGACAACACAGCTTAATGGTGCACTTTACAACCAATGCCACGACGATCAAAATAGTCATAATATCAGAAAGACGCTTTTCTGCGTTTTTTTCCATAAATGCTTTACGTGCCTTTAATGCACATGCTGATGACGAGACTAGTTCTATCGAAACGTTCACCTACGCCTACTTTAACATCTTGGATATCGACTTCTGCACTGGTTTTTCTAGTTATGGATTTGTCTAAATTGTGCATTGTCTACAGTGGCATGTCATCGGGTTTTTCAACAAATACTAACACGGATAAAATCGTCTTTCTGTGATTATGACTCTTGTAAAAGTTTTAGCATTGGTCATAATGACAAAACTGTATTTCCACTCTTAAGCGCAACAAAAAGAATTTGACTGAACACGAAAAGAAGATGTCATAAAGGAATTAAAAAAACTCACTTCAACACTTTCATGTCATCAATCAACTCTTTCACGTTGCCCCGAAAAAATCCAATTCTGCAACCTGATGACATAACCAAGTACTGAAAGAAATTGATTATTTGATTCTAATCAAACTGAAAAAAGATAGCTAGGCAATCAAAGTCAGTCATATATTAACTATTTTGAGTTTTTTGTGGACAAAAGTTTTTTGTGCAAGTTGGATGTGGAATGCATGTTTCAGATATGAACAGGGCTGACTTTTCTTCCGTCTTAAGTTTTCATTTTTGCTTCATTCAGTGGCTCGTAAACATGTGAAATCCAGTTCTGGGTATGCAGTTAAATATGAATAAAAGATTTTAAGCAAAATGCAGACATACATGTGCCATACGTTCATACACATGACTCAACGGGAGGTAGCTGAAGTGAAGATCAGTTGACGTCATCTTATACTGAAAGGGAAGGGAGATAAAGTAAGCAGAGTGGAAAGTTACGTGGCTAACAAAATCGCGATTTCTTGCTTGTTATTCAGCACATGACGAACGAACAAAAGAAATGATAACAAAATGCACAAACGAATGAAAACATGAATGGATGGAGGAATGAAATAATAAATAGATGAATCTACCAATTATAATAATAAGACAATTCATTTTCTAATGAATTAGTGGTTTAATGAACGAATTAATTAATCAAAGAGGCAATGAATGAATAAATGAATCAACGAAATGAAGAAGGAATGAAGAAACGAAAGCAATACTGAAAAAATTAATGAAAAAATTAAGATAAGAAGGAAATGAATTATTGATGGAAAGGGTAAGCCGATTAAAAGAGAATGAATAGATTAAAAGATTAGTTAATCAATGGGCAAAAGGAATGAAACAGAAATAAGCTATGAGGAAACAGACAAATAATGGAATGCGCAAATGAATAATGAAAGAGAGAAAATATCCCAAGGGAATAAGAAAAAAAAGAAAATTGATACTTGCTAGTCAATAAAAACATGAAAGTTGAGAAGTTTCATGAAAACCTCACCCCGCTGGTATTAAAAGACTCAATATTGGTAGCAATGTTTTTGTGAGATAGCATCACACCTTTCGGTCTCCCTAGAATATAGCAAGTACCAAGTAATTGCAGAGGTCTCATAGCTACGATACTACCAATTTAAGTACGATTATCGCTTCCAAAAGTAAAATCTGAAGCAGGAAGAAAACGCTTGAATTTTTGGGTGCGAAATGTTTTAACAAACTTCCTAACAAAATGACGGTTGCATCGTCGCTCGATTGTTGAGTTCAAGACTGCCTGCAAAGGTTTTGAGTTTGACTTTTAGCTTTTAAATTTTTTCTTTGAACTTGCTGCTTTTAGTTTTTAATTTTTACATAATTTGATGTAAGCACTTTTAAGTAAACAGGTCTTTGATTGATGGCAGAAAATCCATTTTTGTTGAAAGTCCATCTGTGTAAATATCATTCCATTAATATCATGTGTTTATATCGACTCGAAATTCTTTCGCATGGAATCTCCCACAATCATACTTGGTGTATTATAAACATCTGAAAAATATCAAAAACTGTTGCCTCCTTATTGTCTTGTCCACAAGTTGATACCGTAAGACAAAAATGGCATGTGACTTTGAAGAATCTTTTAAACGCGAAATGCAGTGTATGAGGGGAAACCAAGGCCAAAGTTGACTTTTTTGGACCAAACCTTCACTGGCAAAACGTAATGCTTTAGATAATTTCAGATAGAGAATGGGGCACTGAGTGAAAGCTGTAAGAGTGGAGCCAGAATGCTTTGGACGTGAAAACCAACCGTGCTATCTCATATATGCCCTATAGAGGAAAGTCACGTCGATTGGTTTACTTGAAGTCATCAGTCGAGATCTACATAATCAAAGGAAACAATACCATTAGACGAGATGATTCACTCCCCCCATCATTTCCTCTTCAAACTTGACGGATAAGAAATATCCCATAGTGAACACAAGTGGATGCGATCCCAGCACCTTCCTTCCAAGGGTAACGCTACTGAGAAATATGAGACCAAATGAGACTTGATTGTGTTTAGGGGGAATCAATCAGTCACGGGTGATCAGCTTGATATGATTCAAAGAACAGCTTCCCTTAACTGCGGCTCTGGGAAGACGGCAATATGGATGGTATAATACCTTGCAGGTCAGCCGAGGTGAAAAGGAAAAGTAAGGCAACTAACCAGTTGTTCCGCTTGTATAGCAAATGATTGCAAGATCCTCTGAGACTGGAAGCTAAAAGGCAGATTACGTATGGTTGACATGGTCATAGATATGTGGATGGGTGTTAGAGGTCGAAGGTGCCAGTAGGAGAGGGCGACCGACGAATCGTTGGAGGGGCTGCGTAGGGGACAGCCTGAGAGCTAGGAACATTGACCCCCAAGAAACCGCTGACAGATAGCGCTGGCGTTAACTCATCACGATGAGCAACCAAGAATAGGGACAAACGAGAGGAGGGAAGAAGAAAAGGTATGGGATATATCTAGATTTATTAAAAAAAACTGAGTACCATTCCCGAAACAAACAGGGGGGAGCACATTGCTAGTGAGGTATCATCCGAAGCATGGCGAGGTAGGGTGGTCAGCTACTTCCATCCCCACATTTTACCCCCCTCGCTTTATGCCAGATAACTCTTTGCTGTTGGGCGGACAGCGAAAGGCAAAATAAAACGTGCACGGGTGCCCCAGAACCAAGACTCCCGCACAGTAGGGATGTACTATAGCAGCTATGCCAACTGCTCCTATTATATGACATTTATCAAGGTTAAAAATTTTATGCAAAAATCGATGCAAAATTTAATTTCCGTTCTTCTATTGTGTGCAGCATTTGGCAAAGCAAGACGTACGACCAGCTTTTAAAACATAATTTTCATGCATCAGCAGAGACCTTGTAAAACTGCCTTCTTGCTATGACTGCGTGACTAAATTAAATTAAATTGCAATGCAGAATGCTCTCTCATAACGGGAATTGAAAGAAGATTGACGGCAGTAGAGGCAGAGGAAGATAGAAAGATAGATAGAGAGACACTGAAAGAGAGATAGACACTGAAAGAGAGATAGACACTGAAAGAGAGATAGACTCTGGGAGAGAGAGACTCTGAGAGAGAGAGACTCTGAGAGAGAGAGAATCAATCAATGCAGGTTTCCTTTAACAGAATCAATCTACTTTGAAATGCCTAGCATCTTCTAAGAAAATTAGAATGTTGAAATGTAGAAATCTATTCACATACCACTTTATCATGGGGATGTTGCTTTCCGATATCCTACCGAGGAAAAGGCGAACAATTCTCAGCAACGACGAAGCAGATCAAGCAAATCAAGGTTTGGTGTCAGGATAGCTCTATGTTAAGGTTCTTTCGCATTGATCCTATGGTCAGTGGTTCGAGTCCCACCTCAGCAAAACTTTCACTTAGAGTGAGGAGAGTCGCCAGCTCTCTGTAATTACAGGGGTAGGAATCACGAGGTGTGGTCACATTGAGAGGAAGGACCTGGACACTGCTCGATAAGCAAAAAGCTTCTCAGTGTCCAAATTTTTACCCTTGACATCTAGGTCGAATCATGTGTATAAAAAAAAGAAGAAAAAGAAAAAAAAGCAACATAGGATAAAACCATGTTCAATGGTAATGTGACTTTTGTCAGATATTTGAAAAATTTACTCAACATGGAACAATATTGAAGCTGCTTCAAATATGACTTTAGAGAAGTAAAAAAACTATACATAAACATATCATGTTAATGTAAGAATGCAGCAAGAAAGATTTTCGATTGGGTTCACTAATTAATGGTTTTTACGTTTTGAAAAAACTTACCAGAAACTCTTCAAAGCTCATCAGTTTCACGCCAAATTTTCTACAACGTTCGATGACATCTGCGTCTGTGACATTTTCAAAAGTGACAACGTTTCTAAGAAACCCTGTCTTTTCGTTTTCATTCAGGAGGCTCCTTAGATTTGCCAAATCCGAGAACAGAATGGACAGTTCCGCTGCAAGTAAGAAAAGTATTTGAAAAATAACGCATTTTACAGGCAACCCAATAAGGCATTTTACTTGTTCGGCAAATGCTGTTAGAATAATTTACACAGGTCTTTCCTTGACATGCATAAATACGATCTTATTATTATTATCAGGAATTTTGGGTTCCTCTTCTGACTCACTTCTTTCAATGTTTAAGGATTTCAATTTAGACCAAAACCACCAAGGTTACATTATAAAGAAAGTCGTGAGCATCGCTATTAGGTGCACATACCAATTATTCTGTAGGAGGAATGAATCGCGCCCTAATCCGGAATTATTAGCTTTTTAACTATTTTAATCATTTTTTTCTTTCTACTATCTTATATTCCTGTTAACCGTTTTCCGCTATCAATTTTCTTTATTATTGTATCGAAGCAGATAGCCAGTTGTACACTACCTGTTACTAGAGAGGTGTATAATTGTAGATTTCAATTAGGCTCAATAAATTGAAGTTCCAAAAAAAAATTACTGACAACCAAGTAAGAGAATCTTTGCAAAGGTATTAATTCAATTTCCAGTGTGAAATCTTTCTCGCACATGCATTTACCTAACACTTCAGCAACGGATAACTTGACGAAGGGGTATTTCGCAAAGTGGCTAGAGCACGCTTATTCACATTCATGGCTTCGCCTATTCCTGTCTTCCCACAAGTAAATATAAACCTAGCATTGAGCTAAATGTGCGACGAGGAAAGAAACTGGTCACCCTACGTCACTATGTGGTGGCTGAGGATGATGCTCCTCTCCCATGGTGCTCCGCAACGCTCGTACAGACTATGGTATCCATAACTTAGCCAAGTCCATTTTTGAGCCTCTTTACTTTGAGCAGCTCAATTTCTATCAATTTTGTTGTGAAGAAAATTCTTCCAGGTGGCAGAAACGACGAAAGAGAAGATTGCTTCATTTTATCATTAAGGTTAACGGATATTACTGGTCTTCGGACCAAAGCACACGGGAAATGAACGAAAGGTATGGATGGAAGAGAGTAATGGAGGTCATTATTTTTTTTATTTTGTTATGTTGAGGAAAGGCCATGGTGGCCTATACAAAGCCCCAACATAGGAAGAAAGAAGAAAGCGAACAGCTAAGAGGATATAGACATAAGATCAAGTTTATTGATCTTAGATTTGAAAGATGGCAAGTTGTAAGATTCAGGAAAGCAAGAAGAAGGCAAGACGTTCCATAAGTTGCATGTTCTTGGGATGAATGATGATTTGTGAGATAGAGTTCGTGGATTAGGCAGTGAAACTTGGAAAGGGTGTGAATGAGTTGAGCTTCTGGTGGTCCTGACACGCCTCAGAGGAACTGGAATAATATCCCTGATCTCCTGAGAACAATGTCCGTTAAAGTATCTGTAAAAGATGGAAAGATCTCCAACTAAACGACAATGGGAAAGAGGTTGGAGCGATTTGGTGAGGTTAGGATTATTGATGAGACGAATGGCTTTGGACTGGACTTTGTGGAGAAGACAGAGAGTAGATTTTGAGGCACCACCCCAGACGTGGGAGCAGTACTCTAAAGAAGGACGAATTTGGGACTTGTATATAGTTAGAAGGTGAGAAGATGAGAAAAACCCATGGGCTCTGGCGAGGAAACCGAGCTTTTGAGATGCATGTTTAGCAAGGAAATGGATGTGAGTTTTCCAAATGAGATTAGATGAAAGAGAAAGACCAAGTTGTGCGAAAGAAGCTGAAGTGTCCAGTTTATCACCATTCATGAGGACAGGTGGAAAGTTTTGATTACGTTTGCGTGAAATGACAGCCTGTTTCGTCTTGCTCTGGTTGAACGAAACTAGGTTGTCTTAACCCCACTTCTCAATAACTGTCAGATCATTGGAGAGAAGCGAGGCTGAAATGTTTCTGTGGAGTTGGATATCGGTGGAAGCATGGTCATTTGGATTGAATGAAAATGAAGAGCCTTGGAAGGTATCATCAGCAAAGGAGTGAATGCTAGAGGTCAGTAGGTCGTTTATGAAGAGAATGAAGAGTACAGGGGAGATGACAGAGCCCTGGGGTACAAAAGTTGATTGAATGCAGATTGAGACCAAACATCGGTAGTTTAGCGAGAAGACCCTTGTGCCAAACGCGATCAAAGGCCTTGGAGATATCGAGAGAGCTCACTCTGCTCTCACCACAGGATTCTAGCGCAGAGGACCAGACATGGACAGCATAAGCAAGAAGATCACCAGTAGACCTGGCTTTTCGAAAGCCATACTGGTGATCAGAGAGAAGATTGTTTGTTTCTAGGAAGGTAAGAAGTTGCTTAGTGATGATGGTCTCCATAGTTTTAGAGATGAGTGAAGTGATTGCGATGGGGCGATAGTTGAGTGGATTAGACTTGTCGCCTTTTTTTGGGATAGGAAAGACGTGGGCTTGTTCCCACGAGGTGGGAAATGTGCCAAGAGTGTAGGAAAGCTGGAATAGTTTGTTAAGAATAGGGGCAAGTTCAGGAGCACATGATTTGAGAACTATTGCTGGAATACCGTCAGGGCCTTTGAATTTTGAGGTGTCAAGCTGGAGAAGGGTTTGGCGAACTTTACGTGTGGAGCACTTAATGGGTGACATAGTGAATTTTGAAGGGGGGAAATGGTGTGGTTGGAGCCCATGGTCGTTCAGATTGGAGTTGGAGGCAACGACTGACGCAAAAAGATTGGCCTTGGATGAAGGACTGGTAGAAATAGAGTCAGAGTTGCCTTTTAGTGGAGGGAAAGATGATTGGCAAAAGTTTTGGGAGACAACTTTGGCCATAGACCAAAAGGAGCGAGAGCCAGCCTGGCAGGAAGCGATTTTCTTGTTGATGCGTTGGACAAAAGATGATTTGGCATTTTTAATGGCTTTGGAGCAAGTATTGCCTGACTGGATGAAAGAAGTCTTGAGTGTTGGGTTTGAAGTCGCTTCCATTCCTTGACGTAGTGGTTTTGTTATGCACAGCTTTGGCGCACTGTGAATTGAACCACTTAGGGGAATTCTTTTTACCAGGCTTGTAAGAAGAGGGAATAAAAAGATCCATGCCAAGTAATATTGCGTCGGTGATGAAAGAAGCAAAAGAGGAAGGATCATTTGAAAAGCCTGAAGACCAAGGGTAAGAAGAGTAAAAAGTGCGAAGGGAGTCCCAGTCAGCCTTGCTGTAGTGGAAGACTCTTTGCGGAGCAAGAGAGCTCTATCCCGGTGAGGGAGGAAGTCATGCCGTAAGGTTATGAGACAATGATCAGAGTTGCCAAGAGGAGAGCTAACGTGGGAGGAGATTAAATGCTAGGATTATATCTGAGGAAAAGATCAAGAGTATTTGCTTTGTCTCCTGCACGATCAGGAACGCGTGTAGGCTCTGAAATTACCTGTGTCAAGTTATTGACAATGGCAAAGGCCTCAGCTTCCCGACCAGCAGGGTTGGTGACATTAGGAATAGGAGAGCCAGTAGGAGTTGTGGATGTTGAAATCACCAAGAACAATGATTTCAGAACGTGGAGACTGTAGACTGATGGTTTCAATTGATTTGGAAATGTGGTCGAAAAGAAGTTCATGATTGTTTGAGTTAGGAGAGCGGTATAGAGTGCAAATGTACTTTGTGGCATGAGGAAGGGAAATTTTCAACCAGAAGAGTTGAAAGCCAGGATTAGAAAGATCGAATTGTTTGAGGTGTAAGGTCTGCACATCAGAGCGAATAAATTCCCAAACCCCACCATTAGGGAAGAAAGAGGAAAATAACTCATAACCTGGGCATTTGAGATGAGGAGAGAGAACGGTGCTGTTAATAGGATCAAGAGGTTTGATTTTGGTTTCAGTGAGGAAGAGTGCATAGGGGTTTATGGATTGGAGATGATAATGCACTGGGTTGTTGTTGGAAGATATTCCACGGATGTTGCAGAATGATATGGAAAAGAGTTTAGGTGCCATGTCAGTTGCTGTAGTGGAAATATTGTTAGTATTGTCTTGATTCATGGTAGAAGTTGATAGTATGGTATGGTTGGTCCAGTCAAAATGAAAGTGACAGCGGTAATCTGAAAGCCTTTGAGAGTTCCCGTAGCTATCCTGTGGCCTCAGAAGGCCCCCCGGAGCTGCGAGCTAAGAGTGGCTCCAGTTGGGAACTGGCATAACGGGCAGCCCGGGATTATACACCAGCTGATGAGGCAGCCTCCCAATGCACTACCAATGGGTTTGGGCTCTGTGCTATCTGGCGGCGGGGCCTGCAGTGCACCCTTTCCAACGGTACCCTCAGGTATAGCCAGGGATCAGACTGGCAAATCAGTCTCCCGCAGTCCCTGTTCATAATGACAAGCCAACCACGAGCGCCGGCATCTCTACCCTAGAGCTGAAAGTGACATATTCAATGAAGGCACCAAAAGGTAGAGTGGTGGTACTGCCCTGGACGATGAGTAAAACAATTATTGAAGTAAGCTTACTTTGCTGTAAAATATGATTCATTCCCTCTGCTCCAAGTGTACTGTAAAGTGGTACCAGTACCATAGAAAACATCATGGCCCCTTGATCAACCATTATCCACTGAAACAGAAGAGAAAGATATATTAAGCAGATAGACCATAAGCCATTTTTAATGAATGACGAAAGTAGTTGAAAGCAGCTACTTCTCAAAGCAATGAGAACCAGGGTTGCAGAGCAGGGGGCTCTGGGGGGCACAGCACTGCTACAGATGGCACCACCCCATATCATCGTGTCCTCTTGCTGGGGAACTTAGCCCCCTGTCGGGGAAATTCTGGCAAAACCCCTGATTCAATTCAAATCTACTGTATGTGTGCTATTTTCGTGTGATGGCTGGGGGGGGGGGGGGGGCGGGGCGACAACAGTGTTTTTTCTGCTCACTTAAGGGAACGTTCTTGTATATTGTAGGTATGGTAATAATCTGTCTTGTGGAAACATATCAAGAAATTGGCTATTAACCTCGGGCTTGTTCATGGCACTGATGCCAACCAAGTCGCCCTTTCTATAGCCAAGCTCATACAGAGCAAAACCAACCCTCTGCGACTTCTCGTAAACCTGAAAGATACGTAAACACCATTGAAAATATGCATAACCTGAGATTTCAGCATTGAGAACAAACTGGTTTTTGATGTTATTAAGGATATTTAAAATAAACACAATAAAATGATTGGAAAAAAGCTGCTCAGTGAATTAATTCATCCATTGGAGGGAGAATCAACACCTTCAAAGATACCCGTGAGATTATTTTTGCCTCAACATTGGAACTTAAGGACAGCTGAGAAAATGGCCTTGCAATGATTAGAGTAGGGAAAATAAGCCTTGGAAAAATGAGATTCCAAAGGGGGGGGGGTTGCAAAAATGAATGCAAGCAAGATTTCAAATTAAGTGTAGTTGAAGGAAGGTGAAAAAGCCTAAGTTCAAGATCGATCCATTTAAAAAAGTCAGAAGCAGCCAAAAAATTGGCTTAAGGATCAAATCCTTTTGTAGAAGTGTAGATTATCATGAATTAGGTGATCTTAATGATTTGCATGTGTAAATAAAGAGAGATGAAGAGGTGCTTATATCCATTACCTCATTGTATGAAATCCATTCATAATTGGAGTTGGCATCAGCTCTTGTCCCAAGAAAAGGATTTTTTCCTGATGGTGTTTGAATAAGCACAGTTTATGAATATGCAATTGAACAAACACAAATTGTTAGGCTTCACAAATAAATCAGATACCACTGATACAACACGAAACTAAATTCCATGCAAAGCAGAAATTAGAGACAAGGCTTGGCATTTTTTCTAGGGAAATTGATATTTTTGAGGTGGTATCTTATGGACTTATTCATTGTTTGTATTTTTGCCATGAAATGTGTAGAATTTGAGCCCTAAGCCCATATGTTATGTGTCTGTATAGTTGTTCACGACATTAAGGCACCACATGGTAAGACTTAGGCTAGTCTTAATGAAATGTAAACTTAAACTTTTTTAGACGACACCTTTAAGCTTACTTTACCCTTTAGCGTCTCTTGCATGATTAAGCCTCCATTGCCCCCTAAACTTATTTGATGAAGTGGTGAAGAATATTGTTAACTATGTTTGCAAGTATGCTGATGAAAGGTCACCAACCAAGGAAACCAGAAACAATCGATAAAACAGCCAGACATTGCTGGTAGGGCAAACCATATATTGTGAATTTATATAGAACATCAACGATGAAACAGCTACGTTTTGGGCACAAAGTAGCTCAACCCAACTCTCAATCTTTCAAAATTAACCTGACTTAACTTTATGAATACAAATTTCAAATTGTATAAAGCTGACTGTTGGAATGAATTTATGGAATCAAGCAGGGGACTTCTTGTTCTCTTTAGGCCACGCCATGTGAAAATGGCAATGGGACAGCCGCCCCACTTGCAACTTCCCTCAGGGCTGCTGCTATTAGCTGATGATGAAAACATTGAAAATTTGCAACTAGGTAAAACACAAGAATAATCATAGTAAAGAATAGCAGAACAATCTACCTGATGAATGAACACCTTTCATGAATAATTCAGGAACCGTTTTGCATTCAAGTTCATCAATGCTGACCAAAGTGCTCTTTTTTGCATTCACTCTGATTCCTTCTGAGCCCTTAAATGATTACTTTGTACTAAAACATTTAAAACTAAAAAAAGACACTGAAATAAGCAAAAGATGGCTAATTCCTATGCAAGACACAAAGGTGGTGCAAGAGGGGACAGGGAGGGCCACAGCCTCCCATAGGGGAGTGTTAGCCCCATTTGGGCAAACAAGTCTGTGAACAATCATTACCAAATGCAAGCTTGTGTGAATTAATAATGCCGCCCCCTTGTCAGGGAACTTAACCCCTTGTCAGGGAAATCCTGGCAACACCTTCTGACAAGACAGCTATCTAACTTAAAAATCATGCATTCAGGATCTTTCCAATTTTAATATTCTTTGAATAAAATTCTTATACTATTTATCTAGACTATTAGAACGCTGGTAAACTATTAGAACTGGCAGTGTCTGTCCTATCAATGTCACCACACCTGGCAATTCCTGCTAACATTTTTTAACATTTCTTGCTGCAATTTTTAATTCCTAATTTTTTCAGCACTTTAAAATGTATGTACATAGACTTGAATACTCCATAAATGTTTTGTTATTATTATTATTAATTTCCTATGCTTGCAATTCTAGAGAGCAAGCAATTCTCCTTCCTCTTAGAGAAAGTCCAGCTCAAAGTGGGACTCAGAAGGCTTATGATAATGTCTGTGTGAGCAAGTTCATTGACAATGAGCCATCCTCCCAGCTTCACATCTACCTAAAAGGTTCTCCCCTGTCAAACTGGCACCCCTGATGGGACCATTATGGAAATAAGGTCAGCTTGACCTTTTTATGCTACCCCTGCCAATGAAATCAGGGACATTTCTCTTTCTTTTTAATTTTTACTATTGCACTATATTTTTTTCAACTTTTAGACCTTATAACTAGTAAATGAGATAAATCGGGCAAAATATACATACATACATAGCACAATTTATTATCAAGCCAACACATTTCACTTTATTTTGCTCATTTCACTAGTTCAATCAGTCAATTTGTATGGAACTTTCTGCAAGTGGCAATGACATTGTTGAAATAGGTCTCAGTTAAGTTCTACAGTAGTGATCAATCAGATATTTCAAAAACACTTCATTGAAGACAAAATATTCTGGAAACATGATTCCTACATTGCAACACTTCAACCATGAGGGCTTATTACTTACTGGCAACTCTATTGATTGGCAGTCAAAGCTTGATTTGATAGCTTCTCGTTCCCCCTTATGTCGCATGTAATAGAAGGCCATGACAATTGCAGCAGACGTCCCAATAAATTTTGGATCATTCAGTAGGCTTCCCAAACTTTTTGTGTTAAAAAATTCCCTCAGCTTCTCCATAAGATTCCTTGAACAGAAATTGCATCTTCATTAGATGATGATATAGCCAAGCTATGGCACCTATGTCTGCTTCTCTCTAAAGCAGCAAGACACTCGTGCTCAAAGGTAATTTTAAGCTGGCTTGGTCTGGTTACAATTCAAGCCACAAACTATGTGAACCAGAAAAATAAGAAAATCAAGACAAATTGAACATTTGCACTCGGAAGTTAAAAGAGGAGTGACGCACAATTGGTATTGCTACAAAGATACACGGTCAAGTAGCATGGGCAGAACCACAGAAAGGTTTAAGAATGACTATGCTCTTGGGGTAGTTCTAGGGACCATTTATTATTTCTGCCTCAGGCTGGTACTGAAGAGAAATGTTTATTTGGGTAAATTTGTCTGCTACCTAACCTTGTGGACTACAAAAATAATAGTTACCAACCAATAGAGCTATTAAAATATGCTACTCAATCCTTGAAAGACAAAAAAATTACTTACCCAACCTATTTCTCTTCGGCCCCAACCAGAGGCACAAATAATGATTGGTCCCTTCTCAAAAAGCAATATAAGACAATTTCTTGTCCACTCAGATTTATTGGTCCATGACATACCTTGTTATGAGGTTCGCACTACAAGGCCTACCTCAAAATACTGCTACTAGTATTATATGAATTGGATCAACAGTTAAGACTAATTCTTGATTTCGAATCGGTAGGGTCAATTCCCATTTAAGCCAAAGACCACATGGTTTATCTAAGAGTGACAAGGTTAGAAGACGAGAGCATTCCCTTTGAGCAGGGGTGTCCAAACGTTTTGAAAAGGGGGCCAGACTTTATATGGTCATATTTGTAGGGGCCAACCTCAGCTGAATTTTTTACAAAGAGCAAGAATATATTCAAACAATTTTAAGAAGCCATTTTGTGTTTCACATTTGCTTTTTTATTCAATCATTTTACTTACATACTCTAAGACAGAGAGACTACAGGCCGGACTTTGGACGCCCCTGCCTTTGAGGTGAAAAAAACGACACCAGGGCCTTCTGACATCGTCAATCAAGATATCGAAGTGCAGAATTTAACAAAGAACCTACCTAGAATCCATGACTTAAGTCGGTGAACTAATTCTCTCAGCAAAGGAGAGTCTAAAACTACTTCTCTTAAAGATTTGCTCACTTCGACAGTGTTTGCCACCGACAATATCGATTTACAAATACAGTATTGTTTAAATTGATGAAACATTAAACCCCTGAATAGACTTTCTATTGTCAATAGCAGAAACGGTAGCCAGGAAATTCAAAGAGCTGCGTGTTTCGTTGCAGATAAATCCAATCTAATCTATTCAGCTCTGAATCAGGGTGCGAGCATGTTTTCCACGCTAAGCACTGTCATTCACGTAAAACATCACAAACATGCATAATATTGGCCACGGCGAACCAACTAAGCAACTGGGATTGCAGGCTAAAATTGATAACTTTGCAAAAAGCTAGCAAAAATGCTAATATTAGCCAGGTTGTAATGATTCCCCTCTCCTGTTCCCAGACATTTGGAGTCTGAGGAACTTACATATTCGATATCCACAGAATATGAACCAGTTGATGACTGAATTGGCCCTAGAGGTGGGTGTGGGCTGAAAATTCCATCGAAAATTATCCTCCTACCAGCCTAAATTCCATTGCTGATTATGTTGGGTCTTTCACTACCTAAATCAACATTTGTACAAAAAATGCAGTCGAAAAAACGTTAAGAAAAATGAGGAGACAGATAAACGGCAATAATCACCTCTCAACTTCGACCTCTGCCCTCCATGCAGAGACTTGATAAAGGATTTCAATTCAGTTTGAATAGCTAATTGAGCGCCATCGCAGTGTCAGAACAATACCACTGTTATACCGAAGGCAACGTGGATAGTCCAAACGACATTGGCGTTTTTTTCAAATAAAGTTGCTTTTGTTACTTTGATGAATTCTTGTTTGGCAGAAGTTCTCGGACTTTGACCTGCGGTTTTGATTCTTTGACTCCCATGAAAATATCTGGTCGCACCTACTTCTACAATTATCAATTGCCACCGTTCAATCTTAGATCAATGAACTTGATCTGATGTCTCTCTCTTAGCTTTTCGTTTTCTTCTTTCTTCCTTTGTTGGGGCTTGGTATAGGCCACCATAGGCTTTCCTCAACATAACCCACTAAAAGAAATAAAAAATACACGGGAAGTTGGGAGGGGGTGGAGTAATCAGGTTGGGGAGGGTGTTAGGGTTATGGTTAGGGTTCGCGTAACGCCGCGGACAGAGCAAAGCGGAGAGGAAGGATCAGCAGAAGAGACTCCACGTAGGTTCGGCGAAAAACCAGTAGAAGAAGAAGAAGGCGACACTGCGAAACTGTAGCTTAGGTGATGTTGAACTGTAGTGAATTCAGTGTATGAGAAGTCATTATGCAGGTGTTGCGGGCTGGAGTCGTGCTCACTTCATAAAATAGATAATGGCGAAGAATTCAAAGGGAAGCTAAATCATAAGAACCCGCTTCCGAGAGAAATCTCAAAGCCCCGTCTCTGGTTTCCGTCACACTCTAAATAGAGCAATTTTAGCAGTTTGTTTCACCGAATTAACCTCCAGGTGATGAGCAAAACGCTTCTTGTAGGAAAGACAACATGAAATCACTTCATAAAAAACCTATTCCTTGGAGAAAGGCTTACACCGCGTCTAGTTTCTGCTAAGCAAATTTTAAGCATGCTATGAAGTTTCCTTTACCTTGTAAGCATGTGTAAAATACCTGAGGATTAGAAGGAATCTTTACAAGCAGTAAATCCGCATTTTTGAAACAGCTTTCACTCACTTTGAAGAGCGACATTGGTATCAATAAAATTCTTGATGTGAAAATTTTGACTCTGTTTCTGCTGTTGTTGAGATGAACAAAACATGCATTAGTCAAAGGTGGTAGTCTAGACTGGATTGGAGGGAAGTATCTAAACAGACTATGAATAAAGCTTGCTGTACCAAAGTAAACATAGCGAAATGAGAGTATTTTGAATGAGATACAATGTGCTAATGCAAGACAGATCAAGGAACAATAGCACAGATTGCAGTTTCCCAACCTCAAAATGACCTGCTCAATTGAGAGGTCTACTAGGGCGGACATTAAATGCTGAACAGTGCGCGGCGGAGTGGCTGGGTCGCGTTGGATGACACGATTATGATAGTGATTATGATGATGATGATGATGATGATAGTGATTATCATGATGATGATTATGATAGTGATTATCATGATGATGATTATGATAGTGATTATGATGATGATGATGATTATGATAGTGATTATCATGATGATGGTTATGATAATGGTGATGATGATGACACGATGATAATGATGATTGTAGTGATTATGATAATGATGGTGATAATGATGATGATAATGATGATAATGGTGATGATGCTGATAATGATGATTAGGATGATGATGATGATTATTACTATAATTTTTGAGATTCCAGAGCTTGTGCAGTTTTGGAACAGAGATATAAAAAGTACCTGCAGAAGTCAAAGATGATTTCATATGCATAAATTTTGATTGATAAAACTTGAAAACAAGAAACTCCTATTTCCACAGCAATAATGGTTGGCAACACATGTCATTCCTTAGATTCGATTTGTTACTGTTTCAGTGCTTTCTACACCTTGCAAAATGGATCTCCACTATTTCTTCTTTTTCTTTTTAGACTTTTTGTTCTTCTTTGTCTATGAAGAAGTGTAACAGTTCGTAAACGCTGAGAATGAGGGTTTCGTAGAGCGAGCATTGAGGCTCTGTATGAATGGAGTGAAGATACAGGGATCAGTAAATAGGAAGGCTTCATAGGTGTCAGGATGGCTCAGGGGTTTTGATGTTATGTGATATCATAACGTGACATGATATGATATGATATGATATAATGTGATCTGGTATCATATAATGTGATATGGTATCATATAATGTGATATGGTATCATATAATGTAATATTGTATCATATAATGTGATATGGTATCATATAATGTGATATTGTATCATATAATGTGATACGATATAATGTGATGTGGTATCATATAATGTGATATTGTATCATTACGTGATATGATATGATATGATATCTACCCTTGGGATCTGAATAGAAAAGCATTGAATAGATCTATTTGCAGCAGGGAAAATTGTCTCATCAGCAATACAACAGAAAACCGCTGAGCAGATACGAATGGAAAAACTGCTTCTAATGTAAAAATTTTTTCTGGAGTCGTTAAGCAATATCTATGGAAGGAAAGCTGAGGCATATGGAATGATTAGAATATTGATCAATGCTTGTAATCAATGTAGATCATAAGGAATTCATTTGATCGACTGACGTGATTTGAATCGGAAAGAAGTATCTTCCACATACAAAATAGAGTTTCCAAACTTTCTAGATAACCACTACAGTTAACTTTCCTTCAACATAACTGTAGATATTGAATGACTTCTTCTTTCATCATTTACTTTGCAACACTGGATATGTTTATAACAACTTTAAGTGGTTGAAGTGTTTATCGAGTTCAAATATTCGTATATTATTATTTTTGTCACTATTAAAAAAGTTCTTTGCAATCAAATCATGAATTAATTAAAATCAATTAAAATAATTTAACCTTTATCCGAATTTGTTTCGTTATTTATTTATTTGGTCATTCATTTTTTTTACACTAGAAATACCTGTAATTAGGTCATCCGAATACAAATAACCTATCATTAGAGAAATTTGTATTTGTATGCTTAGTTTATATATCAAAATGAGGTTTTTAAAAAAAAGTTCTTTACAATCAAATCATGAGATTGACCATGGAGCAATGATCATATACGTTAAGCATTGTAAAAGGTTAAAACGTTTAAGTAGAAGACACTTTTAATGTAAAATAATTCAATGTTGGAAAGAAAAATGGGAAAATGATTTCGGCGTACTAAGAATCTTGAGATCGTTTGATGGGGTGGCTATAATGAACGTGGGTAGAAGAAACTTTCTGAACGACAAAGTAGTTCAAAAGTAATTCCATTTATGTGACTATACCTTTTTCTGCTTCCCGTCTTCTTCGTCATCGTCTTCATCCTCACTAAAAAGTTGAAAATAGGAAAGAAGCACGTTGAGGGATATTTCATGGTTTGCAAACTTTCTGGTTTTAACTTCATCGGCAAATTAACATACTGTGCAACCCTTGTAAGGAACAAGGGTTTGATGGAGTGGATGACAATCTGAACGGCGTACGAAGCAAGGTATATCTTGCCCCTTTCCTACCACATCCTCTTCCTCCAACTTTATTCCAATAGAAGTTGTGTCACTGGAGAGGATGGACCTGCTCTTGATAAGGCACATGAGGTAAAATAATGGTGGATTATTATTGCTATTATTATCATGATCATCTGCATCCGCATCGTTTTAGTCCGCCACGGGGGCTGCCCCATGCCACAATCGGATGCATCTCAATTTCAAACATGATAGCATTGAATGTCTTCTTTTCCACACGAGCACCCGTCTTTGTGTCTGCATAGTATCCATGGGCTGTTCCCTTAGGCCTATGCTCAGTTTGAGTTCTTTTTCTGTATTTAGAGGACCCCCATGAAAGCCGCTTCCAAGTGAATGGGTCCTCCTCTTTAAATATCTGTATTACAATCATCATTGTTATTATGTTGCGTCCCTCGAAGTCTCGCTGTTGTCAATTGCGGTAGCAGTTCTGAAGAGTTTTTGCATTAAATCTTTCATAAAAACAGGATGTTTTACAGATTCACAAAGAAGGGCGTAATTGGCGTAAAGGAGCAACGATGCACAATGAAGGGCGTAATTGGCGTAAATGAGCAACGATGCACAATGAAGGGCGTAATTGGCGTAAAGGAGCAACGATGCACAATGAAGGGCGCAATTGGCGTAAATGAGCAACGATGCACAATGAAGGGCGTAATTGGCGTAAATGAGCAACGATGCACAATGAAGGGCGCAATTGGCGTAAATGAGCAACGATGCACAATGAAGGGTTAGGGTTCGCGCTGCAAACTGCGGTGGAAATTATTTGATTCAGTGAGTACTGTTGGATAAAGCAATAGGCCTACTGGGAAGTTTCCCCCAATAGTTACACTGCTATGAAAAGTCGTGCTTGAATGTTTTCCTCTTAAATTAGAGTCTGTAATAAACGCATGAATGCTTGTAAATACGTGCAGTTTGGTTGAAATTGCAGTAGTTCATGAGTAAATGTTAAAGTAAATGTTTGCAGCAGAAAGGCAACTTACTCTTCAGCTTCGAAGTCAACGTAATCATCACCAGAAGATCCAGAAGCATCATCTGCCAATGTGTCTTGTATCTCTACGTGTTAAGAGCAAGATAAAATCTTAAAAAGGCATTGTTCGGTGCCATGTAAAAGTTGAGGAGAGGGACAAACGGAACACAAATGGAACACTTGTGTACATAGAAAAATCCCATAGCCCGGAGTATGTTGACTATAGCAGACAGACTTTTGCACTTACGTTGCATTCAATGGAAGCAATTGGCATCGTGGAAGATTGAAATCAGTCCCAGGATTAGCGGGTTCTTTTCTATGGTTTACGCATGCGGACTCATAACACAGGGGTTGAGTTCGAATCCTACACGTGTCACAGTAAAACGTCATTGGTGTGAAAGGCAACGGGAAACCACCTCCTAAAATCCACTTTCCTAGAAAAAACTCAGAGCCCTATCTCTGATTTCTGCTAAGTTCGAAATCGAATGTGTAAATTAATCTACTTTAGAATGATAGAAAGCTTAGTTGGCTTTGTCAATGACCAAGTTGAGCGGTAGGGTTAGGATGGGTTTTGTCTTAATGGGGACTGAAATCAGGCTACTACCACGATAGCAAGCAGAATTCCAATCACGTCACCACCAACACTTGTTTCCCGCTGAGGGGGAGAGGCACAGTTCTTACACGAAGTGAGCTCCGCTCGTCTGTGATGACAATGATTTCAAAGCGTCATTTTAAAGGTGGATGTGAAACTGTGACAAAATATCTTTTCATAGCAGATAACTAGTAATTATCATTCTAAGATAACTTCTCCCAGGAAGGAGCGATACCAGAGCCCGTCAGAAACATGCTGAATCTAGTTTGGTATCAACGACCTTTAATTATTCATCAACTTACTTAGCTTTCCTCTAAGTGTTGTCAGCAATTCTTCATAATTTTCTATGCTCCTTGCATAGTCTCCTGTTGTATGGTACAAGCTACCAAGTGCTGCAAGCGACTTTGAAAGGTGGTCCTTGTCAGCTCTCTCCCTACCGATTTCTTTTCTTTTTTGGTGATATTTGATCGCCTTCTCATAATTCATTTGCAATTCAAAAAGATTCGCTAAATTATTATAAATACGTCCCTCGGGATTCCTTTCACCTCTTCTCTTTGAGATGACAAGAGCCTTGTTGAAATGCGTCACAGACGCTGTCAGATCTCCTTTTAGTTTGTAAATAATCCCCAAATTGCAATGCGCCCGCCTACAGTTCACTTCATCGTCCGTCCTTTTTCCAAGCTTAAGTTGTCTCTTGTAAAGCGCCATTGCTTTGTCGAAATCACCATTCCTTTGGAAGGCTACAGCAAGACTTCCGACCGCTTCCATTTCTTCTTTCGTTTCTTCAAAGTCGATGGCATCCTGCAAATGCAGCTCGAGATATTTCACTTTGCGATGTGTATCGTCAGCCTCTTCGGCCTCGAATCTGAAATCGTGTGGATTGTTTTCAATTTTTTCGTATATTTTTGATTGCATCTCTTCGAGAAGTTTTTTCATTCCTGCCATCTTGCCGCAGGTGTAAAGCACCCGAGTATTAAACGAGTGCTTTCGTCTTTATTGCAGGTTGAATGCAATGCACTGCAGGTCATACTATTGACCCAATTTCACTTTCGCTAGGTGGTTAATTTTTTTCTGTCATGAATAGTATGAGCTACTGCGGAGCATGAATACAGGCGAGTCCTTCGAAGGAAAGAAACTGACAAATCGCCCAATCTACAGAACTAATTGTCTGTGACCAACTGTTCTACGTAATGCAAAGATGCCTCCATTTAGGAACTTATGTAATCAAGGGCTGTTTGCATGTTCCAATATGGCAAGATTTTGGAACCAAGCGACAGATGGAGAGGCATAACGAAGGAAAGTCAAGCAATGGGTTACAAAAGACTGATCAGTTACTGTACATTTAGAGTGATTGAGATGATAATTTTGACGATCATGATTATGATAATGATGGCGACAATTATAGTGATGATTATGATGATAATGACGATGATGATGATGGTGGTGATGATAATGATGGTTAATTATGATGGTGAGGATGATGATGATAACGATGGTAAATTATGATGGCGATGATGATGATGATAATGATGATGATGGTTAATGATAATGACAATGATGATGACATTATGATGGCGATGATTGTAAAGATCATAATGATGGCGATAAGAACATAACAGTAGCACTCTTAAAACTTCAATGTTCAAAAGGTAACATACCAACTAGACCATACTCCCATCTTTTGTAGACACCTTGAAGGACATTCTTCATAGAAGATCTGGGATATTGTGCCTGGTCACTTTAGGCGTGTCAGGGCCACAAATCGCAACCCATTCACAACAATTCCAAATTTCACCACCCAATCCTCGAGCTCTATCCCACAAACCATATTTTATTCCAAGGGTTGACAGCCTGTAGAACCTCTTACCTTCCTCTTCCTTTCCTGAACCCTACTACTCGTCTTCTTCCACATCCAAAATCAATAAACTTTATTTTTGTCTTCCCTTAGCAATTCTCCTTCTTCATTGTTGGGGATTTTCATGGGTTAACAGGGCCTTTCCCCAACACAACATAATAAAAAACCCATTCGATTCTCCCGTTAGCGTGAATTCTATCAAATTTCTATCAGTGGTTCGAGACCATCCTTAGCTTAAATTTAACTTAGTGTGAGGAGAGGCGTTCGCCCTGTGTCGTTCCAGTGATGGCAGGTTGTGATGAGATGGGGGACGAACGACCAGGACAGTGCTCAATACGGCCTCTAGATATTATTGAATTCTAATGGAGGACCAGTGAATTGTTCGATTCCACTTTCCCATAAAAATTCAATAAACAGCAAAATTTCGGTAGCATTAATATCAATGTCCGCAAATTATGCATGGTAGAAGTTGTGCAGTAGTTCTCTTCATTCGTGAAAAGTTTAACATCATTGGAAAAGTCATGTTCTTAAGCAATCCCCTATGTACCTTAAATTTCAAATCTTATTCGTGTGTAAGAAAACTGCGCTAGAAGCAAATGTCTTAGAGTCCGAGAATGTGCTTTATGACTTATGAATAATATGAATTTTGAATTGAAGTCACACTACGAGAAAGGACTAAAACACTGAGCGATAAGCATAGCTTCTAAATGTCCTAAAATCCACCTTATGATTCATGAATCATACGAATCCCAACGATGTCCCATTACGACAAAAGAAAAGGACACTGCTCAATGAGCATAGCTTTTCAGTGCTCTTATTATCTACCTTCGGACTCTAGGCAGAAAACATAACAAGGTACCCATGGTGTAATTGTGTTACATAAATATTCCAATAATCTACATTGATTTACAGCTATGAAAATCGAAGTTATAATTTGATTACATTAGATACCTCATCGAATTCATGCGACCAACGTCCATTGAATCGTTAGTTAAAAAACCTTTTACAAAGGTAGTTTCGGTCCTCTTCTTTTGCAAATCCAAACTGACCATAAAATGGCATTAGACCTTCTCTGCAATCTAAACTCGTCTTGTAACAACCAATTTTCTCACTCAGCAATGTCAAAGTTTCAACAAGCCTGCAAGTAAAAAGTACTGCCTCATGATACTTCGTTCACGCTGCAAGCGGTCTCGCTCATTTAGCTTAAGCCAATGGGGTCAATGCAGAGACCTCCACGCTGGTGTCCCTGGATATAGACCGCCGAAAGTGATCTCAACTCCTTTTTTGTCGGCTCGTTACCGATTCTGCAACCACTTTCCCTTAAAGCACATTTGAGGCAAAGACTCAATGAAAAAAAAAGTTAAAGCCCATTGCAACGTAATTCAGTTAAGATGCTGATTTATATGAAGTCACTGTAAAAATTGATCGGTTTCGGGTGTTTGCGTTTCTGTAGCAGGTCTAAATTCTACAGGGTTGGGTGGCCAGCCCTGCGACTAACCCTCCTTATCAAAGCATTGCCGAACCATCCTTATCCCTTGAACTACAGACTTTTATTAACAACTGCTTGAGGAAAATGCTACAAATACATTGGCAAACCACAATAAGAAACGGAGATGTTTGGCAACAAAGAAACCAGCTGCCTGCCAAGTTGAGATCCGGAGTAAAAGATGGAGAGCTTGGCGACACCTTGAGAAAGCCTTCCAACAATACAACAAAGCAAGTACTCAGGGGGAGCCCCGAAGGAAAGATGAAGAGGAAAGATGAAGAGGAAAGACGAAGAGGAAAGATGAAGAGGAAAGACGAAGAGGAAAGATGAAGAGGAAAGATGAAGAGGAAAGATGAAGAGGAAAGATGAAGAGGAAAGATGAAGAGGAAAGATGAAGAGGAAAGACGAAAAGGAAAGATGAAGAGGAAAGATGAAGAGGAAAGATGAAGAGGAAAGATGAAGATGAAAGACGAAGAGGAAAGATGAAGAGGAAAGATGAAGAGGAAAGATGAAGAGGAAAGATGAAGAGGAAAGATGAAGAGGAAAGACGAAGAGGAAAGATGAAGAGGAAAGATGAAGAGGAAAGATGAAGAGGAAAGACGAAGAGGAAAGATGAAGAGGAAAGATGAAGAGGAAAGATGAAGAAGAAAGATGAAGAGGAAAGATGAAGAGGAAAGATGAAGAGGAAAGATGAAGAGGAAAGACGAAGAGGAAAGATGAAGAGGAAAGACGAAGAGGAAAGATGAAGAGGAAAGATGAAGAAGAAAGATGAAGAGGAAAGATGAAGAGGAAAGATGAAGAGGAAAGACGAAGAGGAAAGATGAAGAGGAAAGACGAAGAGGAAAGATGAAGAGGAAAGATGAAGAGGAAAGACGAAGAGGAAAGATGAAGAGGAAAGATGAAGAGGAAAGATGAAGAGGAAAGATGAAGAGGCAAGATGAAGAGGAAAGATGAAGAGGAAAGACGAAGAGGAAAGACGAAGAGGAAAGATGAAGAGGAAAGATGAAGAGGAAAGATGAAGAGGAAAGATGAAGAGGAAAGATGAAGAGGAAAGATGAAGAGGAAAGACGAAGAGGAAAGATGAAGAGGAAAGATGAAGAGGAAAGATGAAGAGGAAAGACGAAGAGGAAAGATGAAGAGGAAAGATGAAGAGGAAAGATGAAGAGGAAAGATGAAGAGGAAAGACGAAGAGGAAAGACGAAGAGGAAAGATGAAGAGGAAAGATGAAGAAGAAAGATGAAGAGGAAAGACGAAGAGGAAAGATGAAGAGGAAAGTTAAGAAATACCTGGCAGAGAAATGCGGCAGAAGACGCGACAGGATAAGAGATGAGAAGAGACAAAGCGGAAAGGGCAGCTCGGGATTGAAAGCCCTGGCAGGAGGTTATTGGTAGTCTTTGCTTCAAGAGGAGTGAAGGGCCTAGATGATGATGATAAAAATTGCATAGTATATTCGATTCCGAGCTTAGTAGAAACCGGAAGGAAGTCTCCGAGTTTTTACAAGGGAAGTAGAATTTTAAGAGATGGTTTCTAATTGCCTTCCTCAAAAATGGTTGTATTTCAATGTGACACATGCAGACGTAGAACGCGTCATAAAACTGCAGAAATAACCAATGCACCAAGCCACCACTGTACAAGCCTCACATACCGCGTCAGAAATCTATGGCAAGACCTTGACAAGCTATACTTTTGAACGGGGTGTTTGATATTCATTATGGGGCCGGTGGCTAGTTTAGTTAAGCGTTCACCTAGGAATTTCAAAGCACCAATTGCTGGATAGTGACACACGCATTGTTACCTTACCCGAGAAGCGCAGCTCCTGGACCTAAGTTCGAGCTACATGGGTACAAGGAAGACAGCTACAACAAAATAGCTTAAAGCCAGCATGGCAATGATACTATTAATTGTATAGAGCTACTTACAGTTTTCCGAGGTGGCGCTTTCTGTAGTTCTTATCAACAACAATGTCTTCTACTCTCCCACGCTGAAAATTGAAAAATATTCATCCAAATTCATTTCAATATATGACAAAGTTCGTTTATATAAAAAATTACCTGCTCAGAAAATAGAATTCATAAAGATGGGGGGTCAGAATTAGTTGGAAAAAGGAAGTTAAAATGCATCCCATTTCTAAAACACAAACTGCTTGTTCAGATATAGATGCTAAATATCAGATCCAATTTTCAATGAATCAATAGAGGTTGATATAGGCATAATTAGACCTCAAGGGTAAGAAATTTGCCCGTTGATCCAATGGATCAAACCTACATACAGTTGAACTTCTCCTTAGCATAAGACTTGTGCCTAGCTTGCTGCAGTTCCAAGCATGTAGGTACTGAAGGAATGCTCACATCAAGAAGAAGGGACAAGGCATTGCCTAATAAGCATAGCTTCAGTATCCTATAATCTACTCTCATATGCTAAATAGAAAACATAGAAGAAACGGGATTAAGTCTCTTTTCTCCAATGTCTTAGGCCATTTAAGCCATTTCCACATCACTGATTTGATGCAATATGTTTTTAGAAGCTTAATCATATAATAATTTGACCAAAATTGCACGTAGATCATTTTGGGTGATGGTGTTGATGATAGAGCGTATTTGGTTATGCCAACACTCACAGTCATTGGTCAGTCAGAAAACGTTCATGATTGAGCAGTGAGGCCACTCTTTGATGCCATCAGATCATACTTGCACTGGCTGCCACCCTTTTCCCAAAATCTAGAAATTTACTTCTGCAAAATATCACTCACCAATGCAGCTCTGTGAATATATTTCAGCTCAACAGCCAATGTTCCACTTCCCACTATCTTTTTTGTTAAAATATCTTCAATTACTACTATATAGTAGCAATCTTTGCATGCTTTCATCTCAGCAAATCTCTCTGTAGAAAAACCGGAAAAGTTAGACCCATGTAATATGCCTGCAAACTATCTTGCAGCAAAGCTACTTGTAGGTTCAAAGAACAAGAAAATATCCAAATATTTCTGCAATAAAAACATGATGAGCTGGGGATTTCTAAATCTCGCTAAACAGTATTTGTATCAATTGCTTGCAAAATGAGAAATTACAAGAAAAGACTGTGTAGTGTATAGGTAGCCCATGTTCTATATCATTGCTACTCTATGCATTGCTGTATTGTAAATTGAAAATTTATGGGTTTATGCCGCATGGGACAAATTTTTCATGATTATTATGCTAAGTTGCTGTTTTTAATGGTTGCATTGCAAGCAAAATATGTTAGCTTTTTAGATTAAATCTCTGCATCAAAATGAGCAACAAATATAAATAAATGCATCATGTATCTCAAAATTCTCTTAACAGTTATGCAATTTGAATAGATGCTTCTATTGCATCATAAATAACTATTCCTTATGAAATTACGGCTGCAAGAGACATTATAAATACCTAAAAACATCTCTTTGGATATGTCCCCAATCACAGTGAGTTGGGTGAGAAGCTCCAAGTATCCTAGAAAAAAATATCAGAGATGAATGAAAGATGTGAGCTAGACGATTTAAGAATAGGAAATTTAAGAATAGGAAATTTAAGAAAAGTAGATTTCACATTAAAAGATTATAGTTTTTAGATGCTTTTGACATCCCATAAGTGTTAAATATCATTTTTAAACACATGTTAACCTCCCTAACAAACTTCATATGCATTCAGGTGTTCTTTAACTAATCCGCTAACAATTGTAAGCTATTGGTAACAAGTAATCGGGTGTCAGGATAGCTTAGTGGTAAGATCCTTGCCGGGGTTGAATCCACCCTCAGCAAAAATTTTACTCAGAGTGAGGAGAGTCGCCACCCCTCTGTAATTAGACACACAGTGCAACTACATCTTCCACCATCTATTTTGTCCCATTGCTCCTGCTGATTTACATTATTCTAGCCTCCACTTTATCAGCTATTCCACACTCCTTTTGCTAAATAAGCTTGGTAGTAAGATGCATATCAATTCATATGATGGTCTGAGGTTCAAATTAACCTTCAGCTTAACATTAACTTAGCATGAAAAGAGTTGCTAGCTTTCTGTAATTCCAGACATAAGAATCATAGGACATGGTCCCATCAAGAGGAAGGACCATGACACTATTTATTAAGCATAGTCTGTCAAATCCAGCTAAGGATGTTAGTGAGAGCCCCAAGCAAAAGAAATAATTGTAACCAAAATAAAAATAAAACCATTCAAATAACAAAACAAACCTTTTTCATAATCTTCTGTATTTAAAGGTCTAATGACCAAATTTTCACCTGCATTGGATGGGTTTATACCATGTTCTATATTTATTGGGGTCTTGCTAAAATCGATTGAATCAAGTACTGACTTTTCAAATAAATCATGGTCAACCATTCCATTCTGCAAAAAATACATTTAAGCTTGGTAACATCACAACTCATTTAGCGTAGACAATTCAAACGCTGTTGCTGATTTTTCTTCATACAAAGCGCCAACAATGGAGGAAAGAAAGAAGCAAAAGGCTAAGAGAGAGAGAAAGGAGAGAGAGAAAGAGAGAGAGACTCTGAGAGAGAGAGACTCTGAGAGAGATAGAGACTCTGAGAGAGAGAGACTCTGAAAGAGAGAGACTCTGAGAGAGAGAGAGACTCTGAGAGAGAGAGAGACTCTGAGAGAGAGAGAGAGAGAGACCCAGAGCTAGAGACAGAGAAACCCAGAGCTAGAGAGAGAGAGAGAGAGACCCTGAGAGAGAGAGAGAGAGAGAGACGCTGAGAGAGAGAGAGACGCTGAGAGAGAGAGACGCTGAGAGAGAGAGACGCTGAGAGAGAGAGACGCTGAGAGAGAGAGAGAGAGAGAGAGACGCTGAGAGAGAGAGAGAGACGCTGAGACAGAGACCCTGAGAGAGAGACCCTGAGAGAGAGATCAGATCAAGTTTATCTTAGATTTGAAAGAGGGCAAATCGTAGGATTCAGGAAAGCAAGAAGACAAGACCTTCCACAAATTGCACATTCTTGGGATGAATAATGATTTGTTGGATAGGGTTTGTTGTGGATTGGGTAGTGAAACTTGGAAAGGATGTGAGTGAGTAAGTCAACCTTCTGGTGTTCCATACATGCCTCAAAGGAACAGGAATAATATCCCTGATTTCCTGAGAGCAATGTCCTGGGTGCATTCTGCAGCAATTAACAAAACTAAATTGAATGGCTAATATGAAAAATATGAAAGTGGGACTCTACATGTTCCTCTCAGTCACTATTTACTGGCTAGGCTATTAAATAATCAGCAACATCAAAAAGAAAGGAATCATCAACTTCTCAATCTATCATCAACACATCTATTCTGCCACAACCCTACTCGTTAAATTCCACTTTTGGCCATCTTGATCGCACTTTTGCTGTGGTATAAAATCTCTGAGAACATTTTTATCAATGAAATAGTCGTACATTCATTCATTTCCAACCCGGCGACATGCATCGTGTCATACCACCTCTTATTGCCGAAACCTAACCTTCAGGCAGGCGATTGTGTCTTCATAGAGAAGCAATATAAAAAAAATTGCCATCGAAAAAAAAATATCCAGTTTTCAATCTTACCACAGCCATTTCAACCTCTCAAATTTCTCAGTTGTTTCGCTTCGTGATTTTGAACACACGCGCAATATCTTCCGCTATTCAGTAGGTAAATTTCCGTCGCCAACAGATAGGCCTAATGTTGAGTAAGGTTGAAATATCGATGCAAATCTCTCCTCCACGTAGATAGAACAAGTAAAAGGCTATAGGATCTTAAATAGGTTTACAAAATCATTGATGCAGGCGAGAACACAAGACTGCTTCGTCGAGTTATGGTTCTCTATGCAGCAAAAGTGGCAATGGATATTGTTAAAAAATTACCACGTCGGAGCGTCAAAACGAGGCAGATCACACAGGGGTTTGGTGTGTCAATTGAATTGAATTGGATTGGATTGTAGGTGTGGCAGGGGCTGGTCATTTTCGGGAGATGGTCTTTTTCACCAGTCACCGCTGTTGTCATCCCCAAGAGAAATGGGTTTCTGACGGATTTTCACTTAAACTATACTTCTCTATCCACTTCTATCGTGTCTCTCCATAGTGGGCCCTGTTGTAAAAAATTGAACTGTGGCTCGATTAGTACAGGCTACCCACTTTAAACATTATTATTATTATAATTATTCATCTCGTGCTGACGTAGTATAGTGGTTAAGCGTGTGGACTCACAATGCAGGGGTTGTCAGTTCGAATCCTGCACGAGTCGCAATAAAAACACCGTTGGCGAGAAAGGCAACAGGAAATCGCCTAGTTCCACCTCCTTCCCAAGGAAGAACTCAGCGCCCTGTCTCTTAATTCCCTGTCTCTTAATTCCCTGGTTTCTGCTACGCTCGAAATCGAGTATGCAAAACAGCTTGAAGGTACCTGGCGTAAGGCGGAGGACAGGTGCGGCGGGAAAAGGAACTGACCCCCCTGCTTGACGAGGTTGTGTCTCATTTTGGTAAAAACTGCTTTGCATACTCGATTTCGGGATGTGAAGGATGCAAATGCGAAGGAGCGTGACTCGAACCAGGGGCCTGGGGGGAAGATGGTGCTCGTAACACAGCCGTCTTCGATGCTCGAATGGAATGTTAACTCGACATTAGACAGAATAGGCAGACACCATTAAAGAAGAAACTTAAATTAGGATTCAGAAATTTTTTTCCATCGGATTTTCGCAATAGATGGATATTCCAATCCGGTGTTTGGATGTCTTACTTTTCACGGCGCCTAATTACAGATCCTATGGTTGACAGTTCGGGACAAATCCCCAGTGTAACTTTTAACGTAGTGTAATGGAAGTCGCTGAGGTCACTGGCCTTCTTTACTTAACAGGCATGGACACCAAGGTGTGTTCAAATGGATGGGATGAACTATGAACCTGCTCGACAAACATTGATTCCCAATGTCCTGTAGTTTACTGTATGGCTCATGAGTTAAAGGCATCTTGAACTGACGTCACACTATGGGAGCATACCAGTGCACTGCTCCATGAGCACAAATCCTCGGCGTTTTGAAATCTGCATTGTCGTGAATCATAGGAACAATGAGATGACGCCAAACTTAGAGGAAGTACCAAGCCCTATGGTCGATAAGATGGCCTCTCATGGTCCTAAAACCAACTTTCGAATGTAAGAACGGACGAGAGAAATATCCAAACATTCAGAATGCAATCTTTGGCTTGCAAAGGGCATTTTCAATGATGAATTTCATGTAGAAATCAGGGTTACCATTTTCTGTTAAAAGGGCTGTTGATAGCAACGTAGCAAAAATGTCAAAAAGGACTCGAAGAAGGACAGAAGATTGATTGGAACGCTGTCATTTGAAACAAAAATTACACTAATGTTGCATAATAAACGGGCTCATTAGCTAAGAAAATACAAAATTGAATTCTACAGCTAACTGACATATTTTACAAAAGAATTTATACGAATTTCCTTAGAAGATATCTGTTATATCTATACGTCTGAACAACCGTCCGATACCTTGTTAAAGAATACTATTTAACTAGCCCAAGGTTGAATTCAAGGTATGGTATAAGCTCGATTAAACTCGCTTTGAAGCAGAGGCGCGCTAAAGAAGAATTGATGCAAGGTGACTGGGGAGGTGAGAAGTACGTTGGGAAATCAAAGATCGTGGTGATAAATCCTAACTCTTGTCTAGCAGATGCAAGATCCGTGGTAATGAACACTAGCAACGTTGAGCATTGGGTTCAGATTTAGAAATCAGGGCAATACGGCTCACGATAGCCATCAGAGTTGCGTTGAAAATAGCAGTTGAAGTGTTACGCGTGGAAAATGCTCTCCTTTCTGCTTCGAAGCAGCTAACCAGGTCTGAAGCGGAACATGCATCGAATGGAAACGACTTGTCTTGACCTATAGCCTTGACCTATGGAGTTCTATAACTGATAAGGTCATAGCAGACTTTCAAAAGTAGTACACTCTCTTCCTGCTTAGTACTTGGCACTTTGGGAACGACCAGGGGAGCTAGATGCATTGCTATTATTTGGCCACGCCCCACGGTATAGCGATGGCCGTGCTTGCATGGCCGTTTGACAAAAAGGCCATCGACACGAAGACGGGAACTTTTGATTTCGACGATAAGTAATAGAAATAGGATTAAGTCATTCAAGTGAAACTGATGCGTATTAATCTGAAAAAAAATTAAATTATCAATTGGCCATGAGCCGTGTGGGAAATGTGCTGGCAATCACTTCAGCAAATGATGCCGTCTCTGGTATGAAGCAAAGTTTGTCTGCTTGAAGATAACCTTGGATGTTTCCGTAAAAGGAATCTTTCAGATCAGTAAACCACTTGATCATCAAGGTGAAAACCATGGCCTTCACAAACATATATACGCATCTTCTTAATGAATCTAGAATACTAAAACTGATACTTGTAATTGCGAATTATACTCTGAATGAAATTACTGACTTTTATAGCTATGTCAAGATTGCTTGAAATATACAGCCGAAATTCTTCTCCGCACTCAACATCTGTTCCAATTTTGGCGTTGCTACGCGTACTCATGATTGCTTCTCGACTCAACCTCACATTCGGTGGCCATATTCAAACTGCGTAGAGGAATGTCAACAATTCTTGCAGCATCGATATTCTCAGATTCTTGTGTGCAAGGATATTATCCACACATTTGTAGCTGCCACGTTCTGAGAAACTCGCAGACACGACTTGATTACCGGCGCAAGAGTCAAAATCACAACTGCAAATCTGGCTTTTCATCTCGTTCTCTGTTAATCATACTCATTTTCATGCCAGCCCGACTGTTCTTCCCTACTCTTTTTCTCCCTTTGAATTTATTCATTTCATCTCCGAAAACGTCCCCTGTCCTCAAGGCAGATATGAGATCATCGAATTCCCCCGGGCTGCGTTCAGAGATCGACTTTCTCTTCTCCTCGGACACTCCATTTTCATTCATCAACTTTCTTGCAGCTGCTCTCGTCCGTTCTCTCTCTTTTTGCTACAAGGGAAAAATTGTTTTCGTAAAAACTTAAATACATTAAAATACCCTAGTGTTCACAGCATTGTAAGTTTTGCATTCAAATGTGGACGAAAACAATGACAGGTCACAACCAGCATAGCCATCGGGCTTCCGACCGGTCTGGTCACTCTTTAACATGGAAATTCAGGCATTATCGGGTCTTTTCATTTCAATGGAAGTACAATTAGCCGCTTGCATTAGTCGCCGGGATAGCTCAGTGATAATATTCTTGCGCATTGATCTTATGTGATTAGTGGTTCGAATCCCCCTTCAGCTAAACTTCGATTTAGAGTGAGGACAATCACCAGCTCTTTTTAATTCCAGGCGTATGAATCATGAGGCGTGGCTAAATCAAGAGGAAGGACCTGGACACTGCTCGAAAATGCTTCTCAGTGTCCATACTATGTGTAGAATCATATATACTGTATATATATATATTTTTATCAAAATTAAGAAAAAAAGGCCGTATGCGTAGCATACTCGATTCTGAACTTAGCAAAAACTAGAGACAGGGCCACAAAATTATTTCTAGGGAAATATAATTCTTGAGTGAGTTGCTTCTTACATGTTTGGTTCTGACCTTAGCAGAACTCTGAGGCAGGGTTCCGAGCTCTTTCAAGGGAAGTTTCCACGATCAAGCCAGCAGTCAATGGTGGTAAATTAAATCAGGAAAATAACTTGTCGAATTGAAACGTCGTTTCTCTACAACTCACTGGAATCAAGATCAGTCGTCCACATTTACACGGATGAGCTAGTTTCTGCGTTGACAAATTGCCACTTTAACGCAAAAAACTCGGCATTTTTTATCAGCGTGGAAATGTAGACATAATCTTATCACCGGGCTTGACTGTATGAAACATTCCGAAAAAACTCAGAGCCCTGTCTCTAGTTTCTGCTACTCATGCGACATTGTATAAGAGAGGTTTCAAACAGAGGTTACGCAATATTTCTGTTAGAAATTGGGAGATGAGATTACCTCTGCCAATTCTCTTGCTTTTCTTTCCTCTTCCTCTTTTCTTTTTCTCGTAGCAATATTGTCGCCTTTTGCTTCCTAAAGTGAAACCAAAAAATTCAATCAAAAATGCAAATGTGAACCTCGCTGATATAAAGAAAAACTCTGAATTTTAAGCTGCCTTTCCTAACTTACATTAAGGCAACCTAGTTGCTCCCTAAGCCATGAAATATAATACATACAACAGATTATAAAATGGCATTACAAAACTTGATGAAGTGTAACATAACATCACAAAGTGTGACGTAATATGTATAACATTATTCATAACATAAAAATGCAATACAACAGATCATCAGATCATGATATGATATCACATATGATATACTACAGTTTGAAATGAAATTATTCGATATGATGTAATTATAAATTATGACATGACATATTGTATGATGTACTACAATATGATATGAAGCAACTCAATATGTAATATGTAATATGTAATATATGCAATATATGTAATACATGTAACAGATGTAATATATGTGATACATGTGAGATATGATATAATATTACATATAGTATAACATATGACGAGTATAATATTTAATCATACTTACAGCAAATGAAACCAAGAATGAGTCGAAAATGGCGAAGAATTCGTCAACTGAAGTTTGTTTCGGGTCTTCACCGAAGAACAGAACGGTTTTATCAAACTGTACGAAAGAAATGTAAGTAAACATATGAGACGAGCAAAAAAGGTGACAGAAAATTCCCGATTCATGGCAGTATAGACGTCTCCTTTACTCGAAACGAGTGCGGAGGAGCACATTGTCACAGACGTGCCATTCTGAGCCACGGCATTATGAGATAGGGTGGACAGCTCTTTACCTCGCTTCACATTGTACACTTACTTTACGCAAGGCAACCATTAACCAAGGCAACCACTTACCGCTGGGTGGACAGAGATAGGTCAAAAGAAACGTGCACGAGGCCGCTTTGGGCCCATATCTCCCGCACAGTAGACATACACTTTCCCTACTAGGCCAAAGGCCAATCAAAATATATATCAATGCAAAAATACTGCGTTTCTGGTCGACGAAAGAATACTTATAAATCTAGCAAAACCATTGATTGGCAAAGACTTCTAAAACAGAGATATTGTAGAATGAAAATACTTCATATCACAAAACGAAAATTTGCCTACGAGAAGCTTAGAAGGAGCTTTATGCGTAATATATCAGTTTTATGAGGCCAGAAAAGGGCGCCTGCCTCTGCTTTTCAACGACTGGGACATCATGATTTAAAGTACTTACTCTTTCTCTCATTTCACTGAATTCCTCTTCACATTCTTTAACAGAGAAATTTGTCACTTTAACAAAGCTCGTCATTACTTCAACGAAGCGATCCATCGGTACTCGCTCTTTTTTCCGCTGTTGCAATTCTAATTCCTTCAAGATAAAGAATTAACAGTAAGCACTGTTATTAGTTTGCATTGCTATATACGTTTACAAAATGTCAGGAATAAAAAATTAAAAAAATAGTGGGAAAGCCATAGCATAAAACAATTTGAAAAACTTCCAAGTCAAAAAGATATTCTCAAGAAAATCTATTTAGAAGAGATTTGTGTTTCTCTGTCATAACAGAAAATCTACAATGAAAGACATGTGTATATGGCTATGTAGTACGTCTGTATGTATGACTATGAATGGCTGTGTATGGCTATGTATGCATGACTATGTATAGCTATGTATGGCTATGTATGTATGGCTATGTATTTATGGCTATGTATGTATGGCTATGTGTGTATGGCTATGTGTATGGATATGTATGTATGAATATTTATGGCTATGTATGGATATGTATGGCTATGTATGGCTATGTATGGCTATGTATGGTTACGTATGGCTATGTATGTATGGCTATGTATATTACGTATGTGCGCATGTATACATGTGCGTAAAGAGAGCTAAGTAATGAGACTTTCCTGACAAAAATTACATACTTTTTCGACGTCCTTTAAACCAGACTTAAGTTGATTGACTTCTTTTTGTACATCAGTAACACTAAATTGAAAAATTCTTGTGAATAAAACCTTGATTGAATACCCTTTTGCATACATATTTTCAACTAATGCTTCATATCACAAAGTATGAAGCAATTCTACGCACATTCACAATAAACGTTGAATTCTTTTGTCACCGTAAAAACGAAAAACGTCTGGTTGGAAACAGTAAGCATGACAACAAAATACTTCTTTGCCTGACACTGATCAATGTAGAAGAAAATCAAACTATTGTCTTTCATACATTCAGCGGTGTCGAATGGAAAAGTAAGTGACTTACAACATAGTGTTAATTCTTACATTAAAGTTCAGTTAGTTGGCATTCGGTCACGGCATGAAGAAAAGCATGTGATTTCTGACGTTTCAAAAGGAAGGACTTGGGTACTGTTAGATCTACGCAGCAATCCTAAAAAACATTCCCTTTAGAGACTTTTAAACAAATACCATTTCTTTGGAATATCAAAATCAACTGCACACTTACCTAACTTTTGCAGCCTCTCGCACATCAGGTAAATCGTTTTCTAATTTGAATACGTCAGTGAACTGAAAAAATAGTAAAATAAATTCAGTTCAAAAGTTCAATCGGAACTTGCATGATAGCTGAATCTGGTGACCTGTATAGATATAGTCTATTATTACTGTCATTATCATCATAATCTTACGTAAGCAAGGGTGGTTGGCTTAGTAGTGAGAGTATGTATTTATTATGATGAAGGTGCCGGGTTGGAAGCACAGTGGTTAACGCGTCAAGATGTCCTTGTCTATACTCATCATCGACAGCATGTTTTGTACGCACGTCCACCTTGCCACCTAAATCACTCGCTTTTATCAAGATAAGTACTTGACATTGTCCATTTCATCTGCCCACCCCGTCGTAAAAGAGTAAACTGCAGGGAAGAAGGAAACTGGCCACCCTACCTTATCATTCCGTGGCTCAGAATGGAACTTCTTTAACTGGGTGCTCCCAACGCTCGTACGAAGTATGGAAGTCTATTTACTTACGCAAGCAGCTGGTCATTCAAAAAAATTAAACAAATGAAAGCTTGATGGAAAACATCTATGACCATTTCAATATATTATGTTTGTTTTATCGTGGCCATCTTGTATGCCTTTGTAGCACGATCTCATAAGTAAACTGTAGCAATTTTGTTGCCAAATATGATCACCCGACTCGGCGGTCTAATCAACTGGGAAAGTTTCCAATTTTGCAGCTTGCAGTTGGAAATATCAGATGAAATCCAAACGAAAAACTGCAATAATCAGTCCCTTGATTTAGAAAAAAATATAAAGCACCCACCTTTCGCTCCAGCACATCTAGCAAATAATGAAGCAAGGTAACTTTTCTATCCACGCTTGATTTTGTATCCATTATTTTGTTAAGGCTTGTCAGCTTGAATCCTGCACGAAATTATTAAAATTCAGTTAAGTCAAGAGACATTGCTTATCCATGTATCATAAAAATGGACTGTGGCTTCCACCGTTTTTGGGCCTAAAAATTATAATACTGTTACAGACTTTTTCCACAAAGTTGAGTCACCGGTATGGACAATCCGATTGCAAGTCACATTGACTGCCTCCTCCAGACTGCTGGAACTATGGTGCACTGCAAAAGATGCATTGGCCATCTATCCCGGAAACTATACAGCATAATCATCCACGTTGAACTAAAATTGTCCCTTTCAATATTTACATCATTTTCCCGAAAATTCAACATCAAAGCTCCTCCCTCATTGTTTGGCGAAGAGGGCAGCGTCCATCTCTATTTCGTTAGCCTCCTTCGGGCCTCAGAGCTGTGCAACCACGTTAGGGTGCGTTTTTGCCCCCATAATCTTTCCAAAAATGCTAAGTGCCACGCAGTAAAGCAACAGAGTGCCCGGATGGCTCAGCAGTAAGATTCTTGCGCATTGGTCCTGCGGTCAGTGGCTCGAATCCACCCTCAGCTAAACTTTCACTTAGAGTGAGGAAAATCGTCAGCTCTATGTAATTCCAGGCGTAGGAATCACGATGTGTGGTCACCTCGAGAGGAAGGACCTGGTCCATGCTCGATAAGCCAAAAGCTTCTTACTGTCCAAATGTCTACCGTTGACATCGCGATAGAATAATACATAAATGAAAAGGAAAGCAGCACGGACTATCTTCAAAGCCAATAGTCTGGCCCGATCAGACATCAAACCCTGAACTACCGCATACCTACCCTGATCGAAGCATGATTAGAAACGATTCTTATACTCCTTACCTGCAGCGTTTCCTCTTTGTCCCCTGTTCATGTAATTTCCAAGAACTAAGACGATTTGCAGTAGGCTTCTTAGCTTTTTGCTACGTGTCAGCTCTTTGCATGCCTTCTGTACAGCTGAGTGGGAAGCAAAATGAAACTGATGAATCACAAATTGCGGGCGCAAGACGTCTGACCCTCTGGGGATCGTAAAAATGTTCGAATCACAAACAATTCGAATTACAGAGATTCAAATTATAGGGGTATTTGTTTTGAGACTTTCAACGGACTTGAAAACTTTGATGAACAAAAACTTAACGTTAAGCCTATGAAAAGCTACGACGGTATTGAATCAACTTTGAAAACATTAACAAGGGGGAAGCCTAGTAATCTACTTGGTTTGTTAGCATGACTATTGGAACACATGCATTGTTCACTAGAGAAAAGGGACCCTGTGAAGTTGCCATCTGCATATTCATAAAAATATGGACATGAATATAGTTCGATGCAAGAGTTCGATGCAAGAGTTCGATGCAAGAGTTCGATGCAAGAGTTCGATGCAAGAGTTGGATGTATTTCAATCATCGCCGCCACTTGGCGACGCTTGCAACAAAGCAGTGCGGCGACTCTGAACATTCGAGTCGAAAAAGACGACAAGCGCAGAGGAAATTAAATGATACATTAATTAAACAAAGACAAACCTTGAAGCTGGGGCCTAAGTTCAAGCAATCTGTCATTAAAGGATTTCTTGTAGACAAGTGCTTTCAATCGTTGTTCATAATGAGGAATTCTGGAACATGAAAAAACACGTGTGAGCATGATGATGAATGCTATCGATTATCTAGAAAATTCTACGATCTAACAGAAATAGTGCGGCAATTTTTTAGGCCAGGTAGTCATTTTGCCTCGTATAGTCTCAATAAGAAATTAATACGCAAGGTTGGTCTGACATACAGCTTTTTTCAGAGGTTCCATTGCTTGAGAAAAATCATTGCTTGAGTGAATACACTGGAAAACGCTCTGAGTCTTTCATATATTCACGTATGCAGCTTGAGAAGCAAAGATGCGGAAAACTAAATCTTATGTTAATTGTTGGCTTTATTATTAAGTGATGGTGTTAGATTATTTCTATTTTCCGTCGAACGACTTAAAACAAGGTCAAAAATACCATCAAAGTGTAAGAAGTTGCATCGAAAAAGTCCCAAAAGGATCCCCAAGATTTCAGAAACCGATTGACATTAGATTTGAACAGGGATATACCGTATTCCTCAAGGAAATAGAGATGAAAAAACTTGTTCGTTTGATGATCATGTTACCATGTAAATAATGCCATCTTACTGTCATCCATAGATCTTTTATCTGATGATTTTTTCTTACATTCAGTTATAAAGTGCTTTGGAATATGATTGTATATATCTTAGTGCTCTGCAAGTGCATTATCACTATGATAATAATACTCATTATTATAACTATTGTTATTTTAAAAACATTAAGTCATTAGTATCGCTATTAGATGCACATACCACTTATCTTGTAGAAAAACTAAAAACTAAAGCGTGGATTAATCCAGAGCTATCGGAGTTTCACCTATTTCCTTCCATTTATCAATTATCATGTATTTCTATTAATACTTGCAATTGTTTATATAGCATTTAAAGCAGATAGCCAGTTGTACAATACCTGCCAATAGTGAGGTATATGATTGTATAATTTAACTATATCAAATGAAATGAAGTTTCATAAAAAAATTTCAAATAAGCTCTAGAAAATCAACTTTTAAGAAGTTAAGAGAAACAAATTTTGGCATGAAAAATACCTGCTCATTTCGTAAAGGAAGCGGTCTGCCCTTGCGAACATATCTAGCTGATCACTGTGGCCGTCGAACAGATTCTGCTCGTCTGATGATGGCACGAATTTGAGCATTTGCTCCAACATGTCCTTCGATAGCTTATCGTCACTATCCATCGAGTAAATGGCGTCAACAATTTCTTCATTTGATAATTTAATTTTCGACAGCAGAATTTGACAGTTCTATAAAGAGCAATGAGGTGCTTGTTAAATCATAACTCCAGCATTGAAGTGTAGGCGTTGCTATGTTTTGTCATCAAAAAAAGTAAAAGACATTCAACTAATGCCAAAGCGACGTACGCCAATATCGACTATAATGAATATACTTACACCATTCAATATTGAAAATTCAAAGCCTGTATTGGCGTGTAGGGCCATGCTCACCTTCGCTATTCTACTTTTGGGGAGACATGGCTTTTCACATAGAGTAGTTAGGTGTTGCTCCCTTAATGCAACGCGCGTTTCAGAAGGAAAGAAAAGGTGTCATTTTACGGATTTTAGTGGCTGTATGATACAACTGGGGCATTGAGCAACGATTTAACGCTTTCAAAGCTACAATGCGTCCTTTTGCTAATTCGAACATAACTTTCAGGTACCTTGAAAATATCCTAACAAAAACCTCCATAATTCGAATCCCTGTAATTCAAACTTTTTGCAATTCGAACACTTTCACGACGCCCCTGAGAGTTCGAATTAGGGATAATTGACTGTACACATTCTTGCAAACTGGAGTGTTTCTGGTAAAGCATTCACAGCCTTTAGTTTCATCTGATGTCACTTTGCAAACCCAAGGTGGCTTTACTAGACTAGACTTGATGTTGCTAAAATCAAATCTCTATAAGAATCCAATAATTATTTGCTATAAGATAGTTACAAAGCGCATTAAAGCTTAATTTAGCTTACTAGTTTAATACCTAATTCTGGGTCGACCTGTCATCGAACACACGGATAAATGATTGGAACTGAATTATTATATTCTTACTTGAGCACGTCGGTTGTCGATAAAAGACAGTTCTTTTGGTTGCGTAACAGGCTTTTTCTGGAAGTCCTCCTCATCTTCTTGCTCTTTCTAATGAAACGAAATAAACTGCCATTAGCATGCTATCAAAATGGGAGACAAATTCGGTTAGCAAGACAAATGCTCACCGACCTCAGTTGAAGGATACTGAATCCTACCAGAAGTGAAAATTTCATGCAAAACCAAAGAAAACGTGACCGGGTATCAGTTCCAGATGACACGGTGTGATGACAGCGAGAGGATAGACCAAGGTAAAAGACAGAGGACGAAGCTAATCAGAATCCAAAAATCTACCTCCAGATGTTGGGCAGATAACCATAGAGTAAAAAGTATCGGCTGAAAACGATATAGAAATTCTGGAAATACGAGAGTCTAAGGGTAAAATGCGAAAAACTCAGAGCCCTTTCTCTAGTTTCCGCTGAGCTCGAGATCGAGTATGCAATGAAGTTTTTTTAAGATAAAAGATCTTAATTCAGAAATGGCGAGCTCCGTTTTTATGCATCAGGTTCACCTCCAGTGCCTATCAATGAATTTTGTTCTCACAGATCGACGTGTTGACGGTTCCCATCTGCCATAATGTCCGACGAATTGAGTAATTTGGATACTTTGATTTTCTTTGAAGGGTATAGCAACGTGCTTCCATGGATCACATGATTCATTCAAAGAAATTCCCATCTAATATTAATCCAAACATGTTTATCTGATATATCAAATGTTACCTCTTTCTTTTGAAAGGCCGAAAATGTGACGTCAATTTCTCGAAAGTCAAGTCTAGGTATAATCTACAAGAAATGCAAAGACTCGTTTATACAATAGAAGACAGTTAAAGATCCGTTTCAGTAGCATCGCAATGGTAAATTCGTCTATGGAGCAAACGCAATTATAAGTGCGTCTTACAATAATATGAAAAGAATTAGCAATGAAAAAACATAAAAAATAGTTCCCAAAGATGACCGACATTTTCAGTTATGAATAATCACAATCCATCTACAGGCATTTTTACGTTGAGTGGGGCACCCCATGTACGACTGTCAAGTCACTTAGACTTTCTCCCGATTTCGCTTTTCAGGGCGTGTTACTCTCCAAGTGACATAGCATCAGTTTGCCACCACCCTAGAATCATCCAAATGGCTCTTACCAAAGTCTTATTTTCTCTACTTAAAAGTTGGCTAATCGGGAAGTGCATGACACAGCCACTGGGAGACATGATGCACATTGCCAGTGCCGGCTCTCCGCCCAGTCAAGTAGGGAACCATGTTGGCAGGAAGAACACCCGGCTGCTAAATGCAACATCCCCCTTACCAGGCCATATATGGTGCGGAGATGAATGCTTGTCGGTCATCCAACTCAAGAGGGATTGAAACAACAAGAAGAGAAGAAGGCGATTCTTGGGAAATGCTTTTATCGTCGGATGCTCTTCCTACCGAATTCATAAGAGAATGAAAAATAAAGAAATAACAGTTTACTAAATCAGGCAATTTTCATACCTCCGCATCATCAATGTCTGTCCAAAAAGTACCTTTGATTTTTTGCTGTTGGAAAAGCAAAGAATCGATAAAAAACTCAAGCAAATAATATTGAATAAAATAGGTGACAGAGGTGAGCGTCGAGTCTACGCTTTTTGTTCTGAAACAAATCTACGATTTCGATGCTCTTTAACAGTATAAGTTTCCACTGACACAAATACCCATTTATAAAGGCGTCTGATGTTGTCATCATACGATCGAACAAGCGTCTGACTGCGTAAACCGTGCTTGGCAAAGGTGACTGTTGCTTGATGACAACTTACATCGGGTATCTTTGCCCAGTTGAAAGACTTCAATGGGTTTGACGGCTTCGGCAACTTGTTCTTTCTTCTTCCGAAGAACCCGTCACCACCACCTGAAGGGTAGAAAAAACATTACGTGGCGGAAGGCGATGAGTGGTAAAACAAACTGCATATCCAAATGCCCGATTGCAGCCTCTGCAGAAAACAAAGGAAGATCCCTCTCTTTTCCAGTCAAGCTTTTCTATAGTGAGTTATATTGGGGAAAGGCCACGGTGGTCAATACAGAGCCATAATAATGGATGAAGGAAGAAAGTGAAAGGCTCAGAGGAAAGGGGAATAAAATCGAGTTTATTGATCTTAGATTTGACAGAGAGCAAGTTGAAGGATACGGGAAGGGAAGAGGGCAAGACGTTCCATAAATTGCATTCTCTTGGGGTGAATGACGATTAAGGCGATGTTATGAGTTGGTTTTCGATTGCCCCGACATTCGAGCCCGACCTCAATAGAAACCAGAGGAAGGACTCCCAGCTTTTTATATGCAAGTGGATTTTATGAGGTGGTTTCCTGTTGCCTTCCTCACCGTTGGTATTGACTACATTCGAGCCCGACCTCAATAGAAACCAGAGGAAGGCTCCCAGCTTCTTGTATGCAAGTGGATTCTATGAGGTGGTTTCCTGTTGCCTTCCTCACCGTTGGTATTGACTACATTCGAGCCCGACCTCAATAGAAACCAGAGGAAGGCTCCCAGCTTTTTACATGCAAGTGGATTTTATGATCTGGTTTCCTGTTGCTTTCCTTACCGAAAGTACTCGTAACGTCAGCCATGCAGAATTTCGGACACTCCACTCTTGAGTAACCCTGCATTTATATGCAGCTTGATGATTACGGTGAATGATACTGGTGTCATGCATAGTAGAAGCTGCGTTAGAAGGCATCTCGGTAGAACGGACACCTGATTACATCGGACACCTGATTACATCGGACACCTGATTACATCGGACACCTAATTACATCGGACACCTGATTACATCGGACACCTGATTACATCGGACACCTGATTACATCGGACACCTGATTACATCGGACACCTGATAACATCGGACACCTGATTACATCGGACACCTGATTACATCGGACACCTGATTACATCGGACACCTGATTACATCGGACACCTGATTACATCGGACACCTGATTACATCGGACACCTAATTACATCGGACACCTGATTACATCGGACACCTGATTACATCGGACACCTGATTACATCGGACACCTGATTACATCGGACACCTAATTACATCGGACACCTGATTACATCGGACACCTGATTACATCGGACACCTGATAACATCGGACACCTGATTACATCGGACACCTAATTACATCGGACACCTGATTACATCGGACACCTGATTACATCGGACACCTGATTACATCGGACACCTGATTACATCGGACACCTGATTACATCGGACACCTAATTACATCGGACACCTGATTACATCGGACACCTAATTACATCGGACACCTCTTAACAGCGTACATTTTTATGAATCGGACACATCGGGAAACATCTTGTTACAAAGGTATTGTCTGAGCGATGGCGTTGTGCGGTAGAGTGGCCACTTCATTTACTGGCCGCACTTTACAGCCACCTTTACGCCGGGTACCTATTTACTACCGGACCGACAGATAGACGGGATGCAAGCACGGCCTATGCCCGCAACCTTCTGACCGCTGTGCCTGCGACGCCGACATTGAAATGGGCCTCGCTAAAGAAGGCTCATCACCTTTGAATGAGATGATAAAAAACTTTCAAAAATGAATGTGTGCTCTACTTACCCATTGGGGGTGGCGGAGGTGGTGCTCCTGGCGCACCAAATAATGGGGGAGGTGGCGCAGGTACTGGCGGTGGAGGCAAATTAGCAGGTGGAATCATGGAAGACGGATCAGATGGCGGAAATGGTTGGACGATATGCGCACCCATGCTTTGCAGATTAGATATCTTTGCATCGTCGGGTATTGATGATCCGACTTGTTTTACGATGTCTTCTAGTCGCATACGATTCACGGATTCTAAGTTTAGCTGTGAATTAGAAAAGGAAGTCGGGTTGAGTACTCACGTTGGCTGATGATATCAATTTCAATGCCAGATTCTGGTTAACTTCCAACTAAACCTGCCTGCTCCAATGAGCAAATCTGTGAGGAAGCTTAAACATAGCAATCTATCATGCAAACACGCAGAAATAGCTAAGTCCCACACTTGACACAAGCTTTGTAAAGCACCTTATTGGAGGGATACCTTCATAAGCAACGGTATTGTGAGCTAGGGTAGCAGTTCCTAGCCTTGTCACACTTAATCTTTACGTTCATGCTAGGGGCCCATTCACTGCTTGGTATACAGATATAGGACATCTAGCAATGGGAAAGACCATGGCTTGAGTCCCGGAGTGACAGCGCAGTAGACGGGTGTTCCAACTAATATGCACACTAAACCAACTAATACTACTGAACCCTTCAGATGACAGCATTATCATTATACTGATAGGTAATCCTGTATAAAAATTCTTATTACTATTATTATTACCACGTAACCCCGAATACAGATGTAGAAATCAAATTATACCGTCCACTCAAGTCTCGGTTGCACCATGCATTCTCTTCCATACCCTTCAACACTACGGAATCCTTGTCATGCTACAACGTATCTAGAAATCTCACGATCCAACCCAATATCCAATTCTACAAACACATCGTTCAAAAGCACTCCCCGTGCTTCTCTATCCATGTTCAAACCCCATGCTCCCAAATATAACAGATTTTAAGTTCTCGCAGCCACTGTTGAGAGACATTCCATTTTTCACCATTTAAATTAAGGGAATCTTCACCATTAAATTAAGGAACTCTAAGTTGCATACCTTGTTGTTCAAATCGTTGATTTGAATTGTCAATTCTTCGATCCGCTTAGAGGCATCCTCGTTTGTTTTCGTCTCCTTCTCCAGTTTGTCCGCCATTTTGTCCACAGTTTGACGTAATTCATTCTGCAATGATGGAGGAAAACGTATAAGGTTGGCCTGTCGGGACACGAGTGGCGGACAGCGATGGATCTTCGAGATGTCACATCGAGAGGACGGCATTGTAAGAAAGGGTGGCCATCTCCTTGCTTTGACGCGCTTCATCCCCTTGGCTTGCACCAGGTACCCATTTACCCATTTACCCATTTACTGCTGGGTGGACAAAGAGAGGGGGGAATAAAAAGGTGCACCACGAACCCTAGACTTCCTTCACAGAATACATATGCTCTGAACATTAGCAAACTGCCCATATGATGCTTACCAGAATGCAGAAAAATTGACGAAAAAAGACCAGTATAAGTACTTGACGAAATACTTGTAATTTCCTAATCCTTTCGAATGGCTGTGAAAACTAGGAATAAATCTCGGACCATCTGGAGTTAAAAAGAACGGATGTGATTTAATTCGAACATATTTTATTAAAAGTGTGGCAAATCTTAGAAATAGTAATAAATTTGACCAAACTGGAATAGACGTCACTAAATGAGAATAAATGCGGCTAAATTGGATTGACGGTGCCAAGTTGGTGAAGAAGTATCTAATTTGGAACAAAGTCGACTTAACTGGGACACTTATGCCTAAATTGGTACTAAACAGAAAACAACGTGGTTGTGTAGAACAAGACGCAGATGAATCGGAATGTGATTGGAAATAATCATTAAGTAACGCAAAGAAGCCCAAGGAAAATAATACCGCTTCTTGTTCTCGCTTGGCAAGCTTTGCGCCACCTAGGAAATGCAGAATAATAATCAGTAGATCAATAGAAATAAAAATTTCAAGATTTCTTGAAATGCTACTTATTGCACCGTTCCCCAGTTATCAAAAGTTTTAACGACGTCATTCTAGAAAAGGACTTTGAAGGACATCTTTCATTTCATGTGATTCGATTAAGGAGGATAGTCCTCCAGCCGGACCAAATTGCAGATTCACTTCATGCCTTGCCTTTTATCTTCATTACAAACTATAGACGTTAATTGGACACGACACTGAACTGACAATATCCTTCCCCGCGGGAGTATCATTCTCGATCCCATACTGAGCTCACGGGATTCTGCACACTTTCCCGCAAGCACTGGTCAATATGCAACAGAATCCGCACCCAACAAACTAAATGGCATGAAAATATTTCCAAACGGGGTCTAAGCAGCACTGCACTCTGCCAACAATGCAATGAACCCGAAGCCCTGCAACACATACTACATACAGCCGGGTCCTACATCTGACGGGTGGAGGGGACACAGTGCATCGTGCTGGCAGCAACTTCGTTGACTGGGCAAACTCACTCGGCATACTCTTGTGAAACCTGCAGTCGCATACGAACGAGCGAATCACAAACCCTACACTCAACGTTTGACAAAGTCACTGGATATATTCAAATAGTCAATTCATGATTAAATTCTCTTCTATTCATTCATCTTCTATTAATTGTATCTACTTACATTCCTCTTTTTATTTTCATGAAGTATGAAATTTTGCTTCATGCTCTTAGCATTTTGCTTTCTATTGCGATTCAGTTATCGTAATTTCATCATCATCATTTGTTCCTTAGCCGATGCGGCCGTTGGTGCACCCAACAGGGTGGGGTGGAGAATAAGTGTCAGAAGATCGTAATTTACTCAACATTAAAATTCAGTTAATTCAATATAGATTTTAATTGATGTTCTTAACTCGAGGGCCCCTTGCAAATCAGGCCCGGCTGAAGGGCTACTGTTCTTAATTGAATAAAATGGTATGAAACAAATGAGCAGAACTTTATATTATTAATTCTACAATCATCCAAAAAAGAAAAATCTTACTGTCGTCCTTGAAATCTTCCATCGTCATTCTAAAACGAGGCAAAGCGAAATCAAGTTAGCATTTCCGATGCACCAAACAGTGAAATAAATTCCCAATAGTAAAGTATAACAGAACACATTCGTTTCTGAGCGTAGGAAAGAAAAGATACAAGGCTTCAATTTTCGCTATGGGGAATGGATTTGTGACGCGGGTTTCCACTACATTCCTAAACCCCACTGTTGAATTTGCATGCTTAACCACGGCACCACGGTACAACTGCTGACCAAATAGTGAGCAAGAAATGATATCAGGTACGAAGTCATTGCACTGAAGTGAGTTTCTGCAATTGGTTTATGTACCATTCCGGTATTCGAACCCACTACCCCGTTTTATGAAATTCAAACCAGGTGTCGTCATGAATTAGTATTTGACATCGTGCCAACAAAAGCTATCTCAACTTAGTATCGGTAGACACCTGAGATATCGGATGCCGAAGGAAGTTGATGTAAATCTTATGTTCATTTCCTTGTATCGCTGAACAAAGGGCCCATTCCTATGCTGCTATCAAGAGATGACTGTCCGTCTCGCTTCCTGCAGCACATTACTGTATATCAGTTGTCAAGGAAGAACAAAAAAGACGAATCAGACCAACCTCTCAACGATGTATTTCACGTGTAAATCTACTGGAGAAACGTCCGGATCGGTTCCCCCGTCCTGCTGCAGCACAATCTCTTGAATGATTCTATCCAAAACCTTCCAGTACTCCATTGCACACTTTTTGTTATTAGCTGAAGGAAAGTGATGCAGCGATATGGAGTATTAACACGAAATGAAATGAAAATGACAGATTAAATTGAGAAGTCTTGCGCTACTGGCTTCTAAAAACTCCGCAAAATGCAGAACTATGCCGTGTCTATTTATGAAATGCAGTAGCACACGGGCAAGTGTTGGTCGCGAGTAAGTGTGGTAATATTAGCAAATTGGTAATTAAATATAGAGGTTATGGATTAATGGCAATTCAAAGGGTTGGAATAAAATATCAATATAACCAGCATGGACCGAGAATGAGCAAGGGAAGGGCCCTGGAGATGGCATCTCCTTTTCAAAAAAGGGCCTCGGAAGTGCAGAATTTAACAACGAAATTCATCAAAACGTGGTAAATGCTTCTGCTAGTAGTTTGTGAACTCTGTTACTTTCATACGCACTGGAATTAACACGGACGCTTGATTGAACGATATATTGAATGCTTTGCATGAGCCCTCAGACATATTTAGACCCGATAATTATTTACCATGGATTTTGACTGTGATGCTAATAACAAGCAGTTGAAGCGCAATATGTTACAATTAGGCAGGGCCCAAAGCATAAAAAGGTGGAAGTTTGCAGCCACCGCAAAGAAAATACCAATTCAATGACTGCTCGGCATCCATTAACATTGAAACGAGATGTCAAGGCTATTTTCAAAAGGCAAAGGCACTGATTTATAAGCAAATATAGGAGATATGGGAATACCAACGAACACACCATGCAAATGACAGCTATAAGTGCCCTATCCTCACTGCTCTGTGGGTTAATCATTGGCAGTAAACGATAGGGAGACAACCTCGGCAGAAAACACCCCCCAATAACAAGCCTTTAGGCAGTGTCCATTTGATCCAACGTCTGAAAGCTCCCTACAACCTGTACATGATCCGCTCATCTCGAGCTTTTATCGTTGTTTATCTTAACTTCGGATACTTTACAGGTCCTTGGCTGATAACAGAAGTACACACTAACCAAATTAGCCTGCATAGATACGAAACTTAGATATGATTATCACTATCATTATTAATTTAAACTTGATATGATTATTAATTTAAACTTACTTGGTAACAGAAGAAGATGTTGAAAAATCGACAGAAGGTGTGCGTAGCAAGTTGTGTGTCCAATTTTCTGCTTCAAGACATCAAGCATGCTGCTTGCACTTTTTGTGTCGATCTGAGGCTACGGAAAGTAATAGACACGCGAATAATGGGATAGTACAGGATTGTTGCTATGCGCAGAGGCAAACATGTGCTACAAAGGCAAGGTGACTCTTCGGGAAGATTTCAAATTTCATGTACATTGAGGAGCTTTTCTGCTTGTCGAGCAGTCTCTCCAGGTCTTTCCTCGCAATGTGACCACACCTCGTGATTCCTAGGCCTGGAATTACAGAGAGCTAGCGACTCCTCGCTCTAAGTGAAAGTTTAGCTGAGGGTGGATTCGAGCTACTGACCGGAGGACCAATGCGCAAGAATTTTATCACTGAGCTACCCTGACACCTAAGGTGTTCCAACACTGTCACAACATCCCACTGTCACTTGAGCCCCCATTAATTATTACTGTTTGCAATGGTGTCTTTTCAATGTATCAGTTTAGATTTTCAATTTTCAGCTGTACAAATACAAAATGCCTTGCGAAGATAACGCCATGGCACAAAATTAATTGATTTCAAAGACAAATGGAAACATGATTTTGTCACATGGCAGGTCTCATCATCCGATACTCAACAAATTTTAAAACGTCGGATAATGGGGAAAAATAAGACTGAATTTGACTGCAATTTTCACTGTCTTATTTAGACCATTACCCGATTTTGTGACAGTGACGGAGTGTGTGAAAGACAGTGACGGAGTGTGTGAGGGTGGCAGAGGATCGGGAGAGGTGGAGAAGGACTGTGCAGTCATCAAATTGCCCCAGCGGCCAGCCGGCTACGGGAGTGACCTGACTTGACCTGACTTGACCTGACTTGACCTGACCCGATTTTCATATTCCGATAAAATTAGGACGAAATGATCTTCAGAACTACGAAATTGAGGAATTTTTCAATGCAATATTGCAGTTCTGTACGTCAAAACATTGAAAAAGGATTAAATATTTAGATACGAGGAAATTCAAAGGGTTTTATGTTGTAGTGAAATTTGGGACAACGACGGCATTAACATTCTCTGGCCTGAGTCAGAGCCCCTCTCACAACGTGACATATGCTTCATTGGTTGTGCTCCCTTCACGGAAGAAAGTTAAATGAAGAAATGAAGAAAATACAGACTAACGAAAAGTGGGTATCCTAAAGAAGGGTGGCTTTTAGTGAGTACTTACCACTCCATACCGCTTCGCAAGCTCACCCTCATCTTCCGATCGGATCATGTCAAAAAAGTCCAGATGCCTGAAAGCAAAAAAGTTGCACGTTATTCCTTGTTTTGAATTCCCATCGTGAACCGTTTTACCGATTATCAGGTGAATAGCAGGCGCGAGAAAAAATCCAAAATTAACAAACTTCTCGCAGTTCACAAAGCAAGCTCCTTGCTACCACCTTAATCTATAATTAGTGCATTTGAAGCTCCATGGCCAAACGACGCTCCCAAGTGCACACTGAGAAGCCACATGCACCAACAATTGCTGAAATGTTTCTCAATGAAATCATAATCTGGAACCACGCAAAACTAGAGTGACTGCAGAGTTGCCACTCTTTATTTGATAAAATCAGCTGATCACAATAGTTCCCTCGGCAGCATTGTTTGCAGCCTTAATACTCAGCAACGTAAAAACGTCAGTACATCTCTGCAAAAAAGCCAGATGAAGATGAAGGGAAAGTCCAGAGGAGGATTACTGGGATGAACTTTGCTTTGAAAATTCACCAGAGAAACAAAAGTTATCTACTGTACTATGTGTAATACTTGATGTTTGGAGCAAGAATGAAGTCAGTTTCTATGAACATACACGGCAAAGCGATGGAGGAAACGAGATGATTAGGTTATACCTGTTTAATGTTAAATTTTCAAGCTTTCGAAGCTTCTCCATTACAGACTGAAGGCCAAGCATGAGAAACTCGAATCTTAAATGAATCCTGAATTCAATATGGTCCTGAAATGATAAAAATTAGTCAGAAAAATTGCCTTGAACAAGTCACATCTGGCTATCACTCTTCAAAATCAGTAGCAACGTCTTGCATGCATGTATGTATGTATGTATGTATGTATGTATGTATGTATGTATGTATGTATGTATGTATGTATGTATGTATGTATGTATGTATGTATGTATGTATGTATGTATGTATGTATGTATGTATGTATGTATGTATGTATGTATGTATGTACGTATGTATGTATGTACGTGTTTTCACATCTATGGGTTAATATGAACAACTTAATCATGCGAATAGTAGTCCATAAGATAGTCCTTTTTTTGAAGTGAGCTCTTTTTCCAGTGCCTTCTAAATAATTCCCGTTTTATCTAGAATCTTCTTGAGTGACGGCAAAATATCACGGTGCTTAAAAAATTAGTAGATATGACTAAGTAAAATTAGCGTTGGTTTGTTATGCAAAAATTTTGAAATTTAGCTTCCATCATAATGACTTAAACAAAACGACAAATTATTTAAAAACAAAAAGATAACTTACAGCTCCTGCTCCATATCGTAATGCAGCATTGATAAATGACATGATTGCAATCTTTAAGTTAAATTCATCTTTATATGCACCTGTGCTTCTGTCCAGGTCGTTGATAAGTGTCTAAAGATATACGAGAAAAGGATCAAAAATTGAACTTCTGGCGAAGAGTCGTAAACAGCGTTTGAAAGAAAAGAAAATCGATAAATGCACTGTGCGCTTAGGCCGTACCTGAAAACGAGTTCTTTCTTCTGCGAATTCTTGAAAATGGGCCATCGCATCCATGACTTTTTTGTGACCACCAGGAACGAGACAACAAGCGCCAAGAATTTCAAGGACTAGAAAGAAAGAATTCAACCATTTCAAGATGTAGCAAGCATGAAACGAGGGGAAATTTTCATTGGCAAACACAAATGTCCATGGCGAAGTAACTACAACGTCCACATCAAGAGACATTCATCTACTCTTCTTGGTAGAACACAGGCCAGAATCAGTCAAAAGCAATCATCATTAAGTTGCCCTCTGAATTCTTTAATGCAAGATTTCATAACATTATGACTAAATGCACAAAAACATTTCCAATGCAGACAATTCCAATAAAACTGGCTGTCCCTTTCATTTCATTTTCTACAGGACAGAGCTATATCGGAGAGTTACTGAAGATTCCTTTTGTGCACTGAATTGTACCTAGTAAAGTTTAACATTCACTGACCTGCTACTTTTGTCTTTATGTTCTCTGTAATCAAACTCTGTGCTATGATATTGATGCATTTCGAATGAGCTAATACTTGTGACCTTCCATGCTAAAAAGAAAGCAAGAAAATGTCAAATGGAGCTAACCAGAGTGAGTTAATTATAGCGTTGATATCCTCAAACCATAAGAACAACTAATTTCATGACAAAAAACCAACAACTGCTTAGCGATTTATCTATTCCTCCATTCATTCATTCGTTCATTCATTCATTTGCTTGTTTCTTTTTGCACTCGTTTCTTCGTTAAATTCTCCTTCCCTCGCTCGTTCTTTGGTTCGTTTCTTTGTTTAGTCGCTTGTTCATTCATTCATACTTTCATTCAAAACATATTAATTCATCATTCATTCATTCATCCACCCATCTCTTCATCAATTAATTGATTGATTGATTGATTGATTGATTGATTGATTGATTGATTCATCCATCCATCCATCCATCCATCCATCCATCCATCCATCCATCCATCCATCCAACCATCCATCTCTTCATTAACTGATACATTCATTCATTAATGATGATCTAACAGTCTAGAATGATCTAAATATGCCGTGCATGTATTTGAGGTTACGAAGCTTTCAACACCAAAATCATTCTTTCGATATGTGTAAATCAAAACACTTCCCACAGAAATTGGTTCAATTGAAGATGTTGGATGCCGGTGAAAGAAGATGCTTGTCAGAGCGCCAGGTATTACCGCTTAATTTCACTGCAGGTACTACTGAGCACATCATTCACTCTCCAACGTCATGGGCCGAAACTGGAGGAAGATAACCGGACGGTACATCAATGCGACAGAGTTGAGAAGGTGGCAGGGGTGTCGCCAGGATCATCAGACAGGGGGCAAGTTCCACGACAAGAGGGCTAGGTCATTAATTCACAGAATCTTGCGTTTGGTAACGATTGGCCAACGATTGGACTTTTTCCCCGATGGGATTGGGAGGGCCTAGCACTCCCCGACGGGGGCTACCGCTCCGTGCCCCTTCTGGCGCCACGTAGATTGGTATAGAGAGGACGGAGGTCTAGCCAAAAGCCGCTGCTACTATTCACAGACAATGGATGGAAATTAATGACCGCCAAATAGACTCATTAATCAGACGAGAGTATGAAAAGGGAACGTTGATAGAGTCTTACGGCACTGGTTGATAGATGCTGCAAAATAACGAGGCTGCTTCCGGGTGGTTTTTGCCCTCTGCAGTAACCTTCCAACTTCAACAGCCTAGCTACATGGACATCTTTTCCTACAAAGGTTGCCGTTGGAAAAGTGCTTCGAGCACATTTCTACCGTGGGGAGTCCCGGGTTCGATTTCCGGGTTCGATTCCCGGGTTCGAGGCACGCTCGACGATGCTCTCTTCTGCCTCTCTGTCTCCATCCAGCAGTATATTGATACCTGGTGAGCAAGTTCCTTACTTACAGTGTCGTAGCTCAGGATGGGACCCCTCCAAAGAGGCGTTCCAAGACGCTTGCTACGAGGATGGGATTCAAGTTTACTATTCACGGCGGTCTTTGCAATCGAAACGGAGGAAGATCAAGGGATTCATCTGCCTATTGCGACCACCCTCATAGTTGGCTGAGGTCACCTTGGAATCATTCATTTTCAAACGAAATCAAAGAACAATTCCCAGCGAATCCGTAAAAGTAATAACAATCTGATTTGATCTGATCTGTCAATTAAGGAAATTAGATTGAAAGCAAGGCGAGTACTCTGTTGCTAAATCGTTTAAGTTGCGGCTGACAAGCAAGATTGATCTATTTGACATGGTCATCTGATGGGACGAGAACACCTCACAACCATGCAGACAACAAACAATGCAACTCACAGAGCAGCTTTGTTGAATCTGTCCGCTTTTCCCACAAATACATGACACCAAGGTCGAGTAAAGACTGGCTATTAGCAACGCATTGATGCTTTCTAAGAGTTGTTTATGGCGATAAAGCCACCACTTGACTGTGGGGGAACACAGAAGATTAGTGGCATCCCATTTTTAACGATTTGGTGGGAATAGGATTGTTTTGCTAAAGCTAAAAATGGACTGATAGGGAACGGGATCCTCTGCATTTCAAAAAGGGTAAGCCGTACCAATCCCGGGAAATCGTGGCGTCCTTTGACCAGGGAATCATCACTAATCGTTATTATAGAATTCTCTAGTGATCCACAAGGGGGCCACAAGCAGAAAAATCTACCATTCGTAAAAATTACTTCGACCTCTACATGACGTCTCTGCCAGGAAGAGTAGCCGCCCGTGAAGATATCAAGCATCAAGTCAAAATCGTCACGACATCTTTAACGGTCTTGGTTTTCTCAAGGTTGGATGTCACTACGATCATCAAATGCTGTGTTGCCTTTTACGACACGTAGAAGATGCACTGGGCATGGGCATACCCTGCCCCAGGAAACGTGCCAGGCCCAATTATGAAAAAAATTACTTATCAAATTCAAATTGTTCGTAATGTTAAAATGCTAAAATAAAATCGTTGAAAAACTTATGTACATACAAGCATGTATATGAAGGAAAAGAAAGCTAATTCAAAGGATGAATGAATACAAAGATGAATCCCGGGATAGTGGAAAACGGTCTCATTGCACGGCGAATCATACAGCGATCACGAAGGTCGATCGGGTTCTACGATTTTAAACATTGCTTCGAATCATACAGCAATCTGCTGGCATGTCCTCCATCCATGAAACCACACCCAAGGAAGATAGGCCTGAATTCTAATGGCTGGTCTCTTATCCGTATATGAGGACCCTTCGATTCCTAATGGTTATGACGCTAATTGTGATGAAAAGATTATAATGATAAAGATGATGACAAAAATGAAGATTATGACAATAACAATAAAAATGATGGTGATGATAATGACGAAGATGATGATGATGATGACAAAGATGAAGACGATGACAATGACAATAAAAATGATGATGATGACGATAATGATGATGATGATGCTGGTAAAAATGATGATATGACGAGATACTGTTCGAAAAGGAGGCAGCCTCCTACAAAGCGATAGATGTTGAACAGTTCAATGCATACTATATTGCAGAAAAGACCTGGGTGCTAGATCTCATCAGACGTTTTTAAGATCGCCTTCGTGAATGAGAGAGCTAATCTACAATCTGATGAAAAAGGACTTCCAAAAGCTGATGCAGGACGGATACTATTTAGTCATGATAGCGAAACGGGTCATAAGGCATGGGCCATAAGGCATGGCAAAGCTGGTTTAGCGTGAATGCAATGTTTAAAACTGGTTTCACGAGAAAAACAAATTAAGAATAGCGCGATTTCGGAGGATTAGCTGGCTAAGATGCGAGTTGCAAACACAGCTAAAGACGATTACATACGCCATGTCCGCATCCCGTGTCATGGGCGATTTTAAGAGGGATTTCATTGCAGTCGTCCTCGTGCTAATCTTCGTTTCATAAGATTAAGTGGTGATCCTGTGAATCAAAGCGCTCTCCCAAAAGATGGACAGCTGTTTACCATTTTATCATGGTTTTTCAAAACGAGTTTATGTTGTAGATTATGGCAATTATTCGTTCTGATTGGATGCAATCCCGCACCTGCTCTCCATAGTTCGCCCAAATTCACTGCGGTGGCAGGGCATCCTGCGGTGGCAGGGCACCTTGCGTTGGTTTTACAATCCGTGATCTGAGCCACACCTAGAGCCGAACTTTCAATAAGAGCGATGAGAGTCGCTACTTCTCTGTAAGAACATGCGTTGGGAAGAAAAGGTGTGGTTGAAATTGAAAGATTGGAACCATAGGCGCTATAAGATAATCAGAACTACCCACAGCCCAAAATCCACCATATGATGCTAGGTAGAGTGCGTATGAAAATTAAAATCAGCCATAAAATTGCACCCCCTCTCTCGTAATATTCCTACGGTTCTTATAGCGTCACAGCTTCAGCGTTGTTGTAGTTTATATGCCGTTGCTGTTATTGTTTTGTACCAACTATCATGGCTGATTAGAGCCGTGGAAACACGGGGCAAATAGAATAATAGCTTATCTCACATAAAATGTACACAAATTTGATTCAATTTTTGTAAAAGCAACTCACTTTCACTGTTTTCAATTGTCTATAAATTTTATTAAAGGAAGATGAATTATAGCTTCAAGACTTAAAGAAAAATATTCGGCAATACGAATGAACAAACTTGCTCCCATTTCGCATAAACTGACATCGTTGACAATGCATTTCATATTTCTGCTCGGCGCATTCAAACTCCCTCTTTCTAACAATGCTATGCAGAGCCATTAAAATAGCTAGTGCATACATGCTTGCTAAATTTCTATTTTTCCTTTATTAATTATGAATAAGTAATTTTTTACAAAAGATGATATCGATACATCGATATGCAAAGTAAGAGCTGGGAGTCATTATTTGAACATGGAAAATAAAATTGTGGTAGCTTATGAGCTATTTAGGCTTAAAGTCCATCTAGCAACAGTTAAAGCGAGTCACCCTCGTCTAGGATACATCTATTCTTGCGAACTTTAAAATCAAGACCATCTTTAAAAAGGAATTCAGCAAAATTAAAGAGTACATTTCCTTCGTCTAGTCCTGCTGACTCAGCCTCTCTTATTGTCAGTATACGAGTTGAGTAGCGAAGCATAACGTCGATAACGCCAGTGATTGAAACGGAGGCAAGAGACATCGCAGGAAAAGCCCGGCGTTGATGCCCCGCAAGAGTCTTTCCTGCATCCTATGTGCACGGCTGGTCACTCAAGGCAGTAGACCGTTCCCCTGGGAAGCCCTGCATAACGGGTTCGATACTGGCCCTCGTCAGCTCAGCGTGGATGTGTGTCATACATCCTCCGGGAGCTAATGGTAGATGTGGAACTTTAACTCAGCAAAAGAGCTTCCCTTGCCTAGCGCAGCGATATTCACGTGATACCGACATACGCCACTCTGATTCATGCAAGAGGAAAGCTGACCTGGCCTTGCATGTGCGCCTGAAATATCACACTACTTGGAGTGTAGCAGGATGGATGTGGTACGGTAAATATGGCCTAATCGTCCCTTTTACCATGACAACTCTTTGCTCGACTGGCAACTTAAAAAACTAGCGCTTCACACCCAAGACCTATTGTCTGAACGAGGAGTAGACTGCAGTTGAATTCCCAGAGCAAAGGAAAGTGAGACACTCCACACTCCTCAGGCACTTGAGATTTAACGAAAACTTCGAATTTCAACGATGAGAATTTTCTCAAACATTACTATTGTTTACATGCGCTACAAAAACGACGTGCTTTCAAATTGGTTTTGTTAGCTACACCAGGCATGCCAGTACTTTGAAATATTCCTTTCTGCGGTCCGCTGCTCAACAAACGCGTGCAATAACACACCGATTAATATGTACTGCAAAATTTGCAACGATCATCGTTTTCTTACGTAGAATTCGATGCTTCCACAAATACTTATGCAGAATTCAAGCGTGCACCTAGCCAACGCGGATATCGCCAGCCAGGGAAGAACAGCGCCAATTAACGAGCTTTGAGTCTAGTACTTCAGCTTCCTAAACCACATACCACATGCTTTTTGCAAAGGGAAACGAGGTCCTAAATTTGGAAGAATTAAGACTGGCAGTTGAGTAGACAAGAGGGAGAAAATTAGAGAGGAAGCGTCGGTCAAGTAATGGTGAAAGAAAACAGGATATGAACCCACTCGCTTCTGCGGCTTTATTGTTTGCAGTGTTCTGAATTCAACTCAAATTAAAGAGAAATTGCTCTTGTTTCAACATTTCCTCTTCTATCCCCTTGCAAAGGCATAGGAAATATCTTTTGGTTCCACTCTGCATTCTCTCAATGATTGAAATCGTTTCTGATTTTCGGAACATCTCTTCTCATGAAATGATGATATAGAGTGATCATAATGATGCTGATGGTTCTGATGATGATGATGATGATGATGATGATGATGATGATGATGATGATGATGATGATGAATATGATGATGATGATGATGATGATGATTATGATGATGATAGTAGCGATGATTATGATGATGATAGTAGCGATGATGATGATGATGATAACGATGATGATGATGATGATAAATCTGATTATCATCGACAGTGACAGATCGTAGTTACCATTGATTTTAATGATAATGATTTGTGATGATGCTGAAATTGAAGATGCGTTTGATCATGATGATTAAATGATTGACATCATGGTAGCGCTGATTCATTGATTCACTCTGATTTATTGAAATGAAATATCATTTTCTGGGCCATCCATTACCCAGCAGGTTCCCGTATTAACTACCTGCCAAATCAAATGCTGATTATTCAAGTTCTGAGCTCTACCGGGGTGGTTGTTTTGCACTAATTAACTTGCATCTGTCGTTATATGTAAGAGAGAATACTCACAGAATTATTCATGAGAGCTTTCAGACATCCAATACACGCAGTGTGAATAGCACTTTGGCTAGAACGCAAGTAGATATGAATCATCAAATATTTATTCAAATGAAAGAAACATGAATTGGCGACGCTATTTTGAGCTGAACCATGAGAAATATGAAGCCTGAAATCGCAAATACAGGGCTCTTGATTCCAAACTGAGATGGCATGGTCGAATATGAGAATAAGATTCAGGAGTGCGCGAGGTTAAATCCAACGAATACATTCTAAAACAAATGATCATTAATCCTTGTACGGATTACCATAGTATCCCACGAGCCAGTGGTCCGCAATTTACATTTACGAGGAGCGAGGAGCTGACAGTCCGTGTTTTCCTAAACGATTATTCATGATCGATAATCACCTGATAAATCAAACCGGATGTCAGTATTACAACTGCAGGGCTGAAGTGCTATGGAGCCCACCTCATTCGAGTTTTTTCTCACATCTCCCGGTTGGAGATTAGGCATTATGACGAGGGCTATACTTAGGGTCGGCATCAGGTATCTCTACCAAGGCACCAAACGATGTCTTCCAAATCCGTGGCAATGAGGAGAAGAGAAACCGTGGTCTTTACAAAATGCCAACAAAACTGCAGCTAAATCAGGAAGCAGCACGGTGAAAGCGATTCATAGGCCGAGCAACATGAGCCGTAGATGCAGCATTTAAGGAGCAAGGGTAATCCTCGAATCCGAAAGGAGGCTCAAATGTGAAGCTGAATTTGAGCCAAAGGGAAACGATGGCGACAACCGTCTAAAAATCGCACAGGTGACTTGTGTGAGATTCGACTTGAGTTCGTTTGTTTATCTCTGGAGCTTTGTTTTTCTTTGCTCACAAGAGATGCGGTGTTCTAAAAAGGATTACATAAAACAAGATTCGCCGCGGTAAGAGTCTATGTGAAAAAGTTATACTACATTCCACCGGTGAAACATTGTGTTTTCCAGAGGGCTTGCTTCTTGACCTTGTCTATCCTCGTGGGTCCGCCTCGACTTATGGGTCGGCCTAAATTCAATCGTGTTGGCTTCAACTCTCAATATGGCTAAATGCATTACATATAGAGGTATTATAAAACACAAGGCGGTTAAGGTCTAAAGTAACGCTTCCAACCTTTAATCGATAAATACAATGTAGCAAAAATACTGCTGCCTTTCATACTCGATTTCGAGCTTAGCAGAAACCAGAGATGACAGGGCTCTGAGGTTTTTCTAGGGAAGTGGGTTTGATGAGGTGGTTTACTATTGCCTTCCTCACCAATAGTGCTTTTATTGTGATACATGGAGGAATCGAACTGACAACCCATATATCATCAGTCCTAACCACCACACAACGGCACCACTAGCAAAAATAACACAGTGCTATATCCTGGTGGTTGGGTGGGTGGCTTAAATCCCTGTCATCAGTTGAAGAGGGGAATTGAGCCTCTTGTCTCTTAAGCTTATGTCTACACTATGTTCAACTTTCTAGAAGAAAGAATCTGCAGTGCCCCCGGCTGTTAATCTGATTTTCCTAGTTACAGCGGCGTTAATCACCACTGTCACCTAAAAGGTGTTTGAAATGGGTTGACCGTATGGCCAGAATGAAGGCAAGTAGTTGGGCAAAATGAACAGTGAAAATGGTGAAGGATCAAGAGGAAGACTTTTGGGAAAATTAAATTGCTAAAATTTTCGGAGTAGACAGGAGAATGGCGAAATCGGGGGAGGGTGTTTGGGGCAAATTGGAGGAGGCACATTCAGGCCATCATCCTGCAACGGGGCTGATGACGATAATGACGGTGATAATGATAACCGAAATAACGGCAAAGTAAAAAATGAGAATGGTCCAGAAGATATTCGTTTAAGCCTAGAAATGATCGAATCCTTCGTACTGGGCAAATTTATGTGGAGAAGTTGGAGGTTCGTAGCGCAATGTGTATGCTTAGAGTATTAGCCACGTGGATGGAAGAATGGTTGGTGATTGCTTTACATTAAATATTTAAAAACATCTTTGAATTCCAGTGAATCGAAGACAAGGTGGTTTTGCGTCGATGTTTTCATTGAGGAGACGTTAACAAAGGCCCCAGACATCGTAGCAAACAACCCACCGTATGCAGAGGCCACTGTCTAGCCGGCCTTAATTCATTTCTTCGTGAGGTATTCTTTCAAAGCGCTGACTGAGACAAAACCGATCAAGGATCTCGAATTCGCCAAAATAGAAAGGTGGCAAAATTAAACGGTTTGCTTTCGGGCGGCTTCTGTCAAAACCTGCAATGGAAATTTCCAAGGCGTCGCGAAATAGTGCTTGACCTAGAGTAACAATTACAAACGGGGCGCACTGCACATCTTGGAGTCCACAAATACGCTGGATATGTTGGAATGATTCTCGCGGCCTGGGAGATTTTTGGAAAACTCGAAAAGAGGTCTTGGCATGCATAAAAATTTCCGAACGATGAGAAAAATGCCAGGTGTAGAGAAAAAGTGCACACCGTGACTTGAAACGAAGGCATCGTGATAGTATAAAATGCTCCATCCAAGGTGTTCCATCCAAGAATTTTCAATGCTATGGAATTTTCGAGAGCAGCTTTCGAAGAGATTCGTGGAGTAGGACAGAAAGAATGAAATCAAATTTAGAAACAAACATTGATTGTTTTACTAGGATCTTGCGGGAACACCTGCTCCTGCAGGAAAAGATCCCAGTTTATACCACGAGATCCGAGGTACGAGAAGTGGTTTAAGCATCCCAGCATTCCAGCATTCAGCTGAGTAGGAGAAAGCGCGATCGAGAATGGGGAACTCTGTAAGTTCATAAGAAGTGAAAGGTGTGCAGAAGTTTGAGCTCCATGACAATTTCTCCTAGAAAGGCAATCGGACAGCAGAGTATGAGTCGTTCTATCTTAAAAAATAAAGGTATAAAGGGCGTGACACGGGTGTGGAACATCAACCAATTTCATTGTTAGCTGCTTTCGTCATAGCCTACTTTTATTTTCATTGGAAAATTCACCAATGGTCTTCTTTATAATATGGAAAACTCAGCAGCGGAAAAATGCAATCGTCCCGAATTTTTATCTTTTGCAAACAACGAGCTTTATAAAATCAATACCCAAATTTATCTGCAATGAAAACATCTATATGATGAGATCTTCTCTAAAAGGGGGAACCTATCTATCACGCCCATATCTTTACAAAGGACACCTCTCTGTCATAGTCACCTCCCTATAAAGGAAATATCTATAATAACACCTATATATCATGGACATCTCTCGATAACGGGCACCTACCTATATTAAAGCATATCTACAGCGGACAACTCTCTCTCTCTTCCTCTCGTGGAATCCTCTCCAAAGTGGAAATCTATCTATGATAAACACCTTTGTATGATGGATACCTCTTTGTCGCATACACCTATTTATAATAACCATCTCTCTTCAATGCAGTTGATAAGCCTTGTTTGTGTAGCTTGTGAAGGTTCCGATGTAACAAAGCCAAAAATAGCATTGTTCAACTATAGATTCGACCAACAAACTAACTGAGAGATTCGCAGATGTACATTAGAAAAGCAGTTACATTCAAGTAGGGAGGATTATTCGAGATTTAATGCCAACAGCTGTCTATGTTGTGGGAGGTAAGGTTTGCGAACCTGTGTGAGATCTCAGAATACAGTAGTTTAGATGGATCATCGAGCTAGAATACGACTGAGTGAATCATCCTTTTAATATTCACAAAATTACCCATGTATCTTCAGCATGCGAAGTTTAAAGAAGTTGTCACGCAATAACGGATTGAGCGATCGAGCACGAATCTTCCTCTAAGAGGAAAAGCTGTGAAGGAGATTCGACCGAGAAAAGCTAACGACGTTGTTGCAGCATACAATAAGAAATCACTTCGGCACGTGCTACGCGAATGCCCGGTCCTACATCTGAGGGGTGAAGGGGATACAGTGCATCGTGCTGGCAGCGACATCGTTAACTGGGTAGACTGGCACCCTCTTGTGAGCCTGCAGTCGCATACTAACGAATGAAACGAACGAACGAACTTGTAGTGAAGAGAATCGCCAGCTCATTATCATTCCATGCGTATGAAGCATGAGATGCGGTAACATCGAAAGAAGGACAGCTGATAAATACACCGTTAAAGAAGGATAGCTTCTCAGTGTTCCTTCAAGACTTCCTTCCCTACTATTACTACCTTGTGGTTCATGAATCATATGAATCGTGAAATGACATCACATCATGAGAAAGAACCAGGACACTGCTCGATAAGCATAGCTTCTCAGTATCCTTAAACTACTTTATGATTCATGAATCATATGAATCGTGAAATGACATCACATCATGAGAAAGAACCAGGACACTGCTCGATAAGCACAGCTTCTCAGTATCCTTAAAACTACTTTATGATTCATGAATCATGAGAGTCTTGATATGACGCCACATTATGAGAAAGAACCAGGACACTGCTCGATAAGCATAGCTTCACGTTATCCCAAAAAGGTATACCTTCGGATGTCAGGTAGAATGAACAAAGAACTCAGAGCTCCCACAATTCGTAGCTGCAGTTGCGGAGGAGTGATGGTTTCGTATCGAGACAATACTTCAAATGAGACTGGATCGGTGTTTTCATTTCTACAGAATTTGCTGTCGGTGAGTTGCACTTTTCTCGCATGAGACAATTATTCCTCAAAGCTCCTGAGGTCCCCGAATCCAATATTCCAACTAGGGCAAGCCTGCGTCACTCAAACCTTGATTAAACTGAAAAAAGCTATCTTGCATTTGTAAATCTAACAGAGATCTGTTTTATTCATCAAAGATAATGAGAGTGGAGACGAAACCTCAACGGCTCCATCCTGGTCTCAGATATAAGCAAAAGAAAGCTATGACGTCATAACGAAATCCCATGATCGTAATTAAGTGAACGGCATATGAAGTGAGAGAATTTAGCCGGCAACTGATTACAGCGCTATGACAGATGTTCGTTGCATAGGGCCCCAGTACCGTGCTAAATCGTACGGGGTTACACTGCAAGCACAAAGGGGCCTGAAACCAAGATAGCACGTCATCCTTAAGAAAAGCGACAGCATCCTAAGCGTTCCAACTGTGTCAGCAGTGACTTCGATTTGCAAGTCAGACGCTTTGTAAGCCTCGTCTTTCGTTGTGTGCTGGCACACCAACCTGCTTTAGGCTGTGCTCAAATGCAAACAATTCAGTTGATCTTTTTCCTGGCATCGATGTTGCACGACAAAGGAGATCGTTACTTCGCTGTACTATATACTGCCGCTGCTCTGTGCAATGATCAAACTTCGGTACCTGAAAATATTTATTCACATTTTCCTGGTTGGCACAGTTGGAACCCGAGGTGCGATTGCAGCCGCATCCCACGGCCAAACGCAGTGCAGCTGACAAACAAAATCCAGCTCCGTTTCGCGATCATATATCAACATATGCAAACATCCATACAAAACGATATGTCTTATTAATAGTATCTCTTATAACTTACCAACATGCCCTGCCCATGATGCGTTGGATCTCGTCGATTTCGGAACACGGGTGGACACACTTCGTGGCAATACGCAATACTGATGCAGAAGCATCGATGCCAAAGCTATGAGCAGTATTTGCAAGCATCGGGAGAGTTTGCCCCCTGACCATTGACTCATTTCTCTTAAATAGCGCATTCACATTGGGACTATTACATATCTATGGTAAATTTTGACCCCATTGCAAAAATATCTTTCGCAACCGAGCAGGGGGTTGGGTGTCACGTTGCATAATCATCAATTGAGCTCTTTCGAGCGTGCATGACTTCCTCGCGGAATCAATAGGATCATATCTCCACTCGAGAAACTCACTTGCACACACTTGATCAAATCCTATCCAGATCTTGATACACAGCACTAAGCCGCACGTTGAATGACCACAGGGGTAATTACCACATTATCTATAAACAGGGTCCGTGAAAATTGCATCATCGACTTGGAATTGAATTGTTCACGATTAGAGAAATTTTGTGAGGCTTAGGCCATTGACAACAGTAGGATTTCACACTCACCAAGTTCCCCAGTCCATGCTGGCAAGAATGTCTATCAAGCATTGCAAGCCACCAACGTCGAGGAATCCAAGAACGAAACTAAAATAGGTTTATGAATATGCATCAATATTTGGCAGGGAATATCATGATTTAGGTGAGGCGTGTGTAAAAGCAGGCATTGGCTGCTCTGGGTTATCAGCCACCCAGAGCCGATAACCAAACTCCAATCTTGAAAACGAGGCTCTTACATGACAGACTGATGAATTCTCTGGCGAAACATCAATCGCGAAATTCAATGGCTGGAAACGAGGATTACAAATTTAGGTCTTCGAATCGACACAGCTCTTAAGAAGATGGCGACTCAGCGACACACTTTCTACAATAATAGGCCACTGTGGTGCCAGAGCTTGTACCTCATTTTTGTCGTTGTCTTACGTCAGTAAGGGATACCGCCTACAGATTTTACATTGCCTTGCATAGACTAAAGTGACACCTATGTTCTTTTTCACTAGAATTTACCAGTTGATCCAAAGGTCTGCATCAAAAACTGAGAATATTTGTACACAGGGCGAAGACGAAGAAGGAAACAGAAGCTGAAGATCGATCACCTCATTGGCTGAGTTCTTAAGGCGGTTTTTACTTCTTCAAGGAACTTGGCACGACCGTCCAACTCATCGCCATCTCCAGTGAAAAAAACCTTGAGAAAAAATGATAAAAAATTCTTTGATTTACACTGAATAGAAAGCAAGTAATTTTCAATCAAAGCTATCTGTGGTATTTCTGCACAGAACCTACAGTGGCTTCGGTGAACATAAATCCACTCCCGTGGCAAGTTCAGAATAAAACGTGGTGGACTCATAACACTGGGGTTGTGAGTTCGAATCCTGCACGCGTCGCAATAACAACGGCATTGGTGAGAAGAGCAACGGGAAGCCACATCCTAAATTCCACGCTCCTAGAAAAAATTTAGAGCCCTGCCTCCGGTTTCTGCTGCGCTCGAAATCGAGATGCAACGCAGTTTTATACCTTGAAAAGTCAAAGTTGGATTCTTTCTAGCTTGAACTGACAAGAAAGTGCAGCAGCCATGCCGCAAGTTTATATGAAAAATTACAAGGCCCCGGCGAGGCAGACTGAGACAGATGAAAAGTAGATGACAAGCTTCTATAATGCAATTCGCTAACATACGTTTGTCATGTTCTTCAGTTGATCGACGTAATAATCAGGATAAGCGGTTGTGCTTTCTTGCTGTCCCTAAAAATGATTCATGGTTAGAAAGTCCTTAAAAATGGCACATGAAAAGAAAATCTCTGGAAAATAGCGCATTATCATAGAATGTTTGAAAAATGGGACGCTATTACAACATCCAAGGAAAATGGCACACCATCAAAACATATTTGGAAGATGGCACGTAAATACAATTAATTCAAACAATATGATCTACGCATGCAAAGTGTCCCTTTAACACCATAAAAATGTCATTATTCTACAAAACAAGAGGATGTGAGAGCATTCTCCGAATTTAGGAACGAGGTCGAATTAAAAGCGGGATGTTTTTCTGCATAGATCATGGCAAGACACATTTAAACATGAATTTGAGGTTTCTCAAGCCCTGTCTTGACGATAAAATCCATGCAGGACGGCTTCCGTTCGGTTTGTTAACCTCTTTCAAAAGCAAAAAACAATTCACGAGATAAGAACGCCATATGATCATGTACTGGAAATAATGTTTATGCTTTCATGCACAAATATTTGAAAGCAAAAGCTGACAGCCAAAATACAAATGAAAATCGAACTTAATTCTGACAGAATCTTTATTTCAAAGGGATGATTTTGAGTGTTGATAATATAACCATCAGATTAATCGAGCCACAAGTAACTACTAATTCCGCCACAACTAGTAACATGACCTTTGCTGTTGTTTTGCTGTTATCAGAAGCAGCTATCTAAATCAATATGAATGCGGGGAAAGAGGCAGGCCATGACACTCAGAAAGAGGCAGGCCATGACACTCAGAAAGAGGCGGGCGGTGACACTGAGAAAGAGGCAGGACATGACACAGGCGGTGATACTGAAAAGGAGGCAGGAGATGACGTTGAGAGAGAGGCAGCAAAACTGCAACCGGAGCAGGCTCAAAGATTGTAAGGGGGCATCAGGTTTACCTCTTTCGTCTCAAACTTTGCGCTAAAACGCACGACTCAACTAGGAAGCCGGCCAAGCCGCAGAGCAATGGCAAGGACTATGAAGGATTGCTCCATCGCTACGTGCAATGATATCATAGCCACCTTTAGCTCTCTACACAATGCTACTCACCAGCAAACTTCAACTTGCGAATACTGTTGTAAAACTATAACGGACCCCAGCGGTCTACCCTTCTTTTTTATATAAGAACCAGACAACTTCAGGGTCAAATGTTCTTAAAATTGTTCTTATTTAATGAGTGATTTTTTGCAAATATTTCAGAAGTTACACGCTGTATATAGTTTCTAAGATACTTTACCTGGCAAATTTTAAAAATAAAGCAACGACTGCAAGTGTTTATGGACAGAATTTTTCAGTAAAATTTCAGAGACCAGAAGTGGAAAATTTTTGCTATGCTTATGAATTGCATATATTTGTTCTGTTCTTTTGTTTTGTTCATAAATATCAAAATGCGAATTGGTTTTTTTTAATTTCTTATCTGAAGCTCAGCATGTTCTAGTCTTGTTCTTATTTTTAGGGCAAATCGAGCCTCCGCTTTCTTATAAAGTTTTCTTATAAAAAAGAAGAAATGTATCACAGGAGACACGGGCGGATTTGGAGTCGAGGTTGTAACCTCTTATCCGTAAAATGGAAAACAGAAAATGCCATTTCCATTGAACCAACTGTGAAAAAAGCGGAAATTCCATGAACTGAAGATGGAATTATCATGATGATATCACTAATTGATTAGCTTAATAGAAAGATGTTAGGAAATTTCGATTTTACAGAGAAATCCGTAATTGACTGGTACCTTTCTTCTTGAACAGTATATCTGCCATTTCTTTTCCGCAGAAAGATCAAACATCGCTTTCCTGTGAACTGCAGTTAAATCCAATTCATCCTGCAGAAAAAGGAGGGTAATTAGAAGTCGCGCTCTGATCTGATCAAATCTAACTTTGCAAAGAAGAGGATTCGATGCTTCATTTGATAACGCACTTATCAATTAGAAGAGGAAGGAGACGTGACAAAGCGCCTGCTTCAATGCGGCATCTGGATTAGTTTAAGCGAGTAGCTACTAATCTGGTTTTCTCTATAAACGCGCGGCAAACATCCTAATCCGAGGTGGATAGCGCGATCTGTGGAAATTAATTTGGTAGGCGTCGTCTGAACACAGGCAAGTGAGATTCCGATAAATTGGTTGAATCAGACTGAGGCAAAGTCGTTCGGATTACTAAGGTCAATATTCAACAAAATGCGGCCAGATTAGAGCAGTCGCATGAACTGAGTATTCAAAATCAAAGGTACGGGTTACGAAGACGGAACTGTGGAGTCTTTGATATTCAGAATCAATGCATTCACCAGCGTAATTGCAGTTTATTGCTCCAAGTGGTTAATCACATTGAGACTAACGAATTTACAGCCCAGTTACTGGGATTCGGCTGTGTGATCGGAACTTACAAATCATTGTGAAAGCAATACTGTGAAAGCAAATCTTACTTCACGGACTTTTCGCCATGGGATGGACTCATGGAAAGAAAGTTGAGTCGAATAAGCGAAGATAACGTTTGGGACCCCATATTGAATTCCGAACTTCCTTTGAGAGTCTCAGGGGGCACCAGGTTGAAAGGCAACAGGCCAGCTTGAAAAGAATGCTTGTTTTTGAGCCTATCTAGCCAGTCTGAACATGGCAAAAGTAAAATGAAAGAGGTGATATCCTGAGACACGGGGCTCTGAGGTAGGAGGGCAAGTTTCTTGCACTGCCGTACTATACCAACAGCTTCATGCTAGGTACCTATTTACTGCTGGGTGGACAGGTTGAGGGCAACGAGAAACTGGAACGAGCATGCCTCGAATATGGGACCGTCTATACAGTGGTAGTCCTCCCGAGCCACAGTGCAAACCACCCCTCCTGCCAGGGCCTAAATTTGAACACATCTGACAAAGAAAATATTATGTCGATTAACCTAAACGCGTAAACAACAAGTAATTCGATTGAAATGATTGTGGTGTCGGTAACAAACTTTACATTAGGAGTAATTATATTCAATCAACATTAATTTGATCATATCCAATCCTTTGCGTGCACTTAAAGCTACTGAAAAACCAGGGCCGTTTGAAGCATAGAGAGAGATGACAGTCCATCCATACCCTAGCCAGGCCTGTATAAAAACTGTTCGAGCAGCAGCAACGATTTGCGTTAGATCTTGAGAATGCCTATGCCAGGGAATCTTCCTCTGGGTATCGCAACAGCTCTGCGATATTAGACAAATTAGGTGAATAGATCTGAACACCCCCTGGCTTCCACGTAAACATTGTTTGTCTCTGATTTAAGCTCCTCTTCTGTTTCGTGTTTTTAAGCTGCTAGAGGCGGTGCCAAAGTTATTGGCACGGACTGCAAGTTTCAATCCAATAACAGTCAGAAAGAAACATTGATCAGAATAAAACAATGCATCAAATAAATTTCTTTAGATTTGAAAACTTCGATGAACATGACCCTGAGTGTACAATTATAGAAAGCGCTAGTTGAAGGCCGAAGCGTGCAAAACTCTAAACATTAGATGGCCATTAAGTACCCATTAAGTACTGGTTCTTTCACTATTTGTTTTTCCTATAAACAATGTAAGAAGGCCACTGGAAATAATGGTAATAGCAATAAGAATGATATCAAAAAAATAATGTCAATAATGATAATGATTATTATACTAATCTTTTTTAAACCATTTATCAACTCCCTATTGAAAATACAAAAACACACCTCTCTTATAACAGGCAACTTGTAATTCGCTGTTTCTACTTACACTAATGACAATTACAACGGAAAAATAAACAAAAGAAGAGAGGAAATACAATGTTGAATTAAGCGAAAAAATAGTTGAAAAGTCCATCAAAGCAGGGTCTGTCCAGTCCTTGTTCCGTCAGCAAAATATGTAGTACGTGCATCGTATAGAAATGCTGATAATTTTCGAAATTAGGCGATTCCTTAAGTTGTATGGAGTGTTGAGGTCATTCAGCATAGCAAGTAAAGAGTCACAAGACTTGTCCATGCTCTAAGAGCACTCATCGAAACATCAATGAATTTGACTTCCCTATAAGTACCTTTTAACGTTTGTACAAGGGGCAGATACTTTGCAGATTTACGAGTGCTATTAACCTCTAGATTGCTTTCAATGGAGACTATCAAAAATGCCAATAATAGCAATAATACCAATAATAGTAATAATACCAATAATAGAAATAATACCAATGATAAGGAAATGTTTTAAAATGATTCTAATGATCATAGTGACAATGAAAATATTCCCTATTTTTATTTCACAGCAGTTATGGAGAGTATCCAAATGGATATTTCCCCTCCATAGCATGAGGTAACTTCGGAATAAAATCTTTCTCCTTTTCCATATTTCTTTTTCCATATATTGAAACACTATTTCCATTCCATGTGATTTTTTCTTTTGATTTTCTGTAAGAAATTTTGCTTTCTCTGCTTCCACTGGATTAAATTGCTACACTCACGCACACGATCGAGGGCCTCGTTTTGGGTTCTGCACTTCCTCCGGAGAATATCTTCATCAAATGATAATAGACTTCAAAATTTATATTTTCGTAGCATTTTCATATTAAATGAAAACCAAATGACCAACATCAGAAAAGAAATTGCGTCATTGGCTAGCTAAATTCAAGAAAGCAATGGTTGCATCAATCGGTTGCGGCTGTAGCAAAGATATCCGCCAATCTTTTCTGCACCAATGTTTAGGCATCAAAATATCTCCGCAGACTGGCAAGGGGCGCGGGGATGTCGATGGCACAAAATCATTGCAGTTCACCGTATGTCATGTGACAAACGCATTTGAACCACGAGAGGCTTCCATCCCAACCCGATACCCGTCAAAGGAGTGGAGATTGGGACTTTCGGTGTAGCAAATAAATAAGGAGGTATCTATTTTTACATAGATTGCCCAGGTGAGCAAAATATTGTAAAGATTTCCTGCTTACATCTTGAGGATGACATGGAAGCTAGAGGAGTGAGTCATCGGTTAGCTACTCAGAATTCTCGAGGAATGAAGTTTGTTGATTTACTAATTCTAATACTCTTATATTAAGCGATTCGCTGCACAAACGATACATTTGAGTAGATTGACAAACTGCGCATCTGGGTATGAAGATCTTCCCTAGCGATATTATCATTATTCAAAACGCGAATCAACCAAAAGACCCTACGCCGTCATCATTGCGAGCCTCGTTCGCAGGGCATTTCCTCATTTTTCAAGCGAAATAAAGGCGTGGTCGTAACCGATTTCCGGAGTCGTGAAACCAAATTTCATTTTGGTCAAAGTCACAATTAGACCAGGACATGCCAGTAGCAATTCATACGTGCTTTTTGTCTCCAGAAACAATTTACTTTTCTTGACAGAAGTAAGGATGGTTGGTATAGTTACTAGAGCACATAAATGCATTGCTGAAGGCGCCGGGTTTCAGCCACTGCCCGTCCATCCGTCCATCCGTCCGTCCGTCTAGCATTGAACAGTCACCTGACTAAGGGTCCTGTTGAAATCAAAGTTTGCAAAGAAAATGGATCATACTTAAAAGTGGCGAAAAATCCATGAAATTTACGGATCCGACTCTCGGTTCGAGTGCGAGGCTAAACTTTATTCTTTAATCGCAGGAAGTCTTATCGGGCCTATAACGTAATGGCGAATTTTCCTCTTAAAAATCCAGCATAGTTTGGGGACTGAGAGTTTTGTTGGTCTGTTTAAACGCTGTACGGAAAACTGGATACAGAATGTATCCTGACAGTGAGTAGTCACGCGATATTGCAATGAAGGGGAAGAATACAAGTATGGTGTAATCACAAGGTGCGACCTTATGAAAAATACCAGACCTACTGTACAGTAAGCTGATTAATATTGAGCATGATAAATCACAATTTCTCTGCCCTGTGTTTCTGGTTTCTTTCCTGTGGTCTGACAGCAATGCATTTTATCATAATTACTTCAGGACACCGTGTGGGTTCAGGATTAAACAGCAATTCAAAATGCAAGGAAGAATTAATCGAGGGATGGGAGCTGTTGTGCGAGGGGTGTTTAATTCCCGAGGTCTATACAAGGAAGGCCATTTTCAGTATTGGTGGACCACCCAGAAGTGTCCTGTGTCTCCCTCTGGATGTCCCTAAACCTGATGGTTCTGAAAAAACTGCGTTGCATATGCGATTTCGAGCGTGGCAGAAACCAGAGACAGGGCTCTGAGTCTTCTCTAGGGAAGGGACCTCTGTGAGGTGGTTTCCGTTGCCTTCCTCACCAATGCTGTTTTTATTGTGACGCATGCAGGATTCGAACCCAAAACCCTTTGTGGTATGAGTCACAACCGGAATGGTAGAGGTGTGGCGACTCTTTCCACTTTTAAGTGAAATTTAAGCTTAGGGTTGCCTCCCACTGCCGACTTCTGAGTCTGTAACCAAGCTTTGTAACCAGTGAGCCATCCTAACATGAAATTACGTGAGAGGCTTCATTGAAGAGGGTTGCTCTAAGCAGCAAGAGAGTGGAAATTTGGCATAGGTGACCAAAATATCGGTAGGAATAGGTCAAATTCAGGCTGGCCCCAATTTCAAACTGAATTCATTTATCAAGTCTTTAACAGGGCGCAAATCGTATTATATTAGTTTTTGTGCGGTTGGCAATGCACGTATGCTTTTATCATCGTTCCATCGACCTGCTAGGTAACGTCTTGCAAATAGCAGTCATGTGATCAATGGAACTAATCCACAATGCTATCATCGCAAATAGATTCTCAGCAAGTCTCCTTGGGTGCCCCTCCAAGAGTCATCAACACGAAAACATGCGGCTCAAGTGCTGACATGACTCGGTAGTATACACGGTGTTTATGGCCCCAATAAGAACTCGCAATCAAGTAGAACTCAAGCACTCCGATGCTCTTCAATATTAAGAAACGCAACTTGACAAGACACACCCACTCTCCATTGCAGAAAGCGAACAGAAAGCAGGGGAAGACATTTCTGCAGACTTGGGCTTTAAGATGCCAGAAGGTGTCACGGAAGATGCAAAAACAACTGATAACTTGCGCCAAAAATTGCAGTGATATATAGCCAATTTGCTGGAGCTATTCAAACATTATCGATTGGACATAATAGAAAAATAATGTCTAGCAAGTATCCAACGACGCTTGCGAGAGGTGGTTCTAGTTTGCTAATTTCATTTCTGATGACAACCTCACAAACGCGATAGACAAAGTCTTGTTCTATGTTTCCATTTTGCTTAAGCTTTCCTGACTTCTCTGTTTGCCAAACAACTGGATGTGTGGTTTTGTTAACTCCACTCCAGCTTGATGCAAAACAAGTCATTTTTAGCCACTACGTAATGCAGTTTTGTTTTTTAACTGCTCAAATCCGCGTCAACGTGCCAGTAAAATTGTCACTTTTCTCTATGTGTATGACAAGGAAATGCCCCTTCCCTTATTTATCGAAAGAACATAGTTTGGTCTACCAAATGGATTCATTAAACGTGCCAAGTAGACAAACAATGTTAAATAACACTGGTCATCATGACACCCATCCGTTTCCTTTTCCACGGTTCGACTTTGTAGACAAACAACAACAAGGTTCGTCAGTTTCAATCATTACAAAGAACTGCAAACTAACGATAACGCTATCATCAAGAAGATTGGAAGAGGCATACATCCCACCAGTATACGATGACATGGAGGCTTGCATTAATGAAGAGGATCTCCTGTAAGCTAGCAGTATATACCATGCCCTGGATCCATCTTCCTTTTAAGAACTCTTTCTTTCTGCTCTTTATCAAGTATCCGAAGGTAGATACCGGAGAAGCTATGGTTATTGAGAAGTATGCTGGTCTACTCTCACAACGTGACGTCATTTTGTGATCCCCATAATTCATGAAATACAGGTCAATTCTCCTGATGTGACGTAATTCTGAGATCCCGTGATTAACAGGGAAGATTTTAGGACACTGAAAAGCTGTGTTATCGAGCACTGAATATGTACTCTCGATGTGACCTCACCCATCTCATGACTCACAAGTCTGGAATAACAGAGAACTAGAGACTCTTTTAACCCGAATTGAAAGTTGAGCATGTTGTTGGTCTCGTAATGAGGGATCTTTGAGCAAAAGCCTTAAACTGCGCTTCCCTTACATGTTTTACCGAGCTTCCCTGAAGAATTCGACGCGTGTAATGAATGCTTTGAAGCAAGACTAAGTCGGCGGTTGTGACGAATCGAGCCTCGACAATTATTTCAGGCAACGGCAGTGGAAAATGATACTATTCGAAACTTCAAAGGAGTCTGAAGGGTTTTGCATCGTTGTAAAGCGGGCTTTGCACCTCGTAATCTGTCTAAATTTTAACACAGTGACCTCAGCCTTGCATTGGGTAAAATTTATACGCAACAAAATGAGACTAAGTTACCCATCTCTAATACGCTGGTCATAGTCAACCACAGCCTGATATTAAATACTCACATCTAAGGCACATCAGCTGGCATTTTGGTATCAAACCTTGTCATAATAAATCCAGGTAAATAACTTTGATACATAAGTTGCTCATGAAAAATTCTTTAAATTATAATTTTTACGCATTATTTAAACACTTTCTGATGCCAGGGTGACATAAACTCAATGCTAAAAAGGCCATCATTTTCAGAAACATCTGAAATCAGCCCAGCCAGATACAAAGTAACTAACATCAAATATATTTCAATTCGTATATATCAAAATAAAGGCTTAAAAATCTCTACTATCATGAATACTATTATCATTATCTTCATCGCTAGTAAGCAAATTAGCTAGCATATTAATTTGCACAACCTATTACATATTCTACAAGCCTAACAAACCTAGGACTAACCCTTCCCTTCTATCATACTAAGAGCTTCCTTTCTCTGTTTTGGCTCTCCCTGTTAAAATCAGATATCTTTCTCTGTTACTTTTCCCATTTTATTAAAAGTGTCTCCCATATTTAGTTTATATACAAAATATCAAAGTGAAGTTTCAAAAATTTATTTTTCATACCATTATTTTAGACCCTTCTATGGAATTACAATCATGGAAGGTTGAAATGTCTATTCAGGTATTAAGCAGAATTTTCCAGCTTTAAAAACTATTTCCTCCCTTAATGGAAGAAATTACTGCAGCTTCATTGCCAGGGGAAAAAGCTCTGTTAAGGGCACTAGGTTCTGCTAGGTACCACTAGCTGAGGGATGATAAAAATTCAGTTACTAGTGAAGACTTAAGTGTTTGCATTCTGATGTTGAAAGCACTTAAGAGAACTTTATGCATAGATTGCATTCTCTAGTTCAATCAATAAGATTACAAATGCTGCTCTCCTGTTTCAAGAGTCTTCAATAAAAGTTCTGCTAACTCTTCTTCTATATCTGGATATAATCTTGCAAACAAAAGTTTCCCCTTGCCTTTGGTTGTCCATCTATACCCACACATTGTATATGTTCTGGCATGGTGGGTGCTATTAGACAACAAGATGATCTGGTCCCAGCCACAAGCTGGCAGTGCCAATTTCTTACAACTTGAATACAGAATTGAAGGGTGTGGGCAAATCTACAAACCATTAGAAGCCCTTCCTACTGCCTGCAATTATCCTGCAACGTCATCTCCCATTTAACTGGGCTTAGGGGCAGCTTTGGGAATGAGTATGGATTGGTTGGAGCTCTCCACACTCTGTTAAGGTCTAAGACGCCCTTCTTGCAGGCAATCAGTCCTCTATTTTGTAGTCTCTACATATTTTCTTTAATCTTTTTGGGGGCTGTGGGGGCTGTGGGGCTAACTGGCTATGGTCTGCTTAAGTGGTAAAGGGAACATCTTGTATTCTTTTACGATGAAATATAGTTTGAACAATATGTCATATAAATAGAGGATATCCTTTTGACAAAGCATTTGGCAACATCAAATCCTTGATAAAAGCTTTCTTAAGTCTCCAATGACTTGATCCTATCTACAAGACTTAGGAAATAAAATATGAAATAGCTGCATTTGATTTGCTCTAAATTCCAGCTTGCATGAGCAAACTCAAAGTGAGAAGATTGCTCCAGATGCCAGTGTTTCATGAAACTTAAAGTGGGTATGTACCTCTGCTTGATATCATTAGATCAAACAGGATTTACTATTTTAGTTCTATGCAGTCAATGAGACACCTTTAAAGAGTGCATGAATATCTAAAATACCCCATCCACAAAGAACTGGCCAACAGAATCCTGGTCAACAGACATGTGAAATATTCACACAGTCAAGGGTTGTTTTCCAATGACTTTCAGTGACTATTTGCAGCTGTCTGTTTTGGCTGAGGTTTAATGGGCTTGAACCGAGACTACAGCTAATATTTTTGGATCCCTCTGGAATGACACAGGAACCAGCTAAGCGGGCACGACTTTATCACAAACTAAAGGCCAGGCAAAACATTCAGCCTCACCTACAGCTAATTTAGACTAATTAACTTCTCTCTGATATTGGGAGACTAAAATTGATTCATACATAAATACAGGAAATATATATCCATATGTACATATATTGATCTTCCTTCAGACATGTAGCATGACTTTTTCAATAATGGCCAGCACATTTCAACGAAATATGAAATTTGTCCTTTCCGTTTAACTTGAAGTCTGACGGGGTTGGAAAGTCCACGCTGATCCCCCTTCGCACATTGAATGCCTATGTCAATCAGGATATGAGAGTTAGCGGTGGGGAAGTTTCTTATCACTGGTCCGACACATGGTCAGAAAGAATAATCTACCTACAAAGGTGCCTGTACTTAGGAACTTATGAATAACTTACTGTTAGGTAATTACAGCCTAATCCGTCATTTCTAATAAGAAACATCGAGAAATACAATGCAGGAGTATGACGACATGTTGTATGACGAGCCAGAATAGTCCAGGACGTATCGAAAAAATTAGTCAAAGTGCCTGAATACGAAGGAATACAGTTTGAAGAAGTGCTAAAATCACTCCACCGTTGGCTATGTTTTGATTACGAGTGATCGTATTGTCTGAATTCTATGGAGAGATCAAAATCGCTTCGCAACCTTCATTCGTGCATATTCTCAGGCGATGGTATTTGTGACTGTGATATGTAAGCGATATGTTCGTTCCCTTTTACCGCCTACAGCCAGAGCTGATGTTAAAAATTTTTCGCAAGACACCTTTCGTGTAACTTTTACCCCGAGACGGACACACTTACTTGCTTACATTATATTTAGCTCAACAAAAATTTATCCTCTGGAATAATAGCCATTTATATCCTAAGAGTTAATCTATGTGTTATAGAATTGGAACGATAAATAACAGAACTGTCTTTGTATCTGGCTGGGCTGGGTTTACAAACAGCGAAGAGAACACGGCCTTATTGCTCGGCAAAGATCAAGAAATCCGTAAAATTTTACAGCAGATTCGCTAATTTTCCCCGTTTCAATGTTGAAGAATCTACCAATCTGTATAGATCTTCATAAAAATTTTATGCTTTTCAATGCCGAAGAGCCATTTCAATCATCCACCATGAAAAAATCTACAACTTACTTACCACAATTTCGGAGAACTTCAAATTAAGCTCGTTTTCATCTGGCATGGGCAGAGCAAACTCCACTGGCTGAAGGCCATCCCTGTCAGGTTCATATTCAATCTCTGGTTGACTACTGCCACATCCAAAACAAGCGAAAATGCTAGATCGTCTTGGCATGATTACTGGAACTTAGGCCAGAAGCACTGCTTTTGTTTTGTTGAATCGCCAACGACTTTGATTATTGTCACAGCAGTAAAATAAACAAATAAATCTATCCCGAATGCGGATTCATACTGGCACACCGTCGACGCAGACAAGGCAAAGTGACTTTGTCAAGTGTGGTGCTGGACGACACAGAGGTCCTTACGTTTAAGTCCTTTCATTCGAATCAAATGGAGAACATTTCAATTCTTTCTTATGTTCCGGAATTCCTTATGTTATAACTCGGACCAGAATTGTTCCGTATTTTCGTGCGGTTTTTCGGAAACGTGGAATGAGCCGCAGTGACCAACGGACAGATATTTTACAGCAAATTTCTAAAATCATTGAAAACCAGTCTTTCTTAACGCATTATCGTCGGGAATAAAGGCAAAATGATATCCATAGTAATCAAATTCCATCATGATAAAAAATTAATGAAAAGTACGTAAGTTTTGCTTTGAAAGTCAAATCCAATTTCCTAGAATTTTTTAGCGAGTTACTGCTGGTTGGAGAAGGCAATGGCGGCCTGTATGAAGCCCCAAAAAAAGAGGTGAAAGGCTGACAGGGAGGAAGATAAAAATCGAGTCTATTGATTTTGAATTTGAAAGAGGGTAATTTGTAGGATTTGGGAAAGGAAGAAGCAGACAAGACGTTCCATAAATTGCACGTTCTTGGGACGAACAATGATTTGTGGGATAGAGTTCGTGGATAAGGTAGGTAGTGAAACTTGGCAAGGGTGTGAATTAGTTGATCTTCTAGTGTTCCTGACACGCCTCAAAGGAATAGGAATAATATCCCTGATCTCCTGAGAACAATTTCCGTGAAAGCATCTATAAAAGATGGAGAGATTTGCAACTAAACGACGATGAGAAAGAGGTTGGAGAAATTTGGTGAGGTTGAGATTGTTGACGTGAAAAATTCCTTGCCGGAGATGCCCTATTTCTTTGAGTAAATTATGTTGAGGAAAGGCCATGGTGGCCTATAAAAAGCCCCAACAAAGGAAGAAAGAAGAAAGCGAAAGGCTAAGAGGAGAGGGAGATCAGATCAAGTTTATTGATCTTAGATTTGAAAGATGACAAGATGTATGTTGTAAATGGCAATTTATACAATGTAAATGTTCAAGCAAGCTTCTACTTCTTTCCTCCATACATCCACAATAACGCATGAACATATTAGCATAACAAAGGCATAATATTTTGGCAATAAGTTTGACTTTCTTTAGTGAGTTATGTTGAGGAAAGGCCATGGTGGCCTATACAAAGCCCTCACAAAGGAAGAAAGAAGAAAGCGAAAGGATAAGAGGAAAGAGAGATCAGATCATGTTTATTGATCTTAGATTTGGAAGATGGCAAGTTGAAAGGTTCAGGAAAGGAAGAAGAAGGCAAGACGTTCCATGAATTGTATGTTCTATGGATGAATGATGATTTGTGGGATAAAGTTGTTGGATTAGGCAGTGAAACTTGGAAAGGGTATGAGTGAGTTGAATTCCTGGTGGTTCTGACACACCTCAGAGGAACAGGAATAATATCCCTGATCTCCTGAGAGCGATGCCGGTGAAATTGCCTATAAACGATGGAAAGATCTCCTACTAAACAGCGATGGGAAAGAGGTTGGAGAGATTTATTGACTTATGCTGACTTGATTTTCAACTTGAATTTCAAATGTTCTATTGCGCTATGCTGGTAATGATTATGATGGTAGTTACCGAAGCCTTTTTATTCCAATTCAATTTAAACTACCATAAATCAATAAACTTGATCTGATCTCTCTCCCCTCTTAGCCTTTCACTTTCTTCCTTCTTCCATTGTTGGGGCTTTGTATAGGCCACCGCGGCCTTTCCTCAACACAATTTACTAGAGAAAAGGAAAGAAATATCTCTAATAGATAGCTAGTTTTAAATTGGCTAGCCTGGCTTTGGGCTATAAATCTAAAACAATTGTGAATAGCAAAATATATGAGTATCTATATGAAGATGATTAGATCTATATAGTGGGAAAGGCCTTATAGGGAATAAGTTCTGGGATGGTGCAAGTTTTGTTTCTGCAACAAAAGATGCAGTATACGGTACGAATAGCTATAGTGGAAAGTTTTGAGATGAGGAAGCGTCTTCGTTGTTGATCGATGGAACGAGAGTCGCCCATTTCAAGGGAAGTGTTGCGGGAGTTGTTGAAGATGCCTAAAACGCTAGTAGAGGAATTAACGAAATGGGCAGATTGTAATTTATTTTTTGGATTGATAACAGTGATTATAATGATAAGAATATGTCTGCATCTAGTCCTCTTCCTTTCCTGATTAATGATGCGATTCATTAACGAATTCTATTTTTATGCTTTCTGAAACCTTTATCGCCGGTGGCGCCAGCGGGCTTTTTTATGGGGGGAGAGCAATAAGTCAAAAAGCTTCGAGATGGATGCAGTGACAATCACCGTGAATCAGGCACTTGGGTTGAAGAGATAATTACCAGTGTTGGGTGCGAGTCCGGATAAATGAGGCGGAAAGCTATCCGGCTGTAAGATTGGAGGCTCGCCTACGCCATACTATACAAGATTCGGATGTAGATGAAAATTCATCCATACCCGTTGCGCCACTCCAGTAATGAGGATTTCCAATGGGAAACTGCAGCTTCAATTCAATTCGAGCGGCTCAAAAGCTTTGTTTAAAACGACGTCGTGTTAAGACCATTTTATCCGGTAAGCAGTGGCGCTTTAGCACCGGATTTAATTATTCACTTCAATCTTGTTTCATACGTCACTTTTACACTGCATTTAATTGACTTGAATTTCTCAATGCCAAATAACTTATTTCGATATGATACGAAAACGGCGTTTGAAACCGGCCTAATATCAAAGCCAGAAGAAGACGAAGGAGAGGATCAGGGAAGAATCAAAATGGAACAGGACACCGGAAATATATATATATATATATATATATATATATATATATATATATATATATATATATATATATTTATATATATCACATAGAGGGTGCTGTCTTCACCACCATGTGGTGCTCTATGTACAAAGTACAGAGCGTTGATAGCAGATGCTGCTATATATATATATTTATATATATATATATATATATATATATATATATATATATATATATATATATATATATATATATATATATATCACAAGGAGCCAAAATCTTCAACAGGATACCAACTAAAATAAAAGACACTCAATCACTACATTACTTCAAGTCAGAGTGCAATGACATTTATTTTGACATTCGACTTTTTATGAATTGCAATATATTATTTTTACTTGTGAACATACCTTTTTAAGTTCCTAGAAATCGGGTCCTTCATTGATAATAGTAAGATTGCGTTGAAGAAGGAGCAAAGCTGTCAAAATATGATTATGACTGCTATCATTATTATTTTCATTTCATGTATATTTCATTTTCTGAATTGTCACTATGCTCACCAAATTTCGTTGAGAAAGATAAGTATACCCAATGCTATTTTTTATAGCGATCGAGTGGACTAGACGAGCCAATTTTTGAATCGGGAAGTGAGGCACTCCCCCTCTTTGCCCCCTTCGCTAGGATTGGAAGAAGCTTGCACTTGCTTTCAGTTCAATGTACTTTAATGCAGAAAATTTCTACACCTCAGTAGATAAGTTCCTATTGACTATCATACGCGCTTTGGAGTGGTCTATTTTAATCAGTTTGTAGGGTAAGTAAGTGAAAGATAGAAAGAGTCGTGCTCTGAAAACGGGGCATCTCTAGTTGCCATGGCATCCAAGACAACAATCCACCCACGGTGACACTGGTTAATCCAAGGTCATGTGATGATTAAGCTGAGGGGCTGATCTTCATATTTTGTAGCAGAATTCAGGATCAACTGCAGATCACAACACCCATTGCATACTGCCAAGGTTTCGAATTCTTCTCGTAGCAATAGTAGATATGCCAACAATTGAGAGGGTAATTAAAAATGGTATCTGCTTGCGACGGAGTCATGGGAACATTGATGGCCAGACGCAAGATGCTTGACGTTTGACGTTTGACGTTTGACGTTTGACGATTACATGTTCTCATTATCTTGATATTTCATTTTTAACTTCTAACCGTAGTGCATTGCCTAAGTTTATGTGAACTCAAAATGCAGGGTTGCTGGTTCGAATCCTGCATGATTCACAATAAAGACACAACTGGTGGCTATACAAATTGAGTCTACTCTACGAACCTACTTCTCTTGTCCTATGAACGCTTCCTTTATAGACAATTGGATTCCTGTCTCCAGTCTCTGCAACGCTGGAAAAGGCAGTCTGAATCAACGGTATGAAGCTATGGCTATGCAGTAAGCAAAGGCAGCCTGAATCAACGGTATGAAGCTATGGCTATGCAGTAAGCAAAGGCAGCCTGAATCAACGGTATGAAGCTATGGCTATGCAGTAAGCAGAGTTTGGTGTTAACACAGAATGAACACAACCGAGAATTTCTCCGTGCGATTTTTGTTTGGCATATCTCTAAAAAGATATCCACTCATCCGTAAAACGTACTCAAGAACTTTTCACGACTGGATTTCGAAATGCTCTGAAAAGGATCTCAGCACAAAAACGGTTGGCAAGAGGACCAGATCGGTGTTGGGCGAGGGAGAGAGGAACACAGCGAATCGTTTCAGACAATGCATGCAGACCCCCAAACCGAAACACCTTCAGTTCAGCATGCTGTGGAAAGTGATAACCCATGACCATTATCGTTTCAGACAATGCAGAGAGTGAATTGAGAGAATACCACATATCCAATCTACATTCCTGATTTGATCCTTTAGTCAAGGGAGTAAACCCAAACAACTTCCGTTGGCTGGCACTGGAAAACACATTGGTACGGTTCAAAGGGATGTAGCATTCGATGAATGCAAGCAGGAGTGTATGGCAATGTGAATTATTTATTTCTGCTAACTAGACACAGCAAAGTTAGCTCATGTGGAAAAGAAAGTAGCTTTTTAGCAGGTTTGGAAAAAGCTCCCGAGACGACCTGATTGGTACGACCTCGTTGTCAGCCACAGCGTAGAATGACAGCTTTGCAAAGACACCGTTTTCTTACCCAAGAAAAGCAACTTCATGCTGTCTTGAGCTGTTGAATACTGGAAATAAAAATGAACCGCTTCCATCGTGACTGTTTCCCTCATCAATGTCACTCTAAGCAGAGTCGCAAAGATGAATTACGATAAACAGGAAACTGTAAAGAAAAACATGGAAGAAGCCAGAAAGGGATGAAAAAGATTTCAGAAACGACTGAAATTGGATTTGAGCAATCAAATTTTGTACTCTTTAGGGAGACGAGAAGAGGGATGAAAATTCCGAGGCTTTGTAGTACATACATAGTATACACATGTCCACACGAAACACTGTTTTTAAAATGCAGGGCTTCAACAGTTAGGGGAGAGGTTTTTGAAAGCCGATTAAGTCTTACTAACTGTTTAGCAGAAGGGCTCAGTGAAGACAACTCGTCTCAGACGTTTCCATGCATAGAGATGGAGAGATGTCTCGCACTATCTATAATCAAATAGGAGCAGGGTCGCAGAGAGGGAATAGTTAGAGGCCCTTAGGTGAAATGAATAAGAGACCCCTTTGTCTGTCGGCCAATTTTTCTAATCTGTCCACTTTCACCTGCCGTCTTCGAATTGGGTCACTAGCCAGAGTTAGATTCACCTGGCAATATCAATAGACCGAAATTAATGGAGTCATTCATATTTGTACAAATGCTACAGTTAACTAGGCCTAAGAAAGGTGCATCATTGAAATTTTAATTGGTCGAAATCAAGTTCAAGGGTCTTCATGGGGTCTTGAGTCTTTCCCAATGAGTTTGGCTACTTGCTAATGAGCGTTAAGATAGGAAACAAGAGACATTCCAATTTTAGAGCGCGTGAAAAGTTAGGCGAAGAAGTTGTTGCGAGCCAAATGGCAAACTCCCTTTTGTCCAACTTTGCGACTGGGAAATGGCCTATAATCATCCAGGTTAGACTACGAGATAAATTTGTCATTCAAGAATCTTACTGATCTGAGAGCAATCTTGAAGGTGTCAGAAAACTCAAAGGTGTTTCTCGACTGTGGGAGGCGTCACTAATCGTATATAAAGAATATTCAATGAAGTGGGCACCAGCGTTAAAGGAAATGGAGTCGTATTGCCAAAACAAAGGTTATATTATTGTCTAAAGAGACATCAACAGTGCCTGGTGGTAGTTTTCCTACCATTGGTGGCTAATCAAGTGGCGATTCCTGTCATGCATATTGTATACTACTTATGGTACTCCTTAGCGTATTGTCAAATACAGCAATAGTTGATTTTAGTTCTTATTGCGTACGTGTGACAAGGTGTTGGTTTTTCTCTGTCTTCATTCTTTTATGGTTAAATACAATGATACCCACGGACCGAAAGAAATGAAGGTGGGACAGAAAATACACAGCTTAGTGTAGATGGGAGCTTTGAATAAATAAGACAGTTAAAAATATCTCTTTGAAATGTCTATTAATCAACTATATAACAAAACAGAGGCGCAGATTTAGGGACTCAGACGCCAAAGCCCCCCAATTGTATAAAGAGGGCCATCCCCTGGGGTTTAGAATGTGCTATCATTGTTAGAATAGCTTTAGTTAGGACATGGTACCCAAAAAATTCTTCCTTGCGTGTGCTTCAGTACCTCAATAAACAGGGTACAATTGGCCACGCAGTGATTTGAGTTGATTTTGAATAGAGGTAGGGGCGACTTATAAGCTCGAGACGGATAGATTAGGTAAACAGGGAATAATTGGAAACCCTCTTGGAGGAATCTAAGTCTACGCCAATGTAATTAAACACAACATGTGCATTTTTCTAAACGCAGAAAATTCTCTCTTGAATTATTTCATGCATTGATGCAATGAAGAAATAACTGTCTGACTTCGTCTTTGCAACCACATATTTGATATGGTGACTGGAATTTTGCTATTTTAAAATTCTCATTGGAATCTTAGGATGTAATCTAGGATATGGTCATCCTTTTAAACACGGGGTAACAGAAGCTTTCTATTGGCCAACTTAGAAAGACTAAAAAAACATTCGACAACTCTATTGCGCAGATGGGTAGAAGTGCTTATGTTCATGTACTTTTGAAACAGTAGGTCTGCGATGGAAGAGTTTCTTATCAACTATCACAATTCCGCCCGAAGTCAAGATGTGCACGAATAAACAAAGAGAATAAGCATGATTTGATGCTGATTGGTGTCACAGTTGCAGTCCACGAAAAACAATCCCATGAAAAACATAATATATTCGTGTCAGGATAGATTAGCTTCACATTGACCCTATGGTCAGTTGGTCGAATCCCCCTTCAGCTTAAATTTCACTTAGAGTGATGAGAGTTGCTAGCTCTCTGTAATTCCAGGCGTAGGAATCACGAGGTGTGGTGACGCCGAAAGGAGGGACCTGAACACTGCTCAATAAGCAAAAAGCTTCACAGTGTCCAAAATATATCTTAGGATGCTAGGTGGAGATTATAAAGAAGCACTCATCCTTGTTCGAGCATGATTAAGTATACAATGAGTTGAATGCATAAGCTGTAAAAATGCCTTCTGGCGCTTCGTTCTTATTAGGGGCTCAACGAACTTACTATGGTGCGATTAAAAGTGCCTGTACAAATTAGGTTCACAACTGAGTTGCATATTCAAAAGTCTAGTCCATCAAAAAACGAAACTTCATTATTGCCAGAAAGAGATGAAGAATCGTTTGAACTGGAAATTAATTCGTCTATACAATTTGATTCCTCAAGCAACAGTGCTTGAAAGTCGTCGGATCGCTCTGCGACAGCCGCATCCAAAAGTTCGAAAATATCATCAAGGCCATCCAGTTGCTGATCTGGTACACAGTTTCTAATCTTCTGTCTTTTTTCTGTTTGAATCCCAATTAGATCAGCCTTGTGGTAGCTTACTAGGTCCTTTCCCCTGTACTGTTGACGTTTCCTCTTCTGCGCAAGGTCTTTCTGAACATGGCTTTCATTACTTTGGCTCCCAACCCCCAACGTCACTGGAACCGCATGCTGGATTGACGAGCTAGTGCCGTTTCTGCGAACATTATCTTGATTGAAAAAGCTTATGGCTCTGTTCTGACGATTGCTGGCTTCTGACAAAGAGAATGCAGCAGCATTGGCAGTCCATGGTGCTTTTACTTGAGAAGTACTTGCCAATCGTTGATGACGCTTTGCGATATCACCGGAGGCATTGGATGTGTCATTTATGAAGGTAGGAGAAGCTTCTGTCGAATGATTCATGGCAGTCGTAAAAGTTATTTCTGGTGATGTACTTTGAAAAGAAATGTCTGCACCGCTTTGAGTATTCTTAGGAAAAAACGAAGTGCTGTCCACGAAATCTCTAGTCCTTGTTGAGTTGAATTTGTTGCTTTCATTGTTTGCATAAAGGTTAGCAGATGGTTGGATTGGCAGACTTGAGGACAATTTGCAATCTCCTGACATAATGATGCTATTTGTCAAGAACGGACTGTTTGGTGTTGGTCTTGTGTCATTTAAGTGTGACGTACTACCTACTTGCCATGATATACTCCTACCCGGAGATACCGAGCGAAATCCATTGGTCATTGTGAACAATGGAACCGGGCATTGCCCATCTATGCTACTGTCATTTGACAATGGTGGCTGCTGTAGCTGTGCATAGTTACACCCTTTGTTGCTTTGCTGTTGTTGTAGTCTTTGGCCTTCCATTATCTTCTTTTGTTGGTGTTGAGGCATCATCTCCGTTCCTACCATCATTGACTGATCTTGCCGCTGTTGCTGTTGCTGCACATGTCCCATGTACTGTTGTGGCTGTAGTTCCCTTTGCATTGCTGAAGCTTGTTGTTGCTGCAGTTGTTGCTGTCGTTGCTGCAGTTTTTGCTGACGTTGTTTCAGTTGTTGTTGTTGCTGTTGTTGTTGATGTTGTTGTTGTTGTTGCAGTTGCTGTTGTTGCAGTTGCTTCAGCTGTTGCTGTTGCTGTTGCTGCTGTGTGAACATCATTGAGTGAGAACCTTGGGCAGCCTTGGCGCTGATGTTTTTTTCGTTAAGGTGGTTCTCGCTGACAAGCAAATTACGAGGCAGTAATTTCCCATCAATAACAACTTCATCCATGGGAATGCCATGACGTCGAATTGAATCTAGCTGATTCTCTGACAGCTGACCAACACTGAATATTTGCTTCTGGGGCTTCGCCTGATAAACAGTATCCTCATGTGCCTTTTCGTACTTTCTCCGGGTAGTCGATGACTGTCTCATTTGAAAACCATTGCTCTTTCCGTTCTTGTGAGACTGCATTAGTGCAGACGTTCTTATCCGCGATAGTTCAAAATCCGGCTGATTATGGGTACTTGTCTTCTCAACGCTGGTATTTAAGACGAACTGCCTCGCTTCGACTGACTCGATTCCTGAAAGGATCTGCAAGTCGAGACAATCGAAATCACTCATCGGCTGTTTGGTTGTCACGTGCGTCTAGAATGTAAAACGACAAATTAGTCAATAGAAATAATTTCACTTTCCATTACGATAAAGGAGAATTCAAGGAAGGCAATGAGATGTCGATCCAATTTCGTTTTCCAAGGTATTCAGAACAGATCGTGTCTTGCACGAAAATTTTGTACGTAATTCAACAAAACGGAGCTTTTTATTATCATTTAATCTTATTTAGCAGTTTATTTGTTACGAGAATTTCTGCACAGTTTTATTCAAATCACAGTACAGTCTTTGTCTACACACAGAATAATTTACCACATATGGTGAGCCCAACATTCATCCCATTTATCAATGTGTCCTACTACTTTACAGAGGAACAATTACGATCTCAAAGATGGGAGCTTTATGTAGATCATATTCAAAACACTGAAATTTGACAATTACGCGGTAATCATACAATGCATTACTAGCTAGCCTCCTCTTACTTAATGAAATTTAAACTTGGGTTTCACTTCCAACAGCCAACCAACAACTGGGCATCTGATTAAGCCCAAATAATACCATTTTTTAACATGTATCAAATTTTGGTTGGCGCTAACTAGCATTAGCTAAACAAGATGGTAATCTAGAATAAACGAATTACTAATTTAGCCACTGAGTCATTCTAGGACACATTAAGGGGGAGTAAAAAGACGTAAATGTCTATTTGTTTCATTAAAACATCCCATTTTTGAATGTTGAAGGCATGAGGGCGACCGGAGAAAAAGTATGTGAAACTGCCCTCTCAATTGAAAAAATTTTGAGTGGTTGCATTTTCTGGAAAAAATTCATTAGCATTTTTCAAACAAAATGTATGCCACAATCCATTTAAAGGGAGAAGAGAGGAAAAGAGGGGAGCAAGTAACAGAGCTCTGTTACTCGTAGTTCAAAACGTTTTGTGGCCATTCTGGTGTCGCAGTAAGAATTTCTAATTTTGATACAAGTTAAACGGTCCATGGTCATAAAGGATTATATTCAATAACTCTTTATTCTAAAGAAAATAAATTTCTATAAACGTCAATGGGAAAGATTCCGAGATTTCAGACAAAAATTGGAAAGCGGATTTAAACCGGGTAAGATTAATCGTGCGAAAACGCTTTAGTTTTAGCCTCTCGTGAATAGAATACTGCAAAAATTGACTGAGCAACCAATAGGGTTGTTTTGCAAATAAATGGCTCGCTTCCCTCTACGTTCTGTTGAGAATATTGTGGACAGAATTACATGAAAATGCAAATGGTAACATGAAAGCAGCAAAGAACGCGACATGACAGCAGACCAAAAGGGATTCGTAACTTCGTGCCAAAATGCGGTCATTGCAGAGGTTGAATTTAGGTGATAATCCATTGGACATAATATTGCTTCTTGCTATTTGTTCAAGTTTAAGTTCCGCAAAGATTGTGTTTTGATCATTGAAGCTTACTCAATTCATGACGTAGAAGTTATTGAGCGAAGAGTCTTCAGAGTTTGGAATGCACGGGTTGAACGCTTCATTAGCCAATGTAATTTATGGTTAGAGTCAAGCAAAGACAAAGTAATCAACCCGCAGAAAGCGAACAAAAAGGACTGCAAATAGATAAAATCAGTGTCGAATGCTTGTAACTGGCTATGGAAACTGTAAACTTAAAAGAGAATTTTATATACATATATATATATATATATCTATGAATATATCCATACTGTTTATATAAATATACATCTATATATATATATATATATATATATATATATATATAAATATATATATATATATACTATGTACAGTATGTACTTTATATATTTAGATACATATAAATATTTATATATTTATACATAGATATATCCATATATATATATCACATATAGTGCTCTATGTACAAAGTACAGAGCGTTGATATATATTCATATATATATATATATATATATACATTTATATATATGTATGCATGTATGTGCACATATTTTTGTATCAAGAAAATATTCATTTGTTTACGCATGCTAGTATATTACCTCGTCAATTGTGTTATATCTTGCTGTCACAAAATCATTCAGGCAAGCTTGGATTTTGCATCCAAATTCTTCAGCTGTCTTAGTCTGCCATGAAAAAAATAAATCGCATGATACCCACTAGTTGATACCGAACAAAAGGGACCGAGGGAAGATAGATACCGGACGGATTATATAATAGCAATCTTCAACATCGTGCATGCACAGTACTCTAGCCTCTTGAAAGTGAACCCCACAACGAGGGAAGATTCTAGGACGAGGGAAGAATTCATTTGAAGCAGAAGACTAATAATGATAATAATAATAATAATAATAATAAGATACGAATACCTAAACTGGATAAACACTCCAACTACTTAAAGCTGTTATATACGTGTGTCCAGTAAAGCAAAATAAAAGATACAGGAAGAAGTAATTCAATATCTACAGTTATGTGGAACGAAAGTTAATTGTAGTGGTTATCTGTGAAGTTTGAAAAGAAGGCAAAAAAATATTTTTTGAATCAAGTGATACATTTTCCAGAAGAAGTTACACATTTTAAAAAGAGTATTCAGCCTCCCTGTACTAAAAATCTGCTGTCATCTAAAAAATTTCCGTTTTATGAAGCACTGCACCCTAGAAACATTGCACCCAACACGGGTATCTAGAGCATACGTTGTATGAAGCAAATAACGAGTTTTTACCTTCGTTATCTCCATGCACAATTTCTTGAATGGATTCCTGGTTGTATTCAAAAAGACGTCTGTGAAACTTCGACGAATCCCCTCAAGCAGTTGCTGCGACTTCCCTTGACTGTCAGATCCTCTCTGGGTACGAAACGAAAAGCGCAATCAGGTAACTACCCTCTCTCTCTCTCTAAATACGATTTCATTTCCTAGTTGAAAATTTATACGGAACTGTGGTACGAACAAAGATCCGTAAGCAATTATGGTAATCGGTTTGTAGGAGCAAGAGACAAAGCAACGTCTTCGCATCAATGGCGATGGATGTGGGCTGAATCACGATTAATCAAAAGAATAATGACTCATTCTCCAATGGATGAACAGAATCGAGATAAGGCCTAATTCCACTAGCCTCGTCTGAAGGGTAGCAACTCTGAGATTGCGTCAGACAAACAGCGAGGCGTTTGAGAAAGGGATGGTCTCAAAACACCGCCATACAGCGGAACTACTGTCTCTAATCAAGCGGGTTAGCTGCAACGACTGCAGGTAAAACATGCAAATCGAAACTATCTTTGTTGTCTAAATTGAAACGGAGAGTGGTTGGAAGATTACGGGTGCGATGAACATCAAGCAGTTTTCTAGAAATCTAATCTGGCGTTGCAGTAATAATTTATGTAGTTGATGGTAGCAGAGTGGTTAGAGCAAATGCCTACTGCGTTGATGAATACGGATAGGGACCAAGCTCCTTCCCATTTCAGGATGCTGCCTTTCCATCAAACACAGGTGAATGGGTTCCTGGCACGAAGCTAGGGCTATAGTGCAGCGGGGGAAAGAACAAGCTGCCGTAACTCACAACCAGGGCCGCCAGAGAGGATTTATTTGGAGGCCCTTGGGTGAAAATGAACGAGAGACCCCTTCGTCCGTTGGCCAAATTTCAAACTGAAATCTGTCGTCTTTCGCCGGCCGTCTTTGAGTTTAGTCACCTTCTTGTTTGCCAGAGTTAGCTTCAATTGGCAATAGCAATTTACCGGAATCAATAGACATACTCACATTGGTACAAGTGTAAAAATTTTGATTGTAGATTCGTGAGTCATGGAATATTAACCAATCGAAAACTGTCTCCAATCATGAGTCATGGATTGCATTCAAGTGAGAAACTGGTCCAGATTCTAGAGTCCTTCTCGGGCTTAGGTGATGTGGCAGTTGGCTCTCCTGTCCCCCTTTCTGCAGCTACTTCAATGCTAAACTGGGGATGGTCCCTCACAAACAAGGTGCTCCTGGCCCTCTTGTTAAGTACGGCACTCAAATTCACCTCTCACCGAGCAATGAGGGCCAAATCAGCAATGCGAAATGTAGGGAGATTTCTCAAAGACGATATTAATTAAAGGAGAGGAAATCTTGAAGTTAGATGTACGAAATAGCTGGAGCTGCATGATTATTGGGCGCAAAGATGCTTTGTAGATCTCCCTTCATTTACAACTCTCAGTGCTTCTAGTGAATCAAAAAAGCATAGTTTGCTATTCAACGCCGCCACGTTGGGTACAAAGCAAAAGGGGTAGAATGGTCTCGGAGCAATGACCTTGGCTTCTGCTAAGCTCGGAATCGAGTATGCTATGCAGTTTTTGTCATGGTCCTAGGTAGATTTCATGGTGGCTATAATCAGAATCAGCGAGGCACAACCGAAGCCATGACCAGTCTCCTTCATCCATCTCTGTTCGTCATCACTATCCGATACTTTCACGGGCATTGCTCTCTGGAGATCAGGGAGATTGTTCCTGTTCCTCTGAGGCGTGTCAGAACCACGAAGCTCAACTCATTCACACCCTTTCCAAGTTGCATTACTTACTTCGCGAACTTTATCCCACAAATCATCAGTCATCCCTAGAGCATGCAATTTATGGAACGTCTTCCCTTCTTCTTGCGTTCCTGAATTTTACAACTTGCCATCTTTCAAATCTAAGATCAATAAACTTGATCTGATCCCTCTCTCCTCTTATCCTTTCGCTTTCTTCTTTCTTCCTTTGTTGGGGTTTTGTATAGACCACCATGGCCTTCCTAAACATAACTCACTAAAAAGGATCACTGCCTTAAACTAACCCGAGAGAAAAACAGAACGAACTGTCAACTGTTTTACTGCTTAAGCATAAAAAACTTACAAAAATTAATTTGTCACAAGCTGGTCCGAAATGGAGAAGAAGTTTCACACCCAGTACTGTCACCATTATTCTCACTATGAATGCAATTATCATCATCAATATCATGTCTTCTGAAGATTCTTTTTGCAAAGATCCACCAGGTAGGCGTTGGCAAGTTAAGGCAACGAGCTATGACAAAGAAAACAACGAAAATCGCAACCAGGTACATCCACTACATGCTTTGCCCAAGAAACAAAGAGCGGAGGAACCCGGGTTTGATGGACTTCTAATTTTCTTTTTTTAGTAAATCATGTTGGGAAATGGCCATGGCGACCTATACAAAGCCCCAACAATGGAAGAAAGAAGAAAGAAGAAAGCGGAAGGCTAAGAGGAGAGGGAGATAAAATCAAGTTTATTGGTCTTAAATTTGCAAGATGGCAAGTTGTAGGATTCAGGAAAGCGAGAAGAAGGCAAGACATTCCATAAATTGTGTGTTCTTGGGATGAATGATGATTTGTGAGATAGAGTTCGTGGATTAGGCAGTGAAACTTGGAAAGGGTGTGAATGAGTTGAGCTTCTGGTGGTCCTGACACGCCTAAGAGGAACTGGAATAATATCCCTGATCTCCTGAGAACAATACCCGTAATACTTTAGAGTTCTGTCTTTCTTCCTTCATATTTTTCATTCATGCATTGTAGGCTAAAGGTCTATAGGCACCATCCAGTTATCCAGTTCAGCCCACTTTCTTACCGAATGAAATTATCAGTTCTAAAAGCCAGCCCAGTGTCTTACTGAATGCAATTATCAAGTCTAGAAGCCAGCTCAATATCTTACTGAAATGCAATTATCAAGTCTACAAGCCAGCCCACTATCTTACTAAACAAAACTATCACGTTTAAGAATTCTTTTTTAAAAGTAAGGATAATAATAATAATGAGTGCATTATTGTCATCATAATTTCCTTAGGTATGACAAGTCTCGTTGACAAGTCTCGTTGCAGGGCTGCGTCCGGAAGCACAGAGGAGGTCCTCGTGAGTACATGTGGCCTTAAGTGGAACGCGTGACGCTGAGTACGCCGGTCACCACGCTCAAGTTACACTTTGAAGACGCTAAACATTGCGTAACTATATTCGACACTTCAGTCCAGACAGAGGGCGTAAATCTGAAGGTTATAACACAAAGGCTGTGGTTGCAAAGTGGATTTGGAGCAAAACAAAACTTTGAAAAATATCGATGTCCCTAGTGAACTCGAGTGAGCAAGGAAGCTCGATCGCCACCCAATTGCTTTCGTCAATGCGATTAAAAATATTGGATATTATGTGGCAACGCGATATGATGATCGCGCTCTTTTAATTCTACTCTAACCAGTATCTAACATAAATCTTGCAATATCAGAAAGCAATAGAGCGATAGTCATTTGGAAAGCCATGTTAATAAACGAAAGTTAAAGGTTAATGGCTACATTCCTTCCGAGTGGTAGAAGTTGTAGAAAATGGCTTACTGTGTGAGGATTGCTCAGTGGTAAGATTCTTGCGCATTGATCCAATGGTCAGTGGTTCGAATCCACCATCAGCTAAGCCTCCGCTTAGAACGAGGAGAGTCGCTAGCTTTCTGTAATTACAGGCGTATGAATCACGAGGTACGGCCATAGCGAGAGGAAGGATATAGACGCTGCTTGATAATCAAACGGCTTCCCAGTGTTTAAAAATCTAACTTCGAATGATAGGTAGAAATGGCAGAAATGGCTCGCATCTTTACATCGAGATCCTTCTTTCGTTCGATGGTGGCCTTTTCCATTCCATCTCATAATTAGAGCAACACTAATTCTACAGCAACATCTCAAATATTCACCTTTTCAGTTTCAAACGTTTTCCTTCACAATCCGTACTCGAGTAAACGGGAACGCTCGTCAACTCTGTTGATTTCTTTAACTTGTGACTACTTGTCAGTGGCTTTGATCTAGACAATTCCCTTTCTGCACTGAGGTGGCTATGCCAATGATGCTAAAACGGTCGTTATTCAGTAGACTCGTGCAGCAATACGCGTGTACGTTTAGCGAACGACAAGTTCGGTGCTCGATTCTGAACTGAGTAGCAACAAGTCGAATAGTGCAACTGAAGACTGGAGAACGTAGGCTTCTGTCAAATGCTTATATCGTAATGCCGAGGAATCCGATCCCATTCCAACCAAATTCTTGGTGTTTTACTGATACGAAAGTAGAGCATATTTTGGGATCCATTTTCAACGGAATTCTATTACTTGTTCCTGGTGTTACCACCGTGTATCTTCAAATCCATTTATGTCATTTTTCCCCCAAAAAAGTACTTGCGAGGGGCGGGGCATGGAAAACTCTCCTCAGACAGACGTCATTCCTACTAGTCCGAACGTAATGGTTAGAACACGCGGTTACTATGCCAGCGGATTCGAACCCACGCTCGTACACTCTTCTGGACTTCCGCTTCCTGTTACCCCAGCTGCAAATAGGTGCAAGACTTCGCGCGAATCGAGGTGAAATGCGGCATGGAAAGGAAACAGGCCATCCGACCCCTGATAGATTCTGCTCAGAATTTTACCCCTGATAGATTCTGCTCAGAATTTTACCCCTATGGCAAGGCACTTTCCAAACTTTACATCACCTACAGGAGTCGTGTTTCTATTTTTGTGCTATTTCTTAAGGGTGCCGACACCTGAATATTCGCTACACGTATGTCATCGTCTCTGGTTCAAATTTTTATGAGCTTATGCAAATTGGTATTCACAAAAGTCTTTGAAAGATCTATAGTTCTTTAGAGCAGTTGCAAACTTCAGCTGAATTTTTTTAACTTTGACTTGTATAAAATAGATTGGCAGGTAAGCCATAGTTTCCAAGCAGAACAAAAAGACGCTGGGAAACTGCGGTCACCAAGTGGCTTCCTGGTCCTTCATTTTATCTTACCATACCTCGTGATTCATTCTCCTGGAATTAAAAAGATCCCGTAACTCTAATTTTCCTTCGTTTTTCAAGGTTAAGCTGCTATAACGAGACTCGAACCACTGACCATAAAGCCTGCCTGCGATCATAGGTTTCAAGCACTTGAGGTCTCAATCCTTTACCTGCATTGATCGAATTGGAAAAACCTCACTTGCAAGAGACCATAAAATGCTTAACAGTGAGTGGATAACTGGCACATAAAGAAGTGGTTCGAGTCAGTGCCTGGCTTCCAAATGAAGGCAGACTCGGTCGTGCTAAAGGCGCGTGGTTAACGTTGAAGCAATGATATAATCGCAGCCAAGACACTTACCCTCTACCTTGCTCTTTATCAACCGCAAAGACTGGCGTCGTCGAATCGATGTTGTTGGAGACCGTTGCACTACTAATTCCAGGGGATGCAGCAGCGGTGATAGCCTTTTATACGCGAACAAATAATCTTTCCAGCTCCGATGACTCACTAAACAACGATCAGCCTATTAGAAACAGCGGTCGTGAGTCTTCTCGCAGCGCGCGTTTTGATTGGCTATGATTGACATTATCGTATTTGTATACATCTACTGCGGTATACCGATGTTATATCAGACAACTATAACTGTTTATTGTGTTCTTCTTAATTACATTGACAAATTTCAGAACCGTGAGGGAATTTCCTTTTGGAAAGGTCAGCTGCTGGAAAAATCTCGTCTTACACTCCGTGCACCGGAGCGACCTCATTACGCCGGCTTGTCATGCGCACAGACCTGGGATTCAGCATCGTTTGTTTGTGCTTGCTTGTCGCTTTCTTCATGCATACCATTGGTGGGTAGTAACGGTGGTAGTTGGAAACGACATCCAGATCCTTTGCAAAGACGGTATCGAATTTCACTCAGGAAATTTGATTGTACAAACTAGGACTCTGATCGCATGCCTATTCAATGACATCAATCAAGAGGGGAAATAATAATAAAACTAATAATAATAACAATGATAGTAATGGATTTCAATAGATCCACATGACATTACTATTCTCTGTTAAATGTTACTTAAAATGTTGTCTTTGATTAAAGTAAAGATTGTCTTAAATAAATTAAGGTTGTCCAAAAGACATTGAAATATGCTCTTTTTTCTTCTTCTTTTTTTAGTGAGTTATGTTGGGGAAAGGCCACGGTGGCCTATACAATGCCTCAACAAAGACTAACTTATTGCATTATACCTCATTAAAAACTTATGTAAAACTTTTGTATCAATTCTATTCTTTAAAAAGTCTTTAGAGAATGTTAGGAGTTTATCATAGATACGACAGTTTCTCATATTTTCAGGCAAAGAGTTAAACAGTTTTGCTGCACTATCCTGGAAAGTTCCGGCTTCCCTTGGGATCGCAAGTGATCTTGCACTGCTTGATCGAAGCTCTCTGTTAGACTTTTTTTCTTCAAGTGTCAAATATGTTGGCCAGGACTCATAATTCATCGCCTTAACTGTCGTTTTCAAAAGGTTTAGTTCCCTTCTTTCCTTTATGGGTAGCCATCCCAACTTCAAAATAGTTTTTGAATCCCTTACGTGATTACCAGTTACGAAAGACGCTGCAGCGAATTGTACTTTTTGCAAGCGTTTATGCTGTGCAACAGTTAGAGGAAATCGATTATGTCATTTAAGTTGGACCAGCGTAAGTGGCTGATAAAGCACCCTGGTCGTCATTTAAATCCTGTGCGATGAAAAAAGTAACTTTTTAAATAATTATAGACTTCGTGATGAAATCAATACTGAGTCCAACATGTTTCCTTAGGTGAAACTCGTGACTGCGATTACTGTTGGTGGAGGACCTAATGTTACATCTCTTCAAAAGCTTTCAGTTAGCATTGGTCTTTGTACTAAAGCTCAACTTTTCTTCGGTCGGTAAAATATATAGAAATGAACCAAGTAGACATTATTAGGCCTGAAAGGCTTGTATGTTATCAACGACCATCTATTTGAAGCCCCCGGCTCTTATTCAAACCTACATAGGCGCTTATTTAGGCTGGGCGCTTAATCGGTCGTTCGCAGAATTCTCATGAAGTCATTGATAGCGCGCCATCCAAGATGTCACTCAAGTGTATGGAAACTAACTGTCATTCCTCCAATAAACTTATATTACGTCACCCTATTGTTCTTGTTTGAAATGACTCAGGCCGAAGAGATGACTAATCTAGCATGACTGTTACATGAAATTGTACATGAAGTTGTTGCGTATTATCAGATTTTGGTCAAACCAAGCCCAAGAAGTGACAATGAAATGAACAAAAGCGAGTCAGTTAAATACATTGAAGCTGCCGCTATAGCTCTGGAGATCGAAGATATCACCAAGTGAAACAATACGGAGCTTCAGCTTGAGAGCGAAGCTGTTATGATGACGCGCTTACATCAATTCACAGACCGAAACCACGTGGTACAAAGAGAGAAAGTAGTAGAGAGCATCAGATTGTGAACACAGTCATGAGACATTGACGTCTGGAACGGATGCCGAGCTCGAGATGGCATCGCAAGGTACGCGACGGTAATAGCATCCGGCCCTGAAACAGCAGCTCTCAGTCTACGGAATCAGTTAAGCAGAAAGGCTAACGAGAAATCCCCTATCAAGCAGTTCTGCGACATCATTTACGGAACTGGAGAAGAGAAAGGGATGATACGTGGGTGCAGGGAAGTCAACACGGAAAATTGATAGCATATCAGCGAGTTGTACCTGGAATTCACTCAAATATTTGAATTAACTAGAGTGGGGATTGAAAGGAGCAAAGGATTCCCATGGAATTGAAGTAGGAACATCAAGCTCTTTGTATGAATCTCACTTGAAACATCCTGGTCCCTCGTTGCATCCACATGCTTCGCCCGTTAAAAGACTTTAGCGGGCCACGCAAAGCCTTCAAGCCAATACTCCAAAAAACGTTTCGTGCATTGAACAGCTTCAACTTCAAAACTGGTTTTCACTTCATTCGAAACTTGAAGATCTTAAATTGAAGATGAACGATGAAAAGAGCTGTCCCTCTGTTGCGGGAATGTGTACAGAAATATGAGGTTTTCTTGCGGAAAAGTTAAGAAGTAAAACAGCGAGCATAGATGTTACGGATTTATCTATTTAGTAAAACCGTAGAAAGCAATACAACGTTCAGCGAACACTCTACGTTATAAGATCTTCATTCACTGTAATTGTTTGCGTTTTCAGATGATGAGAACCTTTCAGTATTTTGAGTATGTGAATATGGGAAATATTTGCTAAATCAACCATCTGATTGCGGTTGGCTGGCTGCGTTTGTCATGATCAGACATTATCCCTAATTCAATAAGCGATCCAAAAGAGAAGTTTACGGCAAGCTCTCTCTACTAAGTAGAGCATGGACACTACAATGGATCATTGCATAACTCTCCATAATGAGTTGACAGGAAAATTTATGTGATGACGTAGAAGGAGAATCAAGGAAAACCCCAATGACGTATGCTGGTTTGCGTAATACAGAGGTTCGTTCTTGGTAGAGGCAACATGAAGACTAGACCAATGTTCAACTGGTGATAGAATATTTGATATGTAGTTGAAAAATATATTTTGGCAAGTTTTTGCTAGGAAAAAAGGTATTTCCTACCACTAGGAAAAGGTGGTTCATTGCATTAATCACGGTGTAAAAAACGATTGCAAAATTGAGAAAATTGGCTGCGAAAATTGAGTCCTCCGATCAACTGTTCGATGCAAGCTTTGGGAAGCATCTGCAGGAGTGGTGCAAGTTCCTTTATACGCATCACTTCATACTCAGCTGGACCCGACGCACCCATCTACTACCGGACGTTCTGATAGAGGGCCCCAAGAAACGTGCAAGGGCATGGGACCGAGTCCATGACTTGAAGCATAATGAACATGTTCTTGAATCATTCTGCCACTTAACTACGTAAGGAAACAATCCAGGTTTGAATAGAAAGGACGTGGCATCGGAAATGAGTGTTTCACATGTAATGAAGTACGAAGCTATGAATTTGATGTAGTACCTGCTTTTTCTTGCGTCGCCTACAATGTTTTGCCAACTTATTTAGCAGCCATTTGATAATTTTTTCATTCCAGGTAGAATCAAGTTTGAGAGAGCTGGGAACGACTTCTAAGAAGAACAAAAAGGTGACTCGTGAAGACTGAGAAATGTAGGGAGGCCAGCACTTTCAAAATTCGCCAGTTTTCGAGACGCCACAAAACTTTGTTGACGCTGTCTCAAGATGAAGAGATGCCCCCGACATTGAAATCGGGTATGGGACTGTTTTAGCTTTAGTACAGCTTCTAGCAACTAAAAATCAGGATCCTCTATTTCTTATCTTGCTCTTCCACTTGGTGTCTTCGTCACACAGTATAGTTGTTAAGAGTGGGGACATAATGTAGGGGTTCTGAGTTATTATCCTGTGTATAGTGCACAAAAGAACAGTATCGGTGAGGAAGGCAACGCCAAAATATTTTATAAAATCCACTTTTCTCGAAGAAGCTCTGAGCTCTACCTCGTATTTCCGCTTAGCTTGGAATCGAGTATGCTAAGCCCTAGTACACTATACATGTGAAACAAAAATTGCAGAAGCCACAGATATGAAGGAAATTTAGTCGAAACGAACGAGAAATATGCAACAACCTTGCAGATTCAATAAAAGGTGAAATTGGTAACATACTTAAGAAATATGACCATCTCATAGCGAACTTTAGGAAACTTCGCTGCTTGTAACATGGTACAATCTGTTTCGAAACGACCAATCTTTCGACAGCACTTATCTTTTAACGTGTTCTCTTCGAATTAGAAAATGTTAAAGGAAAATCTCATACTTGAGGGGAGCATCGGGAAGCACCCTCTCTAGTGTATTCAGATCCTTAGCCATGGCTTTTTGAGGTAGGGGGGCCAGTTCATTTCTTCGCTCCACTTGACTTCAAGCTTTCCGCCAGGGGTGCACATTCACGACAGGCTAAACATGTAGAGGGCACCCAGAAATATAAAAGAAGCTACACAAGGAGTCCCCCTGGCTCCTAAAAGAAGAAAGCTTCTGCAGAGTAGCCATTTGGTCCTCCCAATATGCCAACTACTTTTGAGAACACATGTAGAATAAATGGTACAGTTCTTAATGGCAGAGCACCTTTCTTGGGACTTTAACGAACGGTAAAGTGGAATCTGCAGCCTTCATGACCCAGCGCAAAAATACTTTATTTCTATGTGGTAAGTCGGGGTGCAAGACAAGGCCCAGGTTGCATCAATGACTTAAACAACAGAACCCTAATTCCCTCTAATTCCCTCTTTAGCACTCAGCACTTAGTTAGGAACACAGTGCAACCAGCTGGCCAGCTCCCCCCCCCCCCAATTATGGCATTCTTAATGGTGATCAAGGTGTTTGGCCAAAAAGCTGAAGGAACCTATGGGAGCGTCGCAAAAACGACGAAGGAAGTTTTTTTTTTTTAGTGGGTTATGTTGAGGAAAGGCCATGGTGACCTATACAAAGCCCCAACAAAGGAAGAAAGAAGAAAGCGAGCAGCTAAGAGGATAGAGAGATAAGATCAAGTTTATTTACATTAGATTTGAAAGATGGCAAGTTGTAGGACTCAGGAAAGCAAGAAGAAGGCAAGACGCTCCATAAGTTGCATGTTCTTGGGATGAATGATGATTTGTGAGATAGAGTTCGTGGATTAGGCAGTGAAACTTGGAAAGGGTGTGAATGAGTTGAGCTTCTGGTGGTCCTGACACGCCTCAGAGGAACTGGAAAAATATCCCTGATCTCCTGAGAACAGTGTCCGTTAAAGTATCTGTAAAAGATGGAAATATCTCCAACTAAACGACGATGGGAAAGAGGTTGGGGCGATTTGGTGAGGTTAGGATTATTGATGAGACGAATGGCTTTGGACTGGACTTTGTCGAGAAGACAGAGAGTGGATTTTGGAGCACCACCCCAGACGTGGGAGCAGTACTCTAAAGAAGGACGGATTTGGGACTTGTATATAGATAGAAGGTGAGAAGATGAGAAAAACCCACGAGCTCTGGCGAGGAAACCGAGCTTTTGAGATGCATGTTTAGCAAGGGAATGGATGTGAGTTTTCCAAGTGAGATTAGATGAAAGAGAAAGACCAAGTTGTGTGAGAGAAGCTGAAGTGTCCAGTTCATCACCATTCATGAAGACAGCTGGAAAGTTTTGATTATGTTTGCGTGAAATGACAGCCTGTTTCGTCTTGCTTTGGTTGAACGAAACTAGGTTGTCTTTACCCCACTTCTCAATAACTGTCAGATCATTGGAGAGAAGCGAGGCTGAAATGTTTCTGTGGAGTTGGATATCAGTGGAAGCATGGTCATTTGGATTGAATGAAAATGAAGAACTTAGGAAGGTATCGTCAGCAAAGGAGTGAAAGCTAGAAGACGTAAAGGTCAGTAGGTCGTTTATGAAGATAATGAAGAGTACAGGGGAGATAACAGAGCCCTGGGGTATACCAGCATTAGTGGAGTGCAGATTGGAGAGGAATCCGTCCACTCTGACGGCAATTGATCTATCAGAGAGGAAACTTCCAATCCAATTAAGGAGAGTGTGATGGAGACCAAACATCGGCAGTTTAGCGAGGAGACCCTTGTGCCAAACGCGATCAAAGGCCTTGGAGATATCGAGAGAGATCACTCTGCTCTCACCACTGGATTCTAGAGCAGAGGATATCGGTGGAAGTGCATGAAGAATACTTCCAAAACGGTCCTATTTATATCAAAGACTTCATGAATGCAATTTCCCTACTATATTTCCAACTTTTGTGACTTTTTTCTTCTTTTAGAAATAAAAAGACAAGGACTAAATGATATGGAACATTCTATATTTGAAGGAGAAAGATAAAAGCTGGGCCATTGGTCATTCGATCAACTGATAATTGATGCACGTTTTGAGATTAAGCGCATACCTTGGATAGTTTTGCCAGATTTTTGAAACGTCACTATCAGCAATGTATATCCCGGGTACATCTGAGTTGTGCCCTTAAAATCTGCACTGATTTTGAGGTTAAAAGCCAAGCGATTGTTTACTGGAGGTAAGAAAAGAGAAACGTATTCATACATCTTGACATCTCATTGGAAAGATGTTTTTACATCAGCGTGAGGATGGACAGCTACATGAAATGAGACCGAAGAATGCAATATACTACATTTTTTATCTATTTTTCTTGCCTGATAGTTTAGCATCAACTTAGCAAGGTGCTGGAAAGCCCTCTTCTATCCAATCTCAATGCCTGTATAGAATCAATGTTTCGGTATTGCTGTTGTCCCATCCTTTCAGGCAAATCAAGCATTGATTGGTAGAATGGTGATAAGACTGAGCTTGATATTTGGGAAAACTCCGCGAAAAATTCTCCCCAAAGGCTGAAAATTCATCGATAAATCTTCTGAAAAAAGTACTGGTAGGAGTAGTATTTCGGAGAAATTGCTTCTTACCTTATTGAAAAGTATGAGACATATTACTAGCAATTTGAGGGAATTAGACCAAGCTGTTTCAAAGTAGGAAAAGCTAAGAAAAGTTGCCGACGACCTCTTTCTACGGGTGGAAATTTTAAATATTTTGGCGCCGTTATGATACTTCATGTAGCGGATTCAATACTCTGTTGTATAGGATTGATTTTTGATGGAATCATTTCGTCCAGGGACTTTCCTAGCTTGTTAATTTGGAGAAAGAAAGAGGACGCGGAAGACCAAAAAAAGAATGTCCGACAACGTGAAGGACATTGCGGACATTAGCATGGCTGATTTGCTCAGACTGGCGCAGAACCGTAGTCAATGGCGACGATTCGTGAAGAGCGCCACGGCTTGTCAGTAATGAGAGTTTGAAACTAAATGCTCTGAATGTGCCACGCAGTCACTAGATCAAGAAACCTACATTTGTTGTCTGAGTTTTTGAGGGAGAAGTTCAACCCCATTTCTCTGCCGCATCTTTTGATCTTTTCAACGACATCCTCGAAGAGCTCTCCTTCCGACGTTGAACGTGCGTGAAGCGGAAGCTTCTCCGAATCGAAAGCCAATATCTCAAGAGAATCAAAGAAAGTCAACGCAAGCTAATCAAAAGCAACTGATTCATCATCTGCATTTCTCAACCACTTCCGTCATTCTACGTGGAAATGATGCATACGTATATAAAGTCCTATTTCAGAACATGGTATAATCAAGTGTCCTGATCTCGAATCAGCGGTTATTTTACGGATATCTTATACTGTGTCCAAGCTATAAGTGTTTCGAATCAGACTTGACCGAAAAAAACGAGAGAAAAGACGGAAACACCAAAACCTATGTAGTGACGTCACAAAGTATACCACGATGAATCACGATAGTTTGTGAATCTCGGCATTTTAAGCAACTTGCGCTAGAAGGTGGCGTCAGTGTATCAGAAATTGAATTCGTCATTTTGTTCATAACCCAATGAACTCTCGTTAGGAAAAAGAATGACTGAGAAGAAGTCGTACGTCATCTTGAAGTCACTAAGTACATCTCCGAGAAATTTTTCTTGTGCTAATTCTGAACTCTAAAACAAACTTTAAAGTCTTATAAAATCAAAACGGTACGAGATATCAGAAAAATAATTGCAAATTCGAAATCAGGGAACTCGACTAAATCTTATTCGAAAATGAAAACTGTTCACTGGAGAAGCCCTTTAAGATTTGCACGAGTCTTTTCCTCTTCTTCTTGGCACCCGCCACGGCGGACAAGTGGTGCTCCGATTGCACATTGAGTAGCGGCAAAGTTCGGCGCCACGATGTCTCTTCTTCCTCCTACTTACCCGGAGCATCAAGGTCTCGTCCAGTGTCAAGCTTTTTAGATCATAGGCGTGACACCAACATAAGCTATGCCAAAGACTTCGTTAATCTGATATTTCAATGTTAGCCACAATCAAATGAGAAGGCCAGGTGCAGTAAGAAGAAGAGGACTGCTTGGGTTATCGGCATTAGGGGATAAACCACTGATGAACTAAATCCAGTTAGAGACAATTCCATTAACAGATTGCTTACTGTCTTAACGGACGATGGCTAATGGAGAGTACACTCCGTATTCTGCTGTCGATATCATTTACGCTCCGATGCCTGGATGGCTTTGAGGTGCTGTGTCTTGCCGAGGTGTAGCCTAGACTTCGTCTGGCGCTGCTTGTTCAGTATTCGCAGCTAATCTAGATATACCTAGTGACATTTACCGTATCCGTAAACTGGGGAGCCGTAGAAGGAACATTATCTTCTCCACTCGATCAACTCCTCCACACACATGGAGTCTTTGATATTACTCTAATATACAAAGCTATTCTCTATTCGTGGTGCCGCAGTGTAATGGTTAAGCGTGCGGACTCATAAGGCATAGGTTGTGAGTTCGAATCCTGCACGTGTCACAATAAAAACCTCATTGGCGAGGAATGCAACTGGCAACCACCTCATAAAGTCCCTGGAAAACAACTGGTTTTGCACTTAACTCTTGTTTCACTTTTGTAACTAGGTCTTATGTTAAGTTCTCATGTTTTGTTCATATGTTTGGCTCTGGTGATTACCACTAATTTTCATTTCTTTCGTCTGCGTCTCGTGTTTTGGTTCGCTTGAATAGTTTTGAGCTCCATCCTTACTTAATTTTTGTGATTCGCTCTTACGTTTAGTTCACATGTTTGGTTTGAAAGGATGACAGAGAGAAAAGGAAGACCAAGAAAAAATGTATTTGAGGAAATCAGAGAGAGAATCAGGAGAAGAGGTTTGAAAGTGGAAGAACTAGTGCAAGCTGCAGGAAACCGCCAGGAATGGGAAAGAAGGGAAGACCTAGTCAGACGAAGTGCAAGGATAAATCGGAGATGATTACCAGATGAAGACTGCTTACCTTCTTTTGAATGTCACCTTTATGTGACGTCAAATACTTTAATTAGTATGTTTCGTTTACATTTTTCGTTCACATGTTAATTTCTTATGGTTGGCTTCAGTATCTGGCTGCTGCTTTTATTGATTCATAGGTCTAGGGCTTTAGAAAAATTATTTTTTGGTTTATCAGTGGCGAATTTACCACCGCCAGAGAAAGGGAAGTATGAGTAAATAGTTTGGCATTATTTCAACTAAGTGCATCGATAGTTTTTACTTCAATAGTAGAGCATTTAAGCTCAAGAGCCCAAGGAACTATAATGATCAAGGGTATGGAAACTAGTAAAGCGAAAGCCAGTTTTATAATACGATACGAACTTACTACAAGATCATTCGATTTGTGGGAGATTGATGTATTGGGTAATCTCGGTAGATTTAAATTGTTTCATATCATTTACTACATTCATTTATTTAGTTCATTAACTTATTTCTTTATTCTTTTTTACCTACAGAATTTCTGCACAAATATGTATTTAAAAGAAAGAATATATCTATGTATATATTTAAATATGAATATAATATATATATATGTTATTTCTTTTAAATGCATATATATATATATATATATATATATATATATATATATATATATATATATATATATATATATATATATATATATATATATATATATATATATATATATAGATATATATATATATATATATATATATATCACATAGAGGGTGCTATCTTCACCACCATATGGTGCTCTATGTACAAAGTACAGAGCGTTGATAGCAGAAATGCAGAAAAGGAAGAGACCGATTCTCTGTTACTCTGAGTTTCGTGCGAAGGCACTCGTCAGACAGACTATAACTCCATATTATAGTCTGTAGAGTCCATGGAGTTATAGTCTGTCTGACGAGTGCCTTCGCACGAAACTCAGAGTAACAGAGAATCGGTCTCTTCCTTTTCTGCATTTCTGCTATATATATATATATATATATGTATATATTCATATATATATTTATATACACTGCTGGCCAAAATTATGTTACCACCTAAGCAAAAATAGGAAAAACAGACTGATTTTCGTTTTTGAGCATTTTCGTTGCATTAAAAGTATGTATATATACTGTATAATCTTTCTTTTAACCCACAATGAACGACCATATGTATATGGAATTGTGTTTGATATCATATCAATCAGACCTGTGTGATAAACTACATGGGGGTTGATAGGAATTGTGGCGCCTCACCCAACATCCTTGGTCTAATGCAAGCGAAAAGGGGATAGACTCTTTCGTTGTTTGGCTGATACAAGAATTCAGCCACTCCCTTATCAAACTAACCAGCATGACGATAAGAGAAAAGATACAGTAAGGTCAGGAATGCAATCAGATACGCTTTCAATCATTGTGTACTTAGCACAGCCCAGTATTACGCTGAAATCAAAGCCAGGAATTTTTGTGCGTCTTGAAGGGATTAACTTGAGCTTGTCAGACTGAGCTGAAGCCAGCGAACTGCCCCTACAAACGGAAACTAGAGATATCAGGGGATGTATCGAATAAATGTGTGGAGGAAAAACCACGGTAGCATTACATGTAGCATTACATGGCATTTTATCGCACTGAAATTGCAATAAATTGCATTGAATTACGCCACATATCACTGGAATTCATTCATTTATCGATATGTTGATATACACTGCGTATATGATAAGGTATACTACGCACTACACTGCATATGAAAGCATGGCCTTTCCCCAGCATAATCCGCTGAAAAAATTGAATTGCACTAATATGCATCACATATTATTGCGCTTCGTTAAATCACAATGGCATTACAAAATATGACGCTATACTACATTACACATCCCAACGTTACATTCCATTAAATTACGTCACACTGTATTGCATTACACGCCGTTGCCTTACGTTGTTGAATTAGATTGAATTACTCTAGATTGAATGGCAGTACACTACTTAATGATGTGCTAAATTGAATTCCGTTACATTACATCCAATTTTCACTCCAGTGCAATATGAGAGGTTCACTTATTTAAATGAGGATGCATCCAGCTCAAATCTTGTTCTTGACTTGGATGTGGTGGTGTATTTTGTGAGTCGATCTCTCCGCGGGCTATGACTGAGCTCAAGATAAACATGACTCGAAAGAGCTCAGTATGTGCTATGAAGGTATTTCAAACTAATATTACGACTCCTTGGGGCCACTGAAGATTAGTCTGCAGCAACGAAGCAGGCGATTCTCATAAGGTCCCAGTTACGCACAACAGAATATCAGCAGAGACGACTGTTCAAAATTGGACACTTGAGAAACGTGTTGATTTGAAAACGGGAGCAAACGCGAAAAATGCAAAAAATGTTTCGTTGCGTCCTGTTTTAAAGTGAGCTCGTCAGATGCATGATTGGAACCATCGTGGTCATCGTCGATGCCGCCTACTGTACGAGTTAGGGACGAATCGGCTCCACTGATGCACACATCCACGCTCCTGAAGAGGCGGGGTAAGCCTTACAAGGTAGATAAAGTGGAGGTCAGGACTTGTGCCAGTATGCCCCTGAAGAGGCGGGGTAAGCCTTACAAGGTAGGTAGAACAGTGGATGGCGCTGGTTCCCTTAGGCCTTCCTTTTAGCTCGTCGCATATCATCAAGTTGGATTCCGGGTCTTTTCACGGAATAGACCCCCTCCCTCCATGTCCGTCTCCAGATAGGTGACCCCAGTGCTGTGTTTTCCCACTTTGATATTGGGATAACAGTTAAGACTGCTACCGACTTCCCAGAAATGCTTTGACTTTCTCACACCGTTGGGAAACTTCTGAAATCGAAAGAAAATTGAGCTTCGTCCTCCACCCACCCAACCGTATACTTTGGCTTACTATAGTGAAGTAAAAACGATTCCCATACGAGCGTTGCATAGCATTTTGCTAGAGACCCATCATCCTTAGTCAACGAATTGTAAGATGGGGCTGCCAATTCCTATTTTTCAAACTTCACTCACAATTTACCCATTATTAAATCCAAGATCAATAAACTTGATCTTATTTCCCTCTTCTTTCAGCTATTCATTTTCTTCCTTTGTTGGAGCTTTGCATAGGCCACCAGGGCCTTTCCCCAACATGACTCACTAAAAAACACCCGGCTTTACACATAGTACCCATTTAGCACTGCCGGGTTGACAGAAAGGGGGCACCTGGCAATGGAATCAAGCGGGGGCTGGAGCAGATCAACCAAAGCATGTTATATCATTCCATAACATCATCACAATATTGATGATAATTTCAATTATTTCAGGACGGTAACCCATTCAGCAGTACTGGTTTACAAGGGGCCGTCCATCTACAACTAACTAATCTAACGAAATGGCCACATATGAAAATTACGATACAATCATTCATTACTAATAAAAATCCAAAGCAAGGTAAAGCAACAAAATAGAACTAAAATGAACTGAAATCATTTGGAGTCAGTTAAACTAAGCCAACCCTTTAAAAATACAGCCTAATTGTTTACAAATGAAATAGCGACATCAATTAATACCCCATTTGCTGTGATACCCTTTTTGAACTTTTCAAGGCATTCATTCTCTTTAGTTCGTCATCAGAGTATCACTTAAAAGGCTACATCTGAACGAAAGAGAATTCAGTCCATATGGATGTGTCTTTGTTAATGGAAGAAAATAAATTGCTGCATGAATAAAGCTTTTATATCTATTAAAGCAAAATGCTTTCATATAGGACTGAAATACTAACCAAACATCGCAATAGGCTGATGTGTTACCAACGAATCTGCAAGTACCAACATTGATGAATCCGCAGGAGGTATCATTTCTGGAAATAAGATAGTATCTATTTGTAGTGACTCAGCTTTCTTACCCTCATATTTCTATCTACACGGTCATTTCCATCTTGCTTAACTACACAATTCTCACCAGTTTCATGTTAACTAAAAAGACCTTGAGCATAAGATGCCAGAAATTTCCTTGATGGATAAAGAATTGATCGGATGGAAAAAGAATGGATCGGATGGAAAAAGAATGGATCGAATGGAAAAAGAAGAGTGCAGCAAAATTTAAGAAAAGTAACGAAAATATTAATTCATACTTTTGGCAATAAATATACACTACTGGCCAAGAGTATGTAGCCATTTAAGGAAAAACAGTAAAAACACGCTTATTTTCATTTTTGAGCCTTTTTGCTGCATTACAAGCAATGAAAAATCGATCTTAAACTAGTACGAGTTCCTTGAAATAATGCATGCAGTTATACAAAGATACGACACGAGTTAATTGGTACAGTGATTTTTTTGTTCCAGAACTGTTTTAATTTGAAACAATTTGTTGGAGCTAAGGTGAAGGAAATTTTGTTGTTGTGTCACGCGGTAGCAACTTAATTTTGGCCAGTAGTGTCAAATGACGTCGCAAAAGGTGTCAGAAAAACTAATTGGTAAGATTCTTGTGCATTGATCCTATGGTCAGTGGTTCAAGACAACCATCAGCTAAACCTTTAGTTAGAGTGAGGAGAGTCGCCAGCTCTCAGTAATTCCAGGCGTAGGAATGTCACATGGAAAGGAAGTACCAAGACACTGTTTAATAAGCAAAAAACTTCTCAGCGTCCATCAACAATGTGAAGCAAAAGACATCGCATAATTGAAACAAGCAGAAAAGTATTCATTATTCCTAACGACATACTCATAAGGGTTTGATGACGAGCAGTGTCGGAATAGGGGGCAAAGGGGTGAGAAGTGCCTCCTTGAGGTTCATGCATTGCACACTCGATTTCCAGCCTAGCAGAAACCAGAGACAGGGATCTGAAATCTTTTCTAGGGAAGTGGATCTAATGAGCTGGTTTACGAATCTTATAAATTCATTTTGACGATCATTTGTGTTTGCCTTGACTTGTCTCGTCTTATCTTAAACTTGGCTCTAGATTTGAAATAAAATACGATTTTCTTAAAACTTTTGCACAGCTTTATAACTAATGCCACGATGATCAATAGAATCACATCCAGAGAAAGACACATTTTGAATTCCAATAACGAGTTGATGATGATTGCTACCCCTAATGTAACCTAGCTCAATGATGTATGTCTTTTTCAGGATATGACTCCACTAATCGTCCTGACACTAGTTATGAAAGTCATGATAAAGCAGCGCTTCCCCCTACCATGCTTCTCACAGCCATCAACAATGTTTCTGATTATTGCCTTCAAATTGCGTTCGTATTATTGACTTCCTAAATAAATTCTGGTGTCAGGAGAGCTGAATAGTAAGAACCTTATCCATTCATCTTACATTCAGTAACTGAAAGCCACTCTCAGCTGCACCTTCGCTTAGAGTTGGGAGACTCGCTAGTGTTATTTACTTCCAGGAGTAGGAATCACGAGGTGAGGATACATCGAGAGGAAGGACTTGGACACTGCTTGATAAGTAAAAAGCTGCTCAGTGTCAAGAAATCTACCTTAAGATGCTAGGACAATGGAAAACTTGAAATGACGTCACATTATTAATCAGACTGGTGTATCACTGGACACATTGTGAGAAAGAAAAAGGACATTCCTTCGCAGGAGATTTGCTTACTATCCTGAAATCTACCTTGGTATGGTAGGTAGAAAGCAAAAAAGTAAGTTGGGAGGGAACGAAATCACGAATCTATTAGAAAATTGACAGCTTGGTGAATTTCAAGCTCTTCCGTGTCAAAAGAAATACCGTATTTTCTTAAATAGAAGCCACGGCTTCTATCATTTTCAGTCAGGAAAAATGTGGCTTATAATCGAAGGCGGCTTGTATTCAAGAGCAGCTTTCATTCTTTTAGTTGCAACACCGAGGAAGGTGAAGTAGAAATCATAATGATATGAGGAAAGAAATATGCGGCTTCTATTATTTTCAGTAGGAATAAATGCGGCTTGCATTCAAGTGCGGCTTCTTTTTATAATTTTTCATCGCAAAGTTCGGCTTCTATTCCAGAGCGGCTTGTTTTCAAGGCTGGGTTTCATTTAAGAAATACCGTTTATGGCATGCTACATTTATTCAGTTGCGATGCTTGCTGCAAAGAGACGAAATTGCCCCCGACGGTCGCTCATTTCATTCATCCAAAAATGGGAGCTTTCAATCGATGATTGACTTTTAAGGAGCCTGTAAAGACGCACTGTAATAAATTCAGACTTTTTTAAGGTGGTTTAAATTGACTCTGTTTACTTTTGTTTGTTAAAATCATCATTATAATAATTACTGTTGCTGTTGTTGCAGTCGCTGATTTAAATTTATATACAATACTGGCCAACATTAAGTTGCCACCCCGTGACAAAGCAAACAATTTCCATTCACCTTAGCACTAAAAAATTTTCGAACTAAAACAGTTCTGGAACAAAACAATCACTGTACCAATTACCTTGTGTCATATTTTTGTATAACGGCATGCAGTCAATGCATTATTTAAATAAATTTGTTCTAGTTTAAGATTGATTTTTCATTGCCTGTAATGCAATAGAAATACCAAAAAACGAAAATCAGTCTGCTTTTCCTATTTTTGCTCAAGTGGTTACATAATTTTGGCCAGTAGTGTATACGTCATGACATTCATAGAAGTTAGTAGCTGTGGTACACTGATAGCAGAACACGTGTCTTGTCTGAAACATAGCCCTATGATGCAACACGTACCAGAATACGAAACTACGATAGGTCATAACAGTATGACTGGCTGTAATAGTGACACGAAGCCCCTTGCAGGCATGATGCTAAAAGCCATCATCATCCTAATCTGATAATTCTAATTAATGTAAGGAAGATGAAACTCGTTTCTCCACTTGCAGTGCACGATAAGAGCCTTAGGAAATACGTAAAAACAGGATTATATTCCCTTTAAACGTGGATCTTAACAACGAAAGAGATAGTGAAATCAATGAGAGTACAAGTTATACAAAACAGGAAACGATATCCATTGAAGAGTAAATTACCCTATCAATGAATCTTGTTACACGTGTTAGCAGTGTCTTTCATACATGTCTAGTTTAATTTGTTTCAACGTCACTTTTCATTCATCATTCTTGACAGCATTCGGTTTTCTATCTAAACAGATTGGCTTTAAAGCATGTACGACATTCTAATGTGGTCTTAAATGTGGTATGGTCACAGACTCTATGTAATCGTGTCTCTTTCAAAATTGTTAACATGTATAGCAAGATGAGAGGGTGGACGATGAGTTACTTTTCCTGTTCTGTGCAGGTACTCAAAAGGGCTTGCCAGATAGAAGGCCTGCATTCGTAAATAGATATGGAATTCCACGAAAACCCAGTTGTATATAGAATCATGTCTCTCTTAACAGGTTTACTATTCATAGCATGGTAAAAAGGTGGAGAAACATCCACTCCCCCTGCTCTGTGATGATTCTCACAGGGTTTTCCAATGGGAAGGAAGGCCTGCATTCGTGAACCCTAAGAGATCGTAGAAGGAGCTAGTCTCCCTGCACATTGCAGGTGCTCTCATGGCTAGCCAGCTGGGAGGCCTGCATTCTACATTCAGGATCCCCACCCCCGATCACACGCTGCTTCGGAAAGAGGGAGGGCAGGATCAAAGCAAAACTTGCAAACTTAGGAGTAGCTGTTTCCTTCGCGACTCAAGAATTGCATTGCATACTCGATTTCAAGCGTAGTAGAAATCTGAGACGAGGCTCTGAGTGTTTCCTAAGGAAATGGGTTTCATGAGGTGGTTTCCCGTTGCCTTCCTCACCAATGGTGGTGTTTTGTTGTGTGACACATGCAGGATTTGAAATCACAGCCTAAGCGTTTTGAGTCCGCACGCTGAACCAGTGAGTACTGGCACTTGCTCTCAGTTGAATCAAATGTTCCATCCAATGCTCCTTACGAAAAATTGGGGACAACCTTGCTCGAGACACTATCCTTAGCCGTGGCTTTACAAGACCAGTGGTTATTTTCTTTCTACGCCGCATGTAACCCCCCTCTCTGATTCACGATGGCTACCACCCATCCATCTTTTATCAATCTTTTGAAATCTATGATGGATGATGGATTTTTGATTAAATTTGGCAGGCTGTTCACGAGGATGCTTCCCCCAGCGTGGAACTGAGACAGTGTTCTGCAGAAAAGTCGGCACATGCTCTGACAACCTCTCTGTCCAACCACCTCTTCCGCTTCTTCTTTTTCTTCTGTCGTGTCGCTAAACAGCACTCTTCCACATCATCACACATTCTCTCGCTGCTGTTGAGGCATGTGCGAAGTAAGTCATCCATCGTACATTCCCGCTTCAACCGTGGACGAATTTGCAGCAGATAATCCCTCGACGTTGGTTGAAAGGTTTGTCGTCGCCGGTGAAGGATTCTGACCATTGCTTGACGGGGAAGTGATATTTTGCGTATTGAAAGAATTGGCTTGCTTCATCGTGGTGAATCACAATTCTGCGTAACAGGGCTGCGGCGAGAACGCTTCTTTCTTGACCTCTTCCGCTCATGAGCCCCAGGTGAAAAAAGACCTTCGTGTTTGATTATACCTATTCGCATTCCAATGAATTCTCTGTCGATCATAATGGCTGCTTATATGGGGAAATGTTCCAGGATATCTCAATGAGATTTCTCGAAAGCAAGGCTGCTGACAATCATGGCGCAAATGAGGAGGACATAAGGGAGAATGAATGCGACCATTTTTGCTTTCCGTAATAGTATTGCGATAACGTTTAAACAAGGAAAGAAAGTGGAAAAAATTTTCCTTCATGTGTTGCCACAGACGTTGGTTAATCAAATTCAAATTAAAGTTGATTGCAGTTGTAATGTGGGATTTGCGTTATGTTTAAATTGTTTTTACGTAAATGTCGTACATGTGTGATTAGATTGTAACCTCAATACTGGGATTTCTAGCTAAGACTAGATGATGATAGCTACATATCCCCATATCATTGATTGTAATTAGTTCGTCAATTGCTTTAGTCGCCAACACTATCCGAAAACTTCTGCTGGAAGTCATAGTAATTAGTCCTAGATAAGTGCAATTATTATCAGAGGAGTCTGCTTTTATGCAAGTGGGGAGAAGAGGAAAGACACGAAGAAAGGATGCGTGGAAGTAAAGATGGTGCATTCAGCCCTTGTGACGGTGGATGGACGACTGCTTCATTGAGCTTTTTCCTTTTTTTCTTAGTGAGTTAGTTGAGGAAGGGCCATGGTGGCTCCTGAGAACAATTTCCGGGAAAGCATCTATAAAAGATGGAAAGATTTGCAACTAGACGACGATGAGAAAAAGGTTGGTGAGATTTTGTGAGGTTGAGATTGTTGATGAGACGAATGTCTTGCAGGAGATGCCATTACATTCTTTTTTAATGAGATATGTTGAGGAAGGGGCATAGTCGCCTATACAAAGCCCCAACAAAGGAAGAAAGGTGAAAGCGAAAGGCTAAGAGGAGAGAGAGATCAGATCAAGTTTATTGATCTTAGATTTGAAAGACGGCAAATTTTAGGATGCGGGAAAGGAAGAAGGAGGTAAGACGTTCCATAAATTGCATGTTGTTGGAATGAATGGTGATTTGTAGGATAGAGTTCATGGATTAGGCAGATGACAAGCAGGGGAAAATATGCCATGCTTTTCAATGCTGCTTCTACACAAACCTACGTCTTTACCCTTTCAATAATGCGTCTGGCTTTCCGTATATTTGATATAGTGCCTTATCGAAATATCTGCAATAGTTTGCATGAGAACCACTTTGCATCAGTTTTGCCATTGCAATAAGAAGATAGAAATGTTGAAACAGAACACAGGAAATTGTACAGCTTCTAGCAGCAGCAAATAGTAGTAACAATTGCAATTCAAACAATAAGTGATTCTCAATGATTCACCAACCAATAAGAACTTACACCAATAGCATTGTGATGACAGCACAAGAAATAAAAAATACTGTCCTAGCAAGACGCCCTCTGTCAAAAGAGCCATCGCCGCCAAGAAGAAGCCAACCCCTTCGTCAAGGATCAAAAAAGTAAATGTTCCATCTCTCACCATTTTTGGTGAATGGAGCGGCGCCCATCTCCGTTTTATTAGCCACACAGCTACGCAAGCACAGTGACTGCTACAGTTGGGGGGTGGCCATCTGGTAGCACTGTGCTTACACTCCCATGCTCTTTCCCCAAGTGCTGAATACTAAGCAGGGAAAATTGCATGTACCACTTTTCCAGTCTTTGGTATGACTCGACAAGGTATCGAACCCCGACATACCGCGTTCAAAGCGAGCATTCTACCACTGATGGCGATGATGAATTCTAATAATAGTCAATGATACACCTGGTAGTTGATATCTGCATAGCATACTCTATTTCGAATGCAGCAGAAGCATTAGACATAGCTCTTTGTTATTTCTAGGCAAGTACGAGTGTGCACTCTAAAGCAATTGGGCTACGACACCCACTGCATGAGAATTCAGTAGTAGATAAATACAGTGATTTATGTTAATGTATTAATCTATGAATGTAGTGGTTCATGTCAATAGCAATATGTCAATGTGAATCTATGTCAATAGCAATTAATGCTAATAGTAAATTTTTCCGCATTCATTTCTTACATCGATGTCAGTTTTTCAATAAAAATTGTCCCTACGCTGTATATTCTTTCATATTTTCATCGAGTCCTTTCCTCAAATTTGCTTTGAGGGAAAGTGGTTGCAGAATCGGTTACGAGCTGACAAAAATGAGCCGAGATCACTTTTGGCGGTCGATATCCAGCGACAACAACATGGAAGTTTCTGCATTGTCCCCTATTCCTTCATATCATAATTACTACATTGCAAATCAGATGGCCTCTTTCCCTGAAACTGTTCCAACATACCATCATGAAAGGTATTCTCAGTTGTACAATAGCAAAACAGATGTACATCGCAACAAACATCAACAATAAACTAAGCTCTCCCATGACCCTCTTGTTAAAAACTGCATTGCATACTCGAGCGTAGCAGGAATCAGGACAAGGCTGTGAGTTTCTCTAGGGAAGTGGACTTGGTGAGGTGGTTTCCCGTTGCATTCCTCGCCAGTGGCGTTTTTATGGTGACGCTTGCAGGATTCGAGCTCACAATCCCTGTGCTACGAGTTCGCAGGCTGAAACAATACAAAAATGCACCGTTTTTTTTAGTGGGTTATGTTGAGGAAAGACCATGTTGGCCTTTACAAAGCCCCAGCAAAGGAAAAAAGAAGAAAGCGAAAGGATAAGAGGAGGGAGAGATCAGATCAAGTTTATTGATCTTAGATTTGAAAGATGGCAAGTTGTAAGATTCAGGAAAGCAAGAAGAAGGCAAGATGTTCCAGAAATTGCATGTTCTTGGGATGAATGGCGATTTGTGGGATAGAGATTGTTGAGTAAAGTAAAAATTACAGCGGCCAAGGCCCAATCCAATCAAACTCAAAGCCCATCTAATCACAGTACCATTCTATCTCATGGAAATAGAATCTTATAAAGCTTTTTAGTTGCAAGGGTATCCGGAATGGTGACAGCTTCTCGAAACGGTAGACGTAATTTTTCTGAGCAGTTTCCTTGATCGACGTCACTAATCGTCTATCAGAAATGACTAATATTTGCTTACTCATAATACGTGGTCAACTTGATGTGAAAATGGTGTGGCACACATCCCATAGTAAACAAGGTGGAGCATGATTGACAAACTCAACTTCAACTATTGACAAACACGAGATTAACCTGCAATTAATGTCAATCTCTTTTCCGTGCATAGCAAGTTCTGTTACATCAATGAGTCCTTCATGCGCGGACAATCTGGACGGCTCGGTGTAGCCATGGGAATTCGGGCAAGATCGACGAAGAAACCTGACCCATGATGATGATGATGACGCTGTGATAGATTCATTCCACTAACCGATTGGCAAAGCAAATGCAGGGATTAGTCAACAAGGAGTCTGCCAACTCAGCCACAAAAGACAACCAACCAGGTCCTACGATACGAAATTAAAAGTGAGGGGGCTAAACTTCAAATTCAGCACCTTAGAAACGTTTGCTAGGCTAAAAAGGAGCTTTTTACATCTTCCTTCTATTAGCATTTTGTACAAAAAATTGATTGGCAAAAAGTGGGGGGCTATAGCCCCATCAACCCCTCTCGGTGTCGTAAGGCCTGCTGCCAACATTGATGCTATAGAATGTCTGTCTGTCTACATTCTGCCTTGAGGGATTCGTCACCGAACTGCTTGATACAATCCCTCCATCGATAGTCTTCATTCAGTTAGTTCCATCCAGGTAATAGACCGTCCTTCGATCTCTATGGCCTCTCCTTGGATTGGGCCGGCCTCTGTAGAACTGCTTGATACAATTCCTGTAATGTGCTATGTCTCTTGCAATTGATTTGCTTCCTTCCGTTGATATCAAATCCTCTTCGCCATATTTCCATGCAACCTTCGATTGACATTTTTCTCTTGCAAGGCACTCTTCTTCATGCCATCCTCCTCGACAGCTCACCTCCTTTAATCTGCATACACGACCAGCCCAGGGTTGTCCATTTCACGTAATATTCATCCAATTTCATCCAAATCTTAAACACACTTATATTGCACAAAGTCTGTTTTTGCTTACCCTGTGATCCATCCTGGCACCCGCGTCCCCTGAGCTCCCAATCTCCTAAGTCTTCCATCGGTCGTGTCCTAAACTTCAGCGATACAACCACCGTTCCATACCATCGTCTCATGCACTTTTCCCTATACGTATATTACCACAGGACCGTAGCTACGGGGGGCGTGGGGGTATCACACCTCCTGGACATGAACTCGTTGGCAAATTTTAGAAATTTCAGAAACTCCCATTCCGTCAGAGGAAAATTTGATGTTGCCAATTTTCATTATGCAACACATAATCCAGCACAAATTTGCCAATGAATAGCAAACTTTGATGAGGGCGTTCAAAATAGCATTTTCAACCGATACTCAAGCAACACTGAGTGATTTCGCCTCTAACACCAGTAGAAATTCTGCCCTACCTGACTCTAAAATGCAATAATGATAATTATCGGCCACGCCCTTTCTATTAGCAATATTGAGGTTCACACCAACTTTTCAAATAATTCTAGCGACGGCAATGGGTGATCAATTTTTCCTTCCGAAAGCACACCAATGCACAGAATGCAAGAAGCACTTATCTTAATAAAAATAATAACAATATAGCCACTTCTACAGCACCATATATCCCCAGGGCTCATAGGCGCTTAACAACACAGCTGTTAAAGTTAACATAACTATTAAAATTGTTGCCCACGATATAGATAATTTACACACGGTTATAAAAGAAATTTACTTAAAATTGCTAAACTATTTAGTAAAAACCCTATAAATAGATAAAATAAAACGATACTTCTAAAAAACTCAGTTTTTACCTTATTGTTCCTTTTTCTAAAATCCGATATCTAAGAGTAATGCGACCTAAACAGGTACGTCTTCAATGATTGCTTAAAACTACACCATGAATCTAATGATCGAATTGAATATGGAAGTTTGTTCCATAACGTTGGTGCAGTTGGTAAGCATAAGGTAGATTAGGGCCGCATGCTGCTGATTTACAGCATGGATATTGTCCAGGTCTTTGCGATCCTACGGGTGAGAACACCGAGGCATGGTGACACTGAGGGAGAGGACATTGGCGCAGTGGTTTCTTCCAGCATGATTTAAGCAAGGCAGCAAGATATTCTTCGCTCAGACCCAAATATGTGAAATATTTTGAATCTCGAGAAGACTTATTCGATTTGAGCGGACGATCCTTGAAAACCTTCTAAAATTCCCTCTAAATCTCGGATGCGTTTTCGCAAGATTGACTTGCACCTCTGCCAAACCAATGTAATAACTCGCTCAGGACATCTCTTAATCCCTGTAATCTTTTGAAAAGCAGCAGTTTAGCATAAGCCAAGCAACACGCAACCAACGCAATAGAAAGAATCCCTAGCAGCAGAAGGCAGGCTTCGTCATATCAGAAAATCCAAATAAAGGGAGAAATTCAATTTCATGGTTGGGCAAAATTTAGAGTAGAAATAGTATCTAGCTCGACGTAGTTCTGATGCTATGATGACAAAGTTTGAAAAACTAAGAGACAGAATCAGAAGACTACTCGACAAGCAAAGCTGTTCGGCTTCCTGTCTAGGCATTGGGCTTTGAGAATAATTCATGATAATAATAATTTCAATTACTTTAGGACGGTTACCCATTCAGCAGTGCTGGTTTACAAGGGGCCGTCCATTTGCAAACTGATTTAACAAAATGGCGGTATATAGGAATTAAGATACAAATGTTCATTGATAATAGAAATCCCAAAGCAAGGTAAAGCGATAAAATAGAACTGAAACAAAAATATTCAAATAGCTGCTTTAGACTATTTTACTGACGGCTATTCTATTTTGCAGCAGCGCAATATGTAGGTGCTGTTAGACTAAGTTTACACCTGCAATTGTAACATGTATTCATTCTCACTATAAACAATTTTCTTTTTGCATGACAAGCATTGATAACTACTATTTATCCTGTTGAAAAAATCGGTTTAACTATAATTGTAATCGCTATCATTTTCAACGTTCTCATACTATAAATGTTGAAAAGACCATTGCAAACATCATCATTATTACCATCATTACCACTGATATAATCATTACTACCTTTTTAACGGAACCAATAATAGCCATTAAAACTTCTTTGCTGACTTTACCATAAGGTTGCATCAGACATGCAATTCGAAAACTGTCTGGATTTAGGGAGGTTTACAACTGTGAGTTAAATATTTTCGAAAATTTTTAGTTCAATCGGAATTGTCAATGGTATCGAAATACATAGGGATACCAAAGGCCGTGGAAAAAGAATCAGAAAGACCAACATGCCATCACTGTGCCAACCATTACCATAGAATCAAATAGCCCTATTGAATCTTCAATAGGAGGCTGAGTATTCAGCAAGTACCTCCTTCAATCGCCTCGTTGTGGGAGAGAGGCAACTCGAATTTTGAAAGAAATCTATTGAAACAGCTCAAGCTCGAGCTGAGTTATCTTGAGCAAATGGCACAGAACAGAATCAAATGGAAGAAACTAATTAATAGCGCCATGTCATCTTGACGCATGCATGTTTGATTATGATGATGATGATGATGATGATGATGATGATGACGATGATGATAATGACATTAATGATGATGATGATGATGATAATGGTAACAACTATATGATGACTATGATGAGAATGATAATAACTATATGATGGCTATGATGGTAATGATGATGGTAATGATGATGGTAATGCTGATGATGATAATGATGATGGTAATTATGATGATGATGACGATGATGATAATGATGATGGTAATGCTGATGATGATAATGATGATGATAATGATAATGGTAATGATGGTAATTATGATGATGATAATGACGATGATGACAATGGTGATGATGATGATGATAATGACGATAATGATTTGACACCAGACAAAAAACTGAACAAACAAACCTGAATATTTTCCTTCTTGACAGCTTTCCGATTTGGTAATCAATCAATGTAATTTCCTGTACAAAAGAAGGAACCTTACGTGAGAATAAACCAAGTGAAACTGGCTGTTACGCATACAGTACTGTCAATGGTTAAATAGCTTCACAAGGTAAATAAAAGATTCACTGAATAAATGAAAATTTGCTTAGAGACTGAAATATACGTGCTGAATTTCACTATTTTTCTTTTTAGAAAAGTTTACTAGAACAACTTAAAAGACAGAAAATTAATCTGCACTTTTGTATCGGAGCACTTTACCTGATTAATATATCTAATTAATCGACTACTTCTTTATTGTGACATTTCATTGCAATATATCACAATTTTAGACACAGGGCTATCGCTGATAACAGCACACCGTGTGTTGAAGAAGCTCATCTGTACAAGCATTGCTTATCAATATCATTATTACCATTATTTTCGTCATAAAAGTCAAAGGCAAAGTTCCTTCCCTCACCATTTTGAGTAAATAGGGCGGTGCCCATTTCGCTTCATTAGCCTTTGGGCCACACAGCCGTGCAAGCAGAGTGAATGCTACAGTTGGGGGATGGCCCTCTGATAGCACTGTGTTTTCACTCCCATGCTCTTTCCCGAAGTGCTGACTGCTAAGCAGGAAATAGCATGTACCATTTTTCAAATCTTTGGTATGACTCGACCGGGTATCGAACTCCGACCTACCGCGTTCAAAGCGAGCATTCTACCACTGGGCCACGGACTCGATTTCATCATTACGTCACAAGGTTTCATCATTACTTTCTCATCAATCACTCTTTGACTCTTTGGTCTTCTGCTGAACGTACGCTACCTAAAAATATTTCTAACTTAACTGTCAGGTATCTAAATAGCACACTCGCTACTCGCAAAAATTTCACACTTTGGAATCTCTCCCAAACGCCTGACTGTTCCTTCTGCCTCCAGCCACAGTCTCTGCTCCATGTTGCTGCAGGCTGCAAAATTTATCTCAAAGAAGGCCGTTACAATTGGTGAAATGGTGCCGTGCTTAACTTTTTGGCATTATCACTTCGAAGTTTGAAAAACTGTACTTTCCGTGTCGACCTCCCGCGATATCTTGCCCTTCTCTTATCATTGGTGATGACTCACGTCCTGACATGCTCGTCTCCATTTCTTGCAATACTATCTCCGTTGTTGAACAGAACGTTGGCTTTGAACAGAACTAAACAATAACGCCAGCAAAAAGTTTGCAAAATATTGCTACTGTCTTATTGATCTGTTATTGAAATACCACCACGTTAAATTTGCTAACTGGTCTGCAGATTCTCTTGGAATCTTTGGCGTATCTTGCGATTCGTTCATTCAGACGAGTATCAACCAAAGGCCCATTAACCACGTACAATGAACTAATGTGATAATTTGAATGATCCATTTCAAATTCTGCATGCGTAACAAACCTTGCACTAACCCGGAACTTCTATCTTTCCTAAAGTTTTCTCCATCCTTTAGCTCTTCCTACTAAAATCATTTACTTTTCTCTCCTATTTTCTCTTTTTTAGAAGCCCTTATGATGGGGCCGGTCAGATACAAATTACCTACCATAAGAGAGGCTTGCATTTGTATGTTTCGACTAAATATATCAAAACAAAGTTGAACAAGTCATCATCACTATATGAGATGGTTATATATGAGAGCAAAGGGATGGACAGGTCTAGGTCTGGTAAAGTGTTCAGACAATTTTAACAACGATATTTAATGAAAGTCACTTTAATACTTTTGAGACGTACCTGTGAAGGCAGGGTAGCCGTGTCTATATTCTAGTGAGTCTGCATTTTATCACTTTATCGAGTATACATCATTCAGCTTGGAATTTGTCAACGAACATTTATACTGTACTCATCATTATTATCATTAATCAAATAGTTAAAGTGGTGGCAGATGATGGTCTTTTGAAGCAGGCTGCGTCTGATTTAGGAGAGTTTTAGATGCTACTGAAAAGATTAAAAAGCAAAATGGTAATACTGACCTGTCTTTCGATGAGATAGCACAGACTGAAATATTCACAAATGCCTTCAATAAATGTAACGGCCTCGTCTTCAAACATTGAGAACTAAATGATAAAGAGAATGTGAACTTTGCTCAATAAAGTATAGATAACGTAAATCTCATGATTCATCCACTTTACAGTCTGCTTTGGCAGTTGTCCGACAAAACATTCCATTGCATCTTGCCTTTCATAATCTGCATCAGATCATCTCTCTTCAACTTCACCTCAACTTCTCTGAGGCATCACATAGTATTCCATGACATTTTCATGACTACAGCTGCAGACAACACTTGATATTAGCATTCGTCTAATTAGCATCGTTGCTGTCTTTTCGATTTTCAAATTACACAAACTCAACCGTTCTTGCAACCATTTGTAAGTAGCAAGCTCGGTACCGCTTCCATAGAATGAATTATAGATGCTAAAGCTTTGCATACCCTAAGCTTTGCAGCTTTCATTCCCATAATCGATAAACATGAAAGATCATGATAAAAGAATACATCCAGCTTACACCCTATAGACTGGACAATTTTCATATTTCAACTCTCACAGACAGCTTGCATTTTGCATGATAAAAAACTCCCAATATAACAATAAGTTGCAAACACGAGCAGAAATCAGAAGTCAGAGATCCTTAAATTCAGGAGTCAACTAAGTAGTCGCTATTCATGTGGTATAATCAACAAATCAGCCATTAGATTAATCCGAGACGACAAAGACTGCCTTGCCAGATGAGAGACCTACGGCTGAGCAGTGGAGAACGCGGTGGAGAACGCGGTGGAGAACGCGGTGGAGAACGCGGTGGAGAACGCGGTGGAGAACGCGGTGGAGAACGCGGTGGAGAACGCGGTGGGACCAGATGGAGGTGCCTAACCAGCAGCCCATCAGTGACTCAGCATCTGTGCTACCTGGTGTGGAGCTACCTCGAGGACAGTTGACTGTTCTAAACAGATTCTGCGATGGCGCAGGACCTTGCCGTAGCAGCGTTTAGAAATGGGGCTATGCTGCCTCCCCGCTTTTTGACTGTGGCGAGGTGCATACCATTGGTTTTGGTGACCACATAATCAACCACTGCGATCTAACTGCTCTCATAGGATGCCTGGCAGCGCTCAAGAACTGTACAGAAAAATGGCTCAAAGACTTGCGTGATAGTGTGGGATAACAACAATAAGTACCTAATACAAAAAGCTGCTGTCTAAATCTATACCCAACCAGTCTGTACCATACCATGCAAGAAATTTGATAAAATCTCCAAAGAGATGGAGGAATATCATATGTCAAGTACTGCTTGAAAAACTCGATACCATCTAATTCATTGACCATGCCAATGCTACACCTCACTGACGGTACGTCAATGTGAATTTCATTTGAAAATTGCACCAAAGAAGATCCTCAGAAAGACAGAGCCGTAATAAAAATGAATCAAGTTTGTGATAAGCGGATAGCTACCCTTAGAATAATTGTCAGCGTATTCGAATGAATAGTGTCAACATCGTGTTCCTCCATTTCACCAGGTGTTGCACAAATCTGAAAAGCCATGCCGGACAGAGAGTCGAGTGAATTGACTAATAACTCAAAATAGAACCTGCCACCTGCTTCCTTCTCTTGATTTCTTCCTTCCAGTGCTACTAAGAAATCTATACAGAAAAGAAATCTATACAGAAAAGACATCTATACAGAAAAGACATCTATACAGAAAAGAAATATGCACTGCGATAGCAACTTCATTTCCACTTCAATTAGCTTGCCAACCAGCCGCTGACCATTCAAAGCTGAGTTGAGTCCCATGCTGGGAACAAGTGTCGGGGGACCACCTTAATAGATAAAGGCATGCGGGACCACCATGCGGAGCAACGATGCTGTATGGTAAGGTACTCCGTTCCTTTCCTCGCCATACCTTGCCCAGCTTTACGTCACATTTTACCCATTCACTGCTCGGGGATAGATAGACGGTATCTAGAAGCGTGAACGAGCAAACTCGAGCCCGGACCTTTGGCAAAGTGGGCATGAGCTCCTGTCACTATGCCAACTACATCTGATAACCATTCAAGCTGATGTAGAATTATTCAAATAACGATAGCAAAACCATACCATGATTTAAGATATAGCCTGAGCCACAGGAAAATCTCTCTTAAGATGATATAACGTCTCATCCTGTACTTATTATTTTTCATTGATTAGGCTTGACGTGAAAATTCATTTTCTTAAGACTACTGCCTAAGAACAGGTATATATTGCATATCTTAACATACCATTCTTCAAGAATTCTTTCATCATAGACTTTTCACACATTCTTGATGCCTTAACTCGGTGGGTAAAAAAATTGCATATAAGACATTTATCATCTGCTTGAAAAATAGCAAAAACTATTCTGATAATATGAATACGATAATCATACCATGTGGCCGAATGGTTGAGGCGCAGTGTTTCGAATCATGCGAGGTCTACTCGCGTGGGTTCGCATCCCATCGTTGGAACCACTAACCACAAGCCAACAGCCAACTTAGCTGTCCATCCTTCCGATGTCGGTAAATGAATACTCAGAAGTAACTCTGAGGGCACAAGCACTAGAAACACATTGATAACAGCTAATCTAAACCTGAAATTTTTCATCCAGTATAAAGATTCAAAATTATCAGTGAAGTGGCTTAAAAGAGCAAGCTGATAATTCAGGGGCTGCGGGATTAAACCTTGGATGGTTCATAAAAAGATATAATGTCACTTTTGCACATAAAGGTGATGGAAAACAGCCCAAAAAATCCTCCTCTTTAGTAAGAGCTTGGAGCACTGGCTCTGGTTCCTACTACACACAAAATTGAGTGTGGAGTACAATTTATCTTAATAAATCCATATCACAGGCCATGAAAAAACATTCCAGGTAATGAATAACATCTCATAAAAATATTCCATAAAAAAGCGTTCAGCCCTGCCTATGGTCCTACTTTACTCAATACTCTTCAGACATACTAGAGATTCTTCAGGCTAGGCAGTTCTTATGAATCAAATATCATAATAAATCCCCCAGAAAACTAGCAATGAAGAGCACAAACAGCCAGCTGTACAGAATGATCACTAAAAAGATCTTGAATGCACTGTTTCTATCCAACATAGTCTGCTCACATAGAAGGGTCAAGGACATTGCTGAGATGCTAACTCAGACACATAAACTACACACCTACTGTAAGAAAATTTACCCCATCCTAGATTCTCACTTTGCTACATGCTCTAAGGAGGACCTTCTTAATCAGTTAACTTTAGCTTGAATTCACAATGAAGGTTTGTTCTCATAATAGGCAAAAGGAAATTTGCTCTCTTCATCAATTGAAGAAGTTCAAAATTTTCATTTCAGTGCTCAGCTAGTCAGCAATTTATGTTGCTGAGAGTCCTTGATAGTAGCTCAACATGAAAAAAAATTGCCTCCAGTAGTTTCTGATTGAATTTTGATAACTCTAGGCCAAACTGAAAACGATTTTCTGTTATCAGGGGTATTCCTTCCTGATTCATTAAAGCAGTTGCCTATGATTGATGGGAAATGGCACTTTCAGAGCTGATGGATTAAAACTGCTTCCATTCTGGGAAATCTTCTACAGTCTTTCTTCACAATCTGATTCTTGGTGGAGGCTCTGACCCTATGGCCTCCTTTTGCATGGAACAGAATGGGTTCAAAGGTAAGGAAACCACTTCAACGTAAGTCTAATGACTTTATTCAATCTGGCTACGCAATTAAGATGAAATAGAAATACAGAACACTTACTCTCAAGCTGTCTTAAGCTGTTTTGGTCTGTCACACTTTTTAAGCTGACAGTAATTCGTTCTTGGTCAGATTTTGAGTCATCTGCACTCTGTAAATCTAGCTTTTCTTGTCTTGTGACCCAATTATAAAGCTTAAAATTACAAGAGTTAAAAGGAATTTTAATTCAAATATTTAAATTCACATCACGCTGAGTACCAAAACTGCTTCTTGGGGAATCTTAATTTTTTTCTTATTCTGCTTTAATTTGAAGAGTAAGGAGGGATCAGCATCCATAAACCATCAAACAGCTTGTGTGACCATTTGTTTGCTTATTTCCTCTATGAAAATATTTGCTGTCTTTCCATTTTTTCTGCTTTAAGAAAGCTCAAACCTTACATTTCAGCTAAACAAATCCAACATTTTCATTATTCCAAAATGAAAAAGATCTGAGTGTCAAAGCATGGGTACTTTCTTGGGGGTATAATTGAAACATACAAAGACAGAAACTTGTGATAAATAGCAAGGGGAGGCAAACCCTTTGATGCAGAAAATTTTTTGTCAGGTGATTTTCAACAAGAACATATTCGAAGTGCATGATGATGCAAATTTAAAATTATATAAGGGTAGGGGTAAGTTTGATAAAAAATCATTGAACTGGAAAATTTCCTTTTTCTCAATATGCTTATTAAAGATAATTCACCTGCAGAAAGGAAGCAAACAACTCCCTGTGGTCTCTGGATTTCAAACTCATTCCATCCATTTCTTCATCCTATTAACAAAAAAATTGTCCCTATCATGATTACCTAGTCATCAGCCCCACCAGACTAGTTAATGGCACTCTAAAAAGTATCCATAAAAACCATTTCGAAAGCTTTAGAAATATATTCCACATGTCACCGAAACATTGAATCCATCGCCCTGAGAATCTATTTTTATCAAACAGAGTCCACGCCTTTTTAAAGTGACCACGCCTCATAAATCAAGAAGTTTAGAGCCTTATTCGAATCGACACTTAAACTCAGGGTTCACCTTCATTTACCAACCATTGGGGCTGTAATAAATCATCAAGACCGCTCAGCAGCATGGAAACATGTTGGAGCTTTTAAATGTGATAGAAAATCCGTCGTTCGCCTTGTGGAGAATATTTCTGGACGGTTAGAAAAAATTGCATCTGAAAAAGGATGATAAATTTCATGACTCTCTTACCATCAAGTACTTTGTTTGCATGAAAAAGTTGGAGTTTTATCTCTGTGTTACTTGTTGTCTTATTTTGTCGCCATGTTGACTGACGTTTATTAGAAATTTCCCGCCAATAAGGTGTCCGCAAACGAGGCTAACGAGGAAATTCTTATTCTGTTATCCAGTGATACATTACTATGTAATGCACTGCAAGGGATGGATTTGGTAACAAGGAACTACGAACATTTGGTAAAATGGTTCCGACGGTGGGGCTCGAACCAAGGACAGAAGACCTCACAAGGTTCGCAACACTGCGTCTTAAGCACTCGGCCACACTACCACTAGAAATTATATTTAATCAAAAACGATTAGTGTTAAGGATTTTTTTTAGTGGGATATGTTGAGGCAAGGCTATGGTGGCCTATACAGAGCCCAACATAGGATAGCTCATTGCTAGGTGATTATTCATTGATTCTATGATCAGGGCCGAAGCCACGGTGGCTGCGGGGGTGTCTCACTTGGGCATAAATTCGTTGGCAAGTTTTTTAGAAATTTTACGTTTTGTCGTCTTAGCTTATAAGCTGTCATTCTGTCAGGAAAAATATGCGCCCTTGAAAATGCGTCGAAGAACTCATCACAAATTTGCAAATGAATAATACAATTTGCTGACAAAAGCGTTGAAAATAACGTTCTAATCCAACCATTTAGCAAACCTGGGGGGTCTTGCCTCTCACATTCCTACAAATTCCACCCTACCTGACCCCACAGTGAAATAACGATAACAATCGACCACGCCCTTTTTGTCGGCACTATTGAGCCTCACATCCCCCCTTCAAATATTTCTAGTGATCGAGGCCTCCTGCACTTAGCTTCCATTTCACGCAAGAGGAGTCGCTAGCTCTTTGTAATTCCAGGCTTCTAGGAATCACGAGGTAGTTCTGCATTAAAAAAAAGGGCCAGGACACTGCTAAATAAGCATAGCTTCTCAGTGTCCTAAAATCTATCTAACGACTCATGAACCATATGAATATTGAAACTACGTCACATTACAAGTAAGGACCAGGAAAATGTTCGTTAAGCATGTCTTCTCGATCTTCTAAAATGTACCTTATGACTTATGATTTGAAGAAGTCTTGAAATGACGTCACATTACAAGTAAGGACCAGGAAAATGTTCGATAAGCATGTCTTCTCGATCTTCTAAAATGTACCTTATGACTTATGATTTGAAGAAGTCTTGAAATGACGTCACAGTACGAGAAAGGGCAAAGAAACTGCTCAATAGGCCGCTCAATAAACATAGCTTCTCAGCTTTCTAAACGGCATCTTTGAATGCTTAAGATATGAAAACTATAAAAAGTATGAACATTTTGTCTCTTGAATCCTATTGCGTTTCATTCATTTATACTTTCCAAATTATAAATGGAAGAATATTTTTTTCCAGTGAATTATCTTGAGGAACGACCATTGTGGCATATACAAAGCCCAGCAAAGGAAGAAAGAGGAAAGCAAAAGGCTAAGAGGAGGGAGAGAAAGAGAGAGATCAGATCAAGTTTATTTATCTTAGAATTGAAAAGCGGCAAGTTGTAAGATTCAGGAAGGCAAGAAGAAGACAAGACGTTCCATAAATTGCATGTTCTACGGATGAATGATGATTTGTGGGGTAGAGTTCATGGATAAGGCTGTGGAATTTTGAAAGGATGCGAATGAGTTTAATAGTGGAATAAAGACGGAATTGAATTTGAAAAGGAATAAAAAAGGCAACTATTTATATATTGTCATGCAGATATGTGCTCCGAGTTCAAAAATGCTCCAGAGTAAAGATTTTCATTGAATCAATTTATACATATTTGTTAGTTTACTTAAAGATTTGTGCTTCTTTTATTTGATTGCTTTTTCTTTTGCTTGATGATGTCATCAGCACCAGTATGCTGTCGTATCCACACGTGGCACACTTTCCAAGGCTCAATGACAACAGATGGACAGTAGGAACACAGAGTGGACACCAAGGCAACAAGCAAGAAACAGAGGACGACCAAAAACTCGCAGGTGAGATGATCTCAACCACTACTTGCGGCATTTTGCTAAAGATTCGCGCCAGTGGAAGGAATCCAGAGGGATGATGATGACGATGATGACTTAAAGATTTAAGCATATTATTTCCTTCGGACATAATAGTCTCCGAAAATCATTCCCTAAGTTATGGGAGAATTGTAGTGATTAAGCATGCGTACTCATAACACAGGGGTTGTCAGTTCGATTCCTCAGTGTGTCACAATAAAAGCGCAATTGGCGAGGAAGCAACGGGAAACCAGCTCATAAAATTCACCTCCCAAGAAAAAAATGCACAGTCCTGTCTCTGGTGACTGCTACATTCGAAATCAAGTATGCAATGCAGCAGACAATTTTCTGCATACGACGCAATCTCTCGGTCACAGCTAACTCTGCAACAAGATTGAACTTAGGTTTCTTGAAAGCACCTTTAGCAAGACAATTGAGGGATGAAGTGACCCAGATCATTTGTAAACGGCATGAAATCCTGTTAGAAAAAGTGCAAAGCACATGAGACTTGCAATCAGACGGTAAACTTTTGCTAAGCTTTATTGAAAAAACTATACTTAAACTGTAAAATGTTTTTAATCAGCCTGGGAAGAATTAAATCGTAGAACAAAATATCTGACGACGATGAATGGACTCAATTCATACTGGCAAATGAGAACTGGTGCTGAATTGATTTGAATTCAAATCAAGATTCTTGTGACCTTTCGTGTCTGTTGGCAAGTCGTCAAATCAATTCATTGGAAGAAATGGATAGATATGTATTGAGTTTGAGTCCTGATTGCACTTGCAGCTGACAGCAGTTTCTGAAGAACAATGTGTAAATAAATCTGTTGGATATTTGTAATTTCTAATGCTGAGTGAATTTTCGCCGAATGAGCTGAAACAGCACCAGAGATATCAAAATTAGAAAAGGCTGCTTTAATTATCCCATGGAGTTGCATACTCGACCCCAAGCTCAGTAGAGACCAGATACATTGTATAGACCACCACTTTGCATGCAACAGCTCTTTGTATAGATCCCAATTGCATTTCTTCAACATAACTCACAGAAAATATAGCATTCATCAAAACCAGGAGAATGACACTGCCTTCGTTTTAGTCTGCTACCAATCATCTGATTTTATTGTAGGAAAATGGGTCTATTGCTTTTGAGAAATTAAAGCAAAATAAATTTCAAGGCGGATTTCAACCTGCTCCACGCCTCAAAGATTTGAAAACTGAACAAGGAAAGGTAGATAAATTGAAGCTATCATCTCAAAAGGACCTGCTTAAATGTGACTAACAGTAATGCCTCTTAGTAGTTATTAGTTTGTAATTTCTTACTGCATCATGAATGATAATAACAATAATAATAAAGACCATATTTATACAGGCAAACTTGTTCAGCAAAATGAATTTGCTGCTATCAACCAAGGACCTGTGAAAACAGCTCGCGACTTTCCTGCGCACAATAATGAGCAGGGTGTTCATTCACAGACACAAAAACATTATCTCTCTCTATACATCTTATAAACTATTTACACGGACGTAGAACCCGGGGGCCAGAGGCACCATAACCCCACTATTTGCTGAAGTACGCACAAGTGCCCCAAAATTATCCCTTTTGCATAATAAATCTATTGCCCAAACTTTCTCGATTTAAGATATTTGTAATAATTCGGGGGGGGGGGGGGGAGAGATCAAGAACAATATTTGTGATCAAGGCTTTCTGTGAGAATTACTTTTAGCATTGTTTTCATCAACTTTGCATTGTATGTAGTCAGCCTTTGTTGTTATCGGTAATCTCTATTGTTCTAGAAAGTGCCCCTTTCTTGGCCTGGCTCCCCCACATTTTAAATGCTTTCTACCTCCCTGGCTACACATTTGATTCCTCTATCAGGGGACAGTTTTCTAAAAAGCAGAATCAGTTTCCCATCCTTCAGAAGTCACCACAGTAACTCAATAAAGAGAGAGAGAGAGAGAGAGAGAGAGAGAGAGAGAGAGAGAGAGAGAGAGAGAGAGAGAGAGAGAGAGAGAGAGAGAGAGAGAGAGAGAGAGAGAGAGAGAGAGAGAGAGAGAGAGAGAGAGAGAGAGCTCTGAGTATTCTAGTGAAGTGGAGTTCTTCAGATAAATTGTATGGCATACTCGGTTATGAGCTCAGCAGAAACAAAAAGCAGGATATCAAGGCTTCTTAGGAAATGAACGTATAGCAAAAAACTGCAAAGCATGCTCGATTCAGACCTTAGTAGAAACCAGAGATAGGGCCCCGAGGTTTTCCTAGAGAAGTAGATTGTCGTCTCTTCCTAGCAGGTAGTGTTGGTATTGTGAACCATAGAGGATTCAAGCACACGACCCCAACTCATGAGTCCACAAGCTGAACAACGACATCATGGTACTAATTGTCACCCCATTAAATTCATTGAAAATCTTTTACCTCATTAATACTACTCCGGCATTTCGCCACATCTGAACGCCGAGCGTCTTGTCCTTGGAAAATTTTCCTTTGAGTAGGGCTTGCATCGTTGGTCTTGTTGCATCCTTGCAGATTTCAGAGTAGCTTAGTGGTAAGATTCTTACTAGGGGAGCCAATGGTCTGAGGTTCAACTCCACTATCAGCTAAGTTTTCACTTAGAGCTAGGAGAATCGCCAGCTCTCTGTAGTTTCAAATATAAGAATCACAACGTGTAGTCACATCCGGAGGATGTAGCTGGAAACTGCTCGATACGCAAAAGCTTTTCGGTGTAAAAACTTTGCCTTGGGATACTAGATTGATGGTCATTGATGTAGACTATCATTATCTAGAGAGAAATATTGCCGGAAGATACTAGGGAAGCCTGTGGCAAGCTAAAAAGCACCTGCGGAGGACAGAAGCAATCATGATGCCCTGACTAACCTATTAACCAACGCTTTAATATGATTGATGATATCACTATTTATTACTGTCATGACAGCAGCTGACTGTAAACTTCTAGGATGGATAAATTTATTTGGCTTTTCAGAGACACGGCTGGAAATAAATCGTAGCTGACGCATGTAGCTGATGGTATTACCTTGTAAAGATAATGCATTATCATCATAATTACCATTTTTACCATAATTATCATTGCTATTTTTAGTGCTATTGTCATTGCATGTGATTCAAAAAGTAATCAATCATTTTCTGACCAGGAAATTTTCAAAGTCCCATTCAGGCCTATAAATGAAAACTGACTATTGTAGTAGGTTTGTAATGCCAAAGTGGCATTGACTGCCAGTTTATTTTTGAAGACCTTCCCCACATAACAAATCACCTTGTCTAAGAACCTCTTGAAAATTCACACAGAAATCTATTTCTTACCTGATAGCTGCACAGAACACCTAACGTTTTCCTTTTTCATTGAAGTATATTGAGGAAAGGCCATGTCCGCTAATAATAATAATAATGATGATAATGATAGTACACATATAAAGTGGATAATCTGAAATAGTAAACAATGTTTTATGCTGCTTATGTACAGCAGGGTCCACTAAAAACTAGAAAATGTTTAACATAACTGTATACGAGTACGTCTACATATGTTGGGAAAGGCCCTGACCGCCTATACAAAAGCCCCAAGAAGAGAAGAAAGAAGGCAAAGGTTAAGAGGAGAGAGGGATAAGATCAAGTTCATTGATCTTAGATCTGAAAGAGGGCAAAAGATTCGGAAAATGAAGAAGAAGGCAATACGTTCCATACATTGCATGTTCTTGGGGCGAATGACGATTTGTGGGATAACGTTCGTGGATTAGGCAGCGAAATTTGGAAAGTGTGTGAGTGAGTTGAGCTTTTGGTGGAGCCTCAGAGGAACTGGAATAATATCCCTGATCTCCTGAGAGCAATGCCCGTGAGTGTATTTGCAATTGGTGGATAGCTACTAAAACTACTTCAAGCATAGCAAAAACCTGGATCAGGATGTCGAGTTTTGTCTAGGAAATAATGCATTTTTATAAGCACACTAATCCTGGCTACAAAGGTTTTTACATAGCAGCGTAATAGTTCGATGAGGTAACACGATGTTACCTTCCATACCGACAGTGCCTTCATCGGCAATTGCACTAGAATGGCACGTACAACGCCTGCGTCAATAGCACATGCGCGAGATCAAGCGGTCTCTATTTTTACAATGAAGAACGATCTAAGTCGACCTTTAACTTGTCTTCGGCGATAAATTTAGCAAGCACGAGATCTGGTAAGTGGAAGGGAGAAATGACATGGCGCTAAATCATAGCAGTGTCTTTTTTTACTTAGAACAGAGTCAAAGCCGACTGACCGCTTTGACAGGTACTTCACGAGCATGCCAGGAGTTCAGAAGTTTGACGTTGCAGAAGGGAAAGTGAAGGTGGTATAATGCCTGATTTAGTGTTAATATGATAAGCACGGCCTAGCTCCTTGATCTGAAAAAACCGTAATGGTTGACTGTCAAAGGCGATCTTTACGGTTCCAGGATTTTAGGAGTTATCTTTTAAGTAAATGAAGGCTAAAACGAAAGCTGACGCCGCAAACCACTACACTTGAGATTCTATTCCGAAATTAATTGTAACATATGACCTGCAAACATCTAATCATATAGGATTTTCTCTTGGAAGCACTGGCCAATCAGGGGAGTACACTGATTCGCGTGTATTGTTCAAGCTAAGCAGATGTAAATAAAAGTAGCCTGTATTATTGCATGACCGTCCGATGGAGGCTGGTGGCACTAATATGTTTATTGTTAAGGAATAATTAACAATGAGCCAGCTATTTTGCATACAAATAGACAATAGGCTATCTCTAGCCGACCAACGAAGACTTCTGACACAGTTAACATACGAACGAATAGGGAGCAGCTGTTTCTCGCGACACCTAACGCTAAACAACTGCATAGATTTCCCTTGACTTGAACTCTCACAGATACACTGGGTTTGTGAAGCAAGGAGACGTAACCACCAGCAGTCTCGCTCGAGAAGTTCGTCCAACGTTGTCCAGGAAGCCAGCCGGTCGCTGCGATCAACTTCTTGGTTATGATGGACACTCAGTCGTGTGTGCGTTCCCCTCAAGACTCTTACGGCGATCAGCCGAAAGCGCCTCGTTGCGCTCGATGCAGGAATCACGGAATCATATCGCAGCTTAAAGGTCATAAAAGGTATTGTCCTTGGCGAGACTGCTCCTGTGCCAAATGCATATTGATATTGGAGAGGCAGCGTTTGATGGCAGCTCAGGTTGCGCTAAGAAGGGACGAAGAGGAGGTACCAGGGGAAAACGGTCTAGCTAGGAACGCCGGTTCGCCATCTAACTTGCCAATAGAGGCTCTGAATCAAGACACGGTGTCATCGTCAACTGAGAAAGGTGGGAGTCTTTTATTTTTGGAGATATCTAATTCATTTCGGTATTAGCCTGTAAATGGATGGTGTCGAAATCTGATCAGTGCAATGTGACATTCAAAACAAATTGAATGTTGATGGGAAATCTAACAATTTATTCCAGCGAAATCGAAAGTAGCTATTTGGTGGCAGTTGCCGCCGAAGCCATGCATGATCTACATCAAGATGAACCTTATCAACGGGCCCTTTCGTACGGAATCGTTCTTCTAGCTTTACACATCTGAGTCAGTCAATTTCTGCATTTGCTACTTCGCATATGGAATTCGTTCCACCCGATCCCATTTGAGGTTTTTCCATAAAAAACCCAACAATGTATACTTAAGCGTAATTAGTAGATTCAAGGTATGCTCGTCTGGAACTGTGGAAGAACTAATAAAAGTTTGAATAACCAATAATGGAATGCCTTCCTAGCAGTCTCTAGTGCATTAATCGGTAGAGTTTTCATTTCCACGGGTTCATGCATGCTCGAAAATACTCAAAACAAGTCTGAACTCTCCACTTAATCGAACGGAATACCACGTGCATGATACTGCTCGCGTTGTAGAGACCTTCTCCTAAAGATCACGCTATGGTAAGCTCCTTTGATGTTATCGACCGCCTTCAATGGTCCAGTCAGCTATTTCAAGCCTTGATTACTTAGTCATGCTCCTTATAAATTCCTCTCCAACTTGCCTCCTCTCGAAATCAACTACGTATGCGAAATGATTTCGCTCTGTTCTATCTTGCGAGAGACTGCCACTCCTCTATCCTGCTCAGGCTGAGGAAAATATCTGAACCCACTAAAATTGCATATTTCCGTAGAAGGGGCTCTCATGAGGCTACTTTGAGAGGGAATTGGTACAAGGGAGTGGATTAGCTATGAAAACGCTGGAATACCGCCAGATAACAATGTAAAATGGAGTATTGATTTTCTGATTTAAAGGCAGCTGTCAATATGGAGTTCCTTGCAATAGAACACAATGAATTCGTATGGGCTACCAATCAATGGTAATTTTGTGAAAAAAGATTCAATATTCTGAAGCATGATGCAAGCGTTACTGTAATGACAATGGAAACAGAAGTGATAGATTTTTAGCGGAATAATCAGGACGCTTTGTTATCAAACAGATGCATCTGAAGGGTTTAAGAAAGGGGATGGAAAGTCAAAAGTTACAAGGAGGGTTTTCGCATGAGCATTAGTACTTCATAAAAACACTTTATCGTACCTTTCTACATCTTTGAAATTTCAAGGCGCTTAATGATAACAGAGCTTGCAACACTGACAAGACGTAGACCTATTCTTTCATTTCCTTGGATATTCATTCCTCGTGTATCAATGGTGATATTTATAACAATAGTAATGAAAATAGCAATAAACGTTGATATAATACCATATAGATAAGTTGCTACTAAATGAGGTTTATCGGTCGCCATCTCTCTGTCTGAGAGATAAATTGCTTGGTATTTTTCCTCTGTTTCTATTAGGTTAATCCTTGTTATGAAAAGCAGAGCTGGTAGCCAGTGCCTTTACTACCCTCTCCTTCCTTCCTCTCCCCTCCAACGACGCCATTGTATCAGTTACAAACTGCCAGTGGCGACGATAGATGCGGGAGACCTCATCAAACAATCATTATGTACCCAATCATGGGAATGTGCTCCAAAGCCGTAAGCTAGAGTGAAGGGATTAAAAGTCTAAATGAGTTTTTGCTTTCGAAAGCTAGCTACAGAGAGCCTTGACAAAACGGTTTAAGATTCAGTGATAAAGGCTTTGCTTTCGGCAGGCCTAAAAATGCTAAAATTAGGTTTTAAAATAGATTGTTTCACATATGAATCTCTCGTTCAAGAGCGGATTATGGTCTACCATAGGATGTCTGGCCGCAATTAGAGAGAAATTCTTGCATTTGCCATTACGGCTAAGCTGGTCAAGTTGAGATAACTACTAAGCAAAGATTGAAAGATGGCGGTTAGCTTATTGTTGTCATTTTTCGCTTTGACTGAGTCGTATGCTCCACAAAAGCACGCTGTGAAGCAAGTTGAGGGAGGAATAATGCATTTTTATCCACTTGACCTCAATGCCAAAATACGCCTGATCTTTAACAGAGTCTCTTAGTGAAGAAATTGGTAAAGTTCAACGTGTGTTGGGGAATTTAGAAAATTTCGAATGGGATTTTACTCTGTTTATAAATGTTTCGTTGTCTCAGCCGACCAAAGTAGATGAATTTGTTATACACAGAGAGCCACATTGCCGATACTGTAGATCAATGCTATTCTTGGATGGCAAATGTTTTACAAAATTACAGCATACATTCGACTTTCTAAAGGTACACAACGTTGAAGCTGAAACATTTTTTTGCGACTGTACCCTAAAAATATATGCAATGTAGACAGACTGTCTGAGAAAGCCGTGAACTTTCGACTTGACTGCCTCCTTATTTCTGGCAATATGTCTGACCTCTAGATATGTTATCTGCGACCATTTCATGTAATTAGGATTTGAAAGCGCAATCGTGCTAAAATTTTGGAGTGCAGAGGTTTGGAAGAATTGTGCATTGCTTTGTCGATGCATCTATGCCTCTCCCAACTGACGACGAGGTACAGAGAGTGGAATTTCCTTTAAAGGGGCATATTTCAAGGAGACCTGTCGTTCTTGCAGCTGTCAAAAAGATTGCAATATGGGATGATCTTTATAATAATTCCACGAAATTGACCTCATATCTTACCCAATGGCTAACGGCCAATTAAAAAACCCTTGAAATTTTCATTGAGGAAAATCGTGCAAAACCGCCACCAATCTCGCCATAAATTGACAATATTCAACTAGTTCGCTTTTAAACGGTGATTAAAAACCTGGTATGTGCAACCAATTTCATAAAATTCGCACACTCGTTCCAGCCCGGGTGTAGAGACTTCATCGTTATCCACCAGTGGCGTATGCATCAAAGGAGATCGACTAAGACTATGAGAAACTAGCAGATTCAACTGTTTAGCTGTGGGAAGAACATGATAGAAACAATGTGAAATGACAGGTGGTTGTCCTCTTCTTGCGTCATAGCTGAGCGCTTATTAGGAGTCTTTGAGACAGTTCTGTGTCCAAAGAGGGTAAAAAAGCCGTACAGGGAGTTAATCGCTCAATAATCAAGCTTTTCATATGACCCTTTTCTCAAGACTCTGTTTCCATTCTACGTCTCCATTTGATCCTTGCACTTTAAAGAGTCACATATGCTTTACTGTTCCTTCGAAAATTCAGGCCTGTTGTAGTACCTCTAGTCCTTTGGCAAGGTGAAACCACGAAGGAGGGCAGAGCCGCAGAGACACATACCGCTTGTGCAAACTTCAGTAGACCACTGCAACTAACTGCTTATAAGATCGCTGCATTGTCAAGAAACTGCATCTTCAGTGGTTTAGTGCTATTTAAGATACTTCCTTTCATTTAATTTCAGAAACAGGACGCTAGTGCTAACAGTGCACCATTGCGATAATAGATTATCCTGTATAAAAATTTAATTCATTATTATTGTTACTACTATTATCAAACCAGTGGAGACCAGTTCTGCACAATGCTATGGTAGAATGCAAGATTCCAGCAACACCAGCCGAACAGTGAGGATGATGATGATGGAGAGAGGAGGAGGGCTACTTGGGAGATGGCTTAACAAATCGCTACCAAATAATACAACACTCTCTCTATAAAAAAATCTAGACACTTAGTGAGCAATTCGTGGGACCTAGGAGAATCAACAAATATGACTGGGTGTCTGATCTGCTGCCTCGGTCTCAACCTTCCCCTTTGAATGCGGGTTCAAACAATCATCATTACCCAATCAGCTGATTTTCTGCGATTCTACTCTTCTAGCAGGTAATAAGAGACGTTTTTGTCCGAAGTTCAGGCAGAAGCCATGCTTGAATCCTCAAAGTAGATCCATGAATTTTTTGGTTTTTATCGAACTTTAACACCATTTAACATCATTTGAGGCATTCTGCGTAACTTCTGCCGGGAAATCATTTCGTGCAAATGGCTCTAACTATTGAATTCCACAGAGCTGCTACACAGCGGTAGTCAACACAGTGATCTAAGTACGACAATTCTGCGCTCACAGTCCCGATTTCAAAGCAGGCAGGTTCCCTTATTCATCGCGTCCGTGGGCCAGTGGTATAATGCTCGCTTTCCGCGCGCTAGGTCCGGGTTTGGTACCCGGTCGAGTCACATCAAAGACTTTAAACAGTGGTAAATGCTATTTCCCTGCTTGGCATTTAGCACTTGGGGAAAGAGCATGTGAGTGAAGCACACAGTGCTACCAGATGGCCAACTGAACAAATTGTGCTTGCACAGGTGTGTGGCCCAAAAGCTAATGAAACGGAGATGGGCGCCACCCTATTCACCCGAAATGAAGAATGTCGGGGAAGGACTTCTACTTTCTTGACAAGTTCCCGATTCTCTTCGTCTCGTGTCTGTCAACCCAGTAGTAATCTGATACCTGGTACAAAGCTGTTGGCAAACTGCAGTGAAGGAAGGAACAAATCACCCTCCCCAGTAATGCTATGGCCCAGGATTGCACCTCTCTAACAAAATGCTTTACGACACCTTTATCGCATGCTGAACTCAACTTTTTAGAAGGCAAGAAAATGGGCAAAGCTTGGAGAATCTTAAATTCCTAGCCAGAAATTGGGTACCTTGGATAAAGAAAACCTTGAACTGGCAGTACCGCAACATTCCCAAGCTAGCCTAATGCAAGCTGGTTAGCGAGGATTTCCGCACGTGCAGTCACACAAATAACTATCTGCATAGAATGTTTAAAACCATCACCAACTTATTATTTATTCATGAGCAGTCGGAAAGATCCAATACAGACCGTTTATAATAATACTTGCGAGAATCTTTGTTTTACTTTGTTTGGGTCACATTGTACAATCTTTCGATACACCAAATCATAAAGCCTGCTAATTCAAGCTCTTCAAAGGAAATTAGGGCTGTTTCGGGGAGAATGATTGCTTTGAAAACTTTGAAGTCTTCTCCGTCGGTATGTTGTCGGTGTGAATTTTCCTTGATTTTGATGCTAACCTTGATATAAATATCCCGGTTTAGAAAGATCTTTTAGGCTATCTAACTTGTCGAAAGGTGGAATATTTTTATGACACTTTAAAGTGATGGTTACGTATACAGTGTTTTAATCCTTTCTCAAATGCGACGTCATCTAATAATACTTATCATTCATAGACCATAATGTAGATTTAGTATACTAAAACGATATGCTAATTGAGCAGTGTTCCCATAATATGATGTCATAACAATAAAGATTCCTTTTACTCGTGATTCATAGGGTAGATTCGCGGACGCTGAGAAGCTATGGTTATCGAGTGGTAGTGTCCAGAACTTTCTTCCCAATGTGGATATGTTGACGCACCTCGTGATTCCTACGCTTAGAATTACAGAGAGACAGCAACTCTCTTCACCCTTAGTCAAAGCTTAGCTGCAGGTGGATTCGAACCACTAACCATAGAATCGATCAGCAAGCGCTATACCACTAAGCTATCCATACACACTTCAAAATTCTCGTCTGTCCACAAGAGGTGGATCAGAATTTCGGTGATTTTCGACCTTGATGTATTCACGTTTCTAATCCTGTCAGACTGTTCGCACCTTTATAATGTCTTGGGATAGTTAAGGGATTATGGTGCTTGATGACGGATACTGCATAACACTCACTGCGTTGCATATTCAAATTTGAATTTAGCAGAAACCAGAGACAGGGCTCTGAGTTTTTTAGGGTAGTGAACTTGGTGAGGTGGTATCCCATTGCTTTCCTCACCAAGGGCGCTCTTATTAAGACATGTGTACGATTCAAACTCATAGCCCCTGTTTTGAGTCCGCACGCTTAACAATTTCGCCACGATACCACTGATTACATGCACAATTTTCGATGATTTCAGGTGAGCCCCAAGCTTAGACAGTGCTAAATAAATTCAAACTAAATCTGAGATAATTCTAGCGCAACAGACAATTTTTTTGAATTCTAACTCCTGTAGTTGGAGCATTTTCTAATTCGAACAAAATTTTCCGGTCCCTTGAACGTATGCCAACAAAAAACCCCTATAATTTGAATCTCTGTAAAGCAAAATTTTGTAATTCGAACATCTTTACGATCACCCAAAGAGTTCGAAATAGACAGAGTTGACTGTATGTCGAATATCGATTGACCTCCTGTCAATGACGCGACAAAGGAGAAAGGCGATGGAAAAATATAGACCATTGCAGACAGTTACTTTTAGTGCAAAGTGGTTTCGGAAGGAATTGAAATTAAGAGCTTAATGCACATTTGGGAAGGGTGCCATAAGTCGATTAACCTCGATTATGCTCAGACGTATACATTAGTGCATGTTTCTATTTTACGTGGTCTAAAAAAGGAGGTCGCTGTTTGATCGTCTCCACTTCTGAATAGGAGAAGCGACACCTGAGCAAACTGGTTCCACATGAATGCCAACTGAACCAAGATAAAACGTTTGACCTCAACGACACATTCTCACCGCGCAACTGCTTGTTGCCGTAAACATTTCAGACAGCCTTCAGCTCTGAATGTTGAAAAAGTTCTCACACTGCTTTTGCTTACATTGACCATTCATGGTAAACATGTCGACCAGTGATGCGTTGCTTTGTGGCACTAACGGCGAAACAGGTCTCGTCGTGCAACGGCATTGCGTGCTGGCCCGGTTCGCTTCGTTCGTGCGTAAATCATCATTGTGATTTTGTATAGAGATGTGCCGCACGAAAAGCAAACAATCCATTCATGAAGTTTGTACAACTAGTCACGGAACATGTGCCGCAACCAAATTCAAATTGATTAAAAGTCTGGCGCTATGAAACAATAGTCTGCCTTATGTGTATTACCGCATAGCGGATAGCATGTATTCAAGTCTGAAGCAACCTTTATCCACCGATGCTTTCAGGGACAATTCAAAATTGCACAGGCGTATTCCTCTTTGTCCCGCCAAGTCAACCCGATTCTGCTAACGGCTGGCAACACTTCCCGGGAGAAAGTATTTCCTTGCAAAGCCAATCAAGAGCTAACAGTCTTCCATTACATCACATTTCTCTCTGAACAAAGTCTTCTAAGTCTGATATTTAGATCAAAGCATTGAATGAGAACTGTTTTAAGCTTTTCAATTTGAATGTCTGCATCCCTATAAGTTTGCAGTTTCTCCCATTCACTGATACAAGCAGAATCCAGCCAATAACCGATCTCGTATGTTACCAAGGTAGCATTGTTAACATTGCGGATGCATTTAGTCACAATCCATGGCATACTCAATTCAAACTGTAGCAAAAACCAGAGGTAGAGCTCTGAGTTTTTAATAAGAGAAGAAAATTTCTTTTAAAAAAACTGCATGTCATATTTGATTCTAGTGTGAGGACGCGGGGCTTCCACAACAGCGGTTGATTATAGTGAAGTGGTTACATATTGCCTTCCTCGCCGACAAAATTTGACTGAATTGAATAATTCTTCTAATGAAGTCATCTTCTTTCGTTATGATGACATAATTGGATTTCTTCTCAGGAAAACTTAACTGTCAAAACAACGCAGCCTTTTCATTGAATAAGCATTTACATGTTGTAGCATGCAAGCTAATGAGTCGATTTTGTTTGTAGATTATGCATTGACATCTCCATCGGCTTCTGAGGATGGCGACTCAATGACTGCCAAGTCCGACGCAGGATCAGACGAACACCGAGATGTTCTGGCAGAGACATCCAGGCACCATGATAGACACGATGATGAAGTGGACATGCTTCCATCTGCAAAAAGGCTGAAGCATGAGGCAGAAAAGGACTCGCATGATGAGCCCAGTCGGCAAGCAGTAGCAACTGAGAAAACCCACGAACCAGACGGCAGGGAGTCGCCTGATTCGCCACAACCAAACCACATCAATGCTGGTCATCCTTCAAACCATGGCCATGTTGCTACAAACCATGTACCTAATAGTGTCAATATCCCACAAAGGGGCGTCATCTATCACTTCCCAGCTTGCACTTCCAATGTACCTTGCGTGAGAATGCACAAAGCAGCTGCTATGAACAGCTTGAGAATGAATCACACCTCACACAACGGAGGCTTTTACCCTCACCTAGGTCTCCCTATGCCGACTCCAGCTGGACTCCCAACCTTGCCACCACCCTCAGTTCATCCACCAAGCCCACTGTCTCCAGTTAAATCCATAGAACTACTGCAACGATTGTTCCCAGAGCAGAACCGTCACGTATTAGAATTGATTTTGCAAGCATGTGATGGAGATATTGTCCAGACCATTGAATGCATTTTGCCAACACATGAGAGATCCCGCAGGGGACCAAAGGGACAGCCCTCTTGCACTTGCCAAGACATCGATTGCATCTATAACAGAGCACACCAGGAGCGATCAGGCTCAGCGTTCTCTCCCATCGGGGTGCCAAGGATTGGCCTTCACGCAAAACCCAACGGTGGTAGCCTACATGGAAACCTTAAAATTGGGGAGATATGCCGGGAGCCTCCCCGCCAAACTAGAGCTGTTGCCTCGTTGCCACCGGACTCTGATACCATTCCACCTGTATATATTGTCAATACGTCTCCGAGTGATAGTCCAGACAGTCGGGTCTCCTCTGAGGAACCTGGCGAGGCTTCAGAAAATCGAACAAAGCTGTGCCAAAGTTGCGGTCGAAGGTCTTCTAACTTAGATAATTTCTGCAGTTGCTGTGGGAAAAAATTATGAAATGAATCACTTCCTGCCTGCGACAGAAAAATGAGTCAATGAACTAGACCTGGACGAAATGAGAAAATGACATAGGAAAATCAACTTAGCAGATGTCGCCTTTATTTAAGGTGGTACCCATAGCTTTGATCAAAAATCGCCGTACTATGAGCAAAAATCATTCGCGGAGTGCTGTGAAAAATAGCAAAGACCATCATCTAGTAACTGATCATTCCTAGTAGCGAAGATGATCAAACAGTCCAAATCGTGTGATGCAGTACTATGAAAAAAGGCAACTTTGAATTCTAAGTCAGCTCTGTCTCATTCGAACTCGTTTAATACGGACTTTTGCTAATTTGAAAAAAAATTTCACTTCCCTTGAAAGTCTCAAAGCAAAAGACCTATAATTTGAGTCTCTGTAATTCGAACTTGTTGTAATTCGAACATTTTTACGATCAACCCGAATATACAGTTCGGAGCTGGAATATACAGAGTTGACTGTATATCAAAGAAATGTTGAGAGGCCTACGAGGAATTCTCTCTAAGGAATCTTAGGACGAACATAAACAATTTATTCATAAAATGGACACCGGAAACAGTAGAGTAGAGATGATGGGGAAATCTTAGACGAACTCCAGAGCATTATACAAAAACCAGAAAATCTTAGACGAAAATCTTAGACGAGCATTATACAAAAACCAGAGAGTTTGACTTAGAAAACATGGTAGCAATGGAAAGAGTTCTTCTGGGTTACAAATAAATCCCTTCCAATCCTTAGTACATTATTCTGCATTGACCACATGAATACGAATCATTTAAGATTAATTGTTGAGGAGAATCTATTGAAGCAAACGAAGCAATTGTCGCCCTCTTGCCTTCATGTGAGCAGTTCTCCCCGCTTTTTGTCTTTTTGTCTTTTTGTATCTCCGTCCAAAGATCGTATTTCCATTAGCTGTATGCAGTTCGCTTGTTACACTTCTTAGAGAGAGTTGCTAGCTCTCTGTAAGTCAAGGTGTACGAATCACAAGGTGTGGTCACATCAAGAGGAGGGCCTTGGGCGCTGATCGATAAGCGAAAAGCTTCTTAGTGTCCAAACGTCTTTCATAGGATGCTAGGTAAAAATCTTAATAAATCATAAAAAGTAGCGAACCCGCTGAGGCGAACACACATGCAAAGACTTAAAAAAGAATTATACTTAATTGTATTGTTAGCAAGCATATCGAATGACATGATTTAGACTATGTACTGTAGTGGTTTACATGGATAAATTTAGTCGCTTAGAATGTCAATAGTAGTTGCATTTTGAAGTTGCAGTGCCTCTTAAGGCAATCCTTGATCAAAATATTAATGGGAAAATCCAGTATTTCTTATATTTGAACTGAGAAAGCCATTTAGACGTTATCTCTCTCTCGTCGATATTTCCCTTCAGAATACTACAAGGAAAAGGTACCAGATAAATGCAGTCAGTACTTACGAATGATAATGTTCGACACGAGTAAAACGTTCGAAAAGGGCAACCAGAAAGAGGTATTCGATGCCTTTAATCAAAATTACAAATAAAGGAAGCGTGGAGAATTTTGAGGAAAAGTTCGACATGACATGACAGGAAATAGGTTTGAGTTTCGAGCAAAATCTGTTCTTGGGTTTCTCAATTGGAATTTTTTCCCTTGTGATTAATGCATACATAAAGCTACACACTGTCTACGTTCATTGATAATTTATTGTTATCGAATTCATGCAAATAAGATGGATATTGAGAATTGCCCAGAAATAGCTCTTCGTGATGAACTAAATATCCAGTTAAGCATGTCACACTTTTGATCACGTCTTAATAGACCTGGCAGTAAGCGATCTGAAGAAATGTGGTTAAAAATCAGTAATGGAACACAAGTGCCCAAATGCAAGCTGAGCATGGTTGAATTGAAGACCAATGATATAGGACACTAAGAAAGTGCGCTCTGCAGAAGGTCTGGAGACCATAAGGAGTATTTTGAAGTACCGGTGAGAATGCCATTAGTTATGATGATAATGATAATAATTTTGCTGTATTGCATACCCAATTTTGAGCGTAGCAGAAATCAGAGAAAGGGCTCTGAATTTTTCTAGAAAGATGGACAGGCGGTCTTCCGCTGCCTTTCTCACCAACGGCGTTTTTATTGTGGCATGTGTAGGATTCCAACTCACAGCCTCTGCGTTTTGAGTTCGCACGCTTACATTGCTTCATATAGTGTTACGTTTTCAGCAAAAGTGCTGTTTTCAACAAGGGCCTAACTGGGAATGATGACCTGCAAGATATAACACTTAGAAATGAGAAATAGCCCATAAATATTGTGCTGATGATAAATATGTGGGTAATTTTTGTAATTTAATTGTTGACAGCAAAATTGCTTGTGTGACTCCCTATGCTACACTTGGACAGCATACGTTCTGAATCAGAGATGTGGTATGGAAACAGATATCTCTGTATTTTTATTGCACTCGCTTGGAGCCAGTTGGCTCTCTAGGAGACTGAATTCAGCTCCAGGATTAACTGGTTCTCGTTTACTGATCTCGCAAGAATTGAAGGTTCAGTTTGCTTGGTAGGCACGCGACCTAGAGGGCAGGTTGAACAAACGATTTTAAAAACCGGATGGATGGAGCTGAGCTATACGTACAATCAATTGATTCCATTACTCATGCACGATTAATATTTATATTTTACTGATTTAAGCTTAGTAAAACATTTCGAGAACTACCCATCTCAAAACACCAGATGGCAAGACGTAAAAAGAGATAGGAAGGCTGAGCCTAATATCAAGAGGAACAATTGTGTGGAATTATCAGCCAGACAAATTTAAATCATTTGAAAGCTGAAGGTATTTCAAATCTATGTTGAAAAGTTCAGCTGGCTATTCAAATACTATATCATTCCCAAAGGAAAACAGCATAGAAATTTTCTTTTAATGATTTCATTTTGCTGCTTATCGTCATTTTGAATTAATTTCTAGATTAAATTGTAATTAATTAGGTAGAGTAGGTCCATATCAGCAGGAATGCTACCCGGTCCTTGCCTGCATAACCAAACAAAGATATCATATGACTATTTATGGCTATGTATGGTTATGAATGACTATGTATGGAAATGCATGGCTATGAATTGCTATGTATGGCTATGAATGGCTGTGTATGGCTATGAATAGCTATTTATGGCTATGAATGGCTATGTATGACTATGTAGGGCTATGAATGGCAATGAATGGCTATGTATGGCTATGAATGACTATGAATGGCTTCGTATGGCTATCCACTTGGGGCCATTAAAAGTTCACCAAACAGCGTCTCGTTTTAAACATCGCGGCATTATACGAAACGAGGCAATATGAACAGGGCCGATGGATGTTGGTGAATCGGTGGAAGCAGTCACTGAGGTACTCATTAGCACAGGCAAAAAATGGCACTGTATGTGCAGAGAGTGGCATTCAATGCATTGATTCGAAAGGTATGTGATGAAATTAAAATTATTTGGATAAAATAAGGCCTGTTATTGCATTATGTTACAGCAACCATAAATTTAGTGAAGTCGTTTTGGCTCAGGCCTTCCATACCTAGTCCACGGAATATATGATGTGCTGAACTGCGTTGCATACTTGAGTTCGAGCGTAGCAGAAACCAGAAACAGGGCTTCAATTTTTTTTAGGGAAGTGGATTTTCTAAGATGTTTTCCCCTAACCTTCCTCGCCAATGGCGTTTTTATTGTGACACATAGAAGCATCGATTTGGCAACCCCTGTGTTATGAGTCCGCATGCTTTAACCATTACACCACGGCACCACTATATGATGTGCACACGGTAATGATTTATAACGTGGTTGAACAACAGATAGGAATAAGTGTGGATCAGATTGATGTGGAAGACCTATTAGCACCCAAAAAGACGCAAAATGCAAATATCTTGACGAGGTTGAAGACGTAGATCATGCAAGTCACAACTACTCCTATGTGTTGATGACATTGTAAAATCTCTTGAAAAGGGAGAGCAAATCAATATCATTCTTCTGGATCTAAAAAAGGCTTTTGATAAAGTACCTCATCAGAGACTTCTGCAAAAATTGGCTTTCTGTGGAATAAGAGGTCAATTAAACGAATGGATTCACAGTTTTCTGTCAGATCGCACTCAAGCTGTAGTACTGAATGGCAGCAGGTCAGATGAAATAAATGTAACATCTGGTGTCCCACAGGGCTCCGTACTAGGTCCCATACTATTTACAATATTCATCAATGATCTACCAAAAGAAATAAAAAGCCAGGTGCCTCTATTTGCAGATGATTGTATTGTTTATCGGAGTATAAGAACCAGGAAGATGCAAGTATTCTCCAAGAAGACTTTAATAGTTTGCAAAAATGGGCAGATGAGTGGCTCATGTCCTCCCACCCTGAAAAATGCAAACTATTAAGAGTAACTAATAAAAGAAGACCACTAGATGTTTCTTACACGATGCAAGATCATAACCTTAAACAAGTAGATACCAAAAAATACCTTGGTGTCACCCTGCAAAAGAAACTGTTATGGAATAATCACTTGCAAAATATATACACAAAGGCAAAATAACACACTTAGCCTACTCAGGAAAAACATGGGAAGTTGTCCTTGAAAACAAAAGAGAGATGTTAGACAACACTTGTCCGGCCTACAATTAAATATTCAAGCACTGTTTGGGACCCTTACACATCTAAGAACATTGATAAACTTGAAATGATTCAGAGACCTGCGGCCAGATTTGTCAATGGCAACTATAGTTGGTTTGCAAGCCCAAGTAATATGATAGCAGACCTCGGATGGGAGTCTCTAGTTGAACGAAGAGTGAAAGCAAAAGTGGCAATGACATATAAAATTATGAATGGCTTAGTGGATATTCCCAAGACAAAGTTTACTGAATCAGCCTGTACCAACACTAGAAACCAAGCACAATTTCTAATACCATACTGTAGAATTGATGCGTATAAATATTCGTTCTTTCCGAGCGCAGCAAAACTGTGGATTCATATGCCTGTAGAAATTAGGTCGCAACCAACAATAACAAGCTTTAGAAGCTCACTTGAAGCAATTAAGTTAGTGTAAAGATATTAACGAGGATATTTAAATAAGAAGACCTCAGTATTTAAATGCTATATAGTTTAAAAAAATAATTTTCTTTCTCTTTTTGTAAATTTAGTTATTTGACATTATTGACAATTGGACACACTAATATACTAACCAGGACTTGTGCGTAATAACCTAATTGTAGGTTGATGTGCAGTAAATTTACAGATAGATAGATAGATAGATGTAATCGTTGTTGTCGTATAGCTGAGGAGATCGTAGGAAGATCACCATATCTGTTTTCATTTGTTACGTGTTGTCTCCAGTTGATGTTAAAAGCATAGCAAAGTAGGTGAGAGATGTGCCATCGATTTCACTATTCATTGTTTTGCTCATGGTCCATGTTTCAGCGCCATATAGCAAGATACTTTCTACTGTTGAGCGAAAGAAATCAATTTTTAGTTTGCGAGGTAGATCGGATTTCCATAGGTGGTCAAATTTTCTTATTGCTGCCCAAGCTTGTGCTTTTCTCGTCTTCATGTCTTTTTCTGAATTGTCCACCAAGAGACCAAATATTTGAAAGCTTTCACTTTTTTGAGTGGCTTTTCATTAGCAATAATCATGTCATTTTTCGGAATCAGTGTGTTGTAAGACATGTACTCTGTCTTATCCTCATTTATGCTGAGACCGACCTCTTTGGCTGTTTTAATGACTAAAGAAAGCAAAAATTGGGCGTCTTCAATGCTGTCGGAGAGAAGGGCAATGTTGTCTGCGAAGTCATTATCCATGATATATGTAGCTGGATATCTTCAACTTAATCTCTGTGTTATTGTGAGGCCATGATTTCCTCGGTTTTTAGTAGAGGTTCGCATCACATAATCGATGACGATGATTAATAAATATGGCGCAATCGTGCCACCTTGTAATACCCCAGCCTCAATGGAAAAAAACTTGGTATTACCATCTTCAGTGATTTCTTGAGCAGTAGTGTTGGTATATGCTGCTCTTATAGCTTTGATTATCTCAATTATTGATCATTGATCAATAATTGATCAATTTATCATTCAGTATCAATGATGATAGTAATAATTTATCAAATTTTTGTACAGGATTTATCTATCAAGGCAATAATGCACTGTCATCAATAGAATCCTGTATACAAATTTATTTTTTTATAATTGTCACTTCTTTCAATGTTTAACGATTTTCATCTAGACCACAAATCCCTAAATTACATTTTAAAGAAGGTCTTGAGCATTGCTATTAGGTGCACATAATATGTATTCTATAGAAAGAATAAATTGTGGCCTAATCCGGAGCTGTTAGACTTTTAACTATTTCATTCCTTTTTTCTTTCTATTATTTTGTATTAGCTGTTTTTTGCTATCAATGTTCTTTATTATTGTATTCAAAGCAGATTGCCAGTTGTACACTACCTGCTACTAGAGAAGTGTATACTTGTAGATTTTAACTATGCTCAATGAGTTAAGGTTTAAAAAAAATCATTATTATTATCATCACACAGTCAAATAGATAATGGGGATTGCAATTAGGACTTCTTGAATACTTTTTATAGCATTATTTGAATTGAATCTGCAAAAATTATGATTTTATCATTTAATGATATTAGTAATGATAATAACATGAATGGTTATAGAGGATGACCTTTAAGCATGTTATCAGGATCCTGTTTTTTGTTTGTTTGCTATATTGTGGAAAGGTGTACAATAGCTAAGCCCCAACAAAGGAAGAAATAGATAGGATAAAATGAGAGGGAGGTGTCTTTTGTTTGAATTTAAAAGTGATATCAACTTAAGAAGTGTTTGTAAGAATCAGTTTGGTTGACTATTGCTTCTTGCAATGGGTTCAACAAAATAATCACAGTAGCAAGACAGGTCTGCACAAATAGACTTTTTGACTTTTCATCCCAGGACAATTATATTATGTGCTGCAAATCTAATCAAATAATACTATTGTTTGGAGTTCCATCTCATAGCATGCCAACAGTATGTCCACTAGCTTTTGGGTGATTTGTGGTGAAGTCTATGTGAATTTATGTTGTCTGTTAAAGCTTGAGGGATGTGCTTTGTCTCATATTACATTACATTTACTCATTAAATCACATGCCTTTCCTTTCTATAAATCAAAGTTCGTGTTTTTTCAGGATAGCAGACTACTTTTTATCCATCACTGGAAGCATCGCAAGTATTCATATATTGTACAAAGGAGGCGATTGGTTGGAAGCAAACTTCAGGTATGTTGTCACTTCATTTTCAAATTGTTCTGCCATCTTTGGCATCGGTTTTGTTACAAAAAATTCCATTAATCACAAAAATAAAGCAATTTAGACGAGTGAAAAGCAGATACACCTAATATCTCACAAATCATCATTCATCCCAAGAACATGCAACTTATGGAACGTCTTGCCTTCTTCTTGCTTTCCTGAGTCCTACAACTTGCCATCTTTCAAATCTAAGATAAATAAACTTGATCTTATCTCTCTATCCTCTTAGCTGCTCACTTTCTTCTTTCTTCCTTTGTTGGTGCTTTGTATAGGTCACCATGGCCTTTCCTCAACATAACCCACTAAAAAAAAAATCATCATTCATAATTCCTATAAGTAGGAAAATGACAGTCTCTTGAGATAGATAGAGACAAGGTTTAAGCCACTACCACTCGCTCTTAGCTACTGCACCATGAATTTGGCCATGTTTTAACCTTAAAATAACAAAAGATGGTAGATGCTATTTCCCTGCTTAGCATTCAGCACTTACGGAAAGAACATGGGAGTAGGTACACAGTGCTACCAGATGACCAGCCCTTAACTTTAGCATTTAGCATTGACTGTGCTTGCACAGCTGTGTGGCCCACGGGATAATAAAATGGAGCTGCGTGCCACTCTATTCACCGAGATTGCCACATTGTATCTTGAGATTTGTATTTAAGTCACAAATTTCTGGCTACAATTTAGCCTACATTTTTTTAGTGGGTTATGTTGAGGAAAGGCTATGTTGGCCTATACAAAGCCCCAACATAGGAGGAAAGAAGAAAGATGTTTGGATCTTCTGTGAACTTTGCTTCAGAATGTTTATCCCATTTTAGAACAATAGATGTCTAGCATCCTTTGCCAAAACAGAAGTGAAGGAAAAGTCAAATGTAAAGGTATATTCATACACTATTCTTCATCTCATTTAGTTTGGAAAGTCAACTGTGGATGCAACAATCATTCTCATTTCTTTATATTTTTGCTCTGTTACTTCATGTTGCAATGCCAGGAGGTATTTTCTCATTTTACATAGCAACCAGCTGCAGCTTTGAATGTATTGTTTCATGGAGAAAAATAAAAGTAGCATTTATTTACAATAATTTTAATGATACTACGTTTTTATACAGGTAATTCAGTCTGTTACTTAATGTTAGCTGCCATTAAGAGCAGCAAAGTAACAAGGGAAGTAGAAAAATTAAATGTTGCAAGAATCCATAAGCCCAAACTCCATAGAAGATATAAAAGACTACGATATGTAAAAGTTTAGAAGTAAGTTAGCCAAGGAAAATCTCTTTCAGTCCTTGTTTCAATGGAAGATACAACTTTTCCTTGTTCCAGTGCACCTGTAAGGTATCATGTGTCTTTATGAATCTTTACTCCACCAAAAAACAGTCCTCTTCTTGCACTTTCAGTTTTAACTTTTAGAGTTTTCAAGTTGTATGTAATTTACTGGAACATTTTATTTAGCCTGAATGCTTTCATCGTGCTTATTCTAGGACAAAAGCGAGAAGCCTACACAAGTAATATTGGATGGTGATCTTACAATAAAGAAATTTGCAAAGAAAATTGGTACCTCTACTGGTATGTGCTAAATATATCCACTAGAAGGACTAATGCTTTGCAATTTCATTAATTTAATGTTTTGATCTCATTTCATTTGATATCATAATTCCTTTTCCTATTCCCTATTTCTTTGTTTGTATGTTGATTTTGGTTAACTATGATTCTTTAGACTATAACAATTTCACTTCTCATTTGATTTCATGTTACATTTGAGATCTCAATAAATGGATTTAATGTCAATGATAAATATAATGATAATATCTAACTAACATTTGGAAAGACTGAAACATCTCACTTAAAAAATGCTTCAATCCTTAGTCTTCTCTGTTGCAACCTACGGATCCGAATGCTGGGTGCTAAAAAGGTCTGACAGAAAGTGCTTAGAAAGTTTTGACCTCTGGTGCTACCGCCAAATTCTCTGAAGAGGCTGGGCAAAGAAAGAGACCAACGAATCCATCCTCAAGAAATTTAGCTGTGAGAACCGACTGCTGGATGGTGTCTATTCCCACCAGCTGTCCTTCATCGGACACATCCTAAGACGCAAATGCCTCCAAGGAACTCTCCTGTTGGGTATGGTGCCTGGGAGCAGAGGCAGAGGTAGACCTAAAACTCAATTGAGCAACCACCTGAAGGAAATGTGCGGCCTAACAATGGTCAAAATGTATAGAAGCGCAGATCCATGCAAAAACTGGCTAAGAACTGTGACGGGGGCCACAGCTGCTCGGAATCGAGCAAACCATCACTGATGATGATGACTTATAATGCTACTTTCAACAGTATAGGCACATTCAAAGAGCATAAGCTTTTTCTTACTGAATTAATTCTATCAAAAGGGTTTTGTGCAGCAAAAGTCCTAAAAATGACAGATAAAAACAATAATAAAATGTCTATCATAACAAACAACATGTTTTTTGCTTACGTTAAAAGGTACAATGTTAATTAAGTTATACACAGTTATAAAAAGTGATCTAGGAGAGATAAACTATTAGCAGAACTCATTCTTTTGTGGAGTAATATATTTCAGGTAGGAGAAATAAGTTTGAGAATTAATTAGCACAAACCGGTCTTTTGCAGGGTCTGTCATAAAACTTTTGAAAGATGCCGGTGAGGAAGTTGCGAGTGGAATTCACACAAGTAAGATGCTATTTTGAAGAATGGGTTTTTTGTAGCACATTTTCATGATAGGATTCAATGTATGTATGAAAAAGGTAGCACCTGATGATTAAAAGCATTGTATTATGCAATAACATCCCATCTCATTTGCAGGTGCATAAATCATTCTGAAATTAGGAAGATAGGATTATTTCATGGCACAAAGCTCAACCTCCTTTAAGGGTTTGGCAAAGATGCCAAAAGAGAAGGACATATTTCTAAGAGAGTGGAGCCAGTCCTTTAGCTGTAGGAATGGATCAGTTGTTATTTCACTTGATTGCAGACCCAGATGTTGGAAGTTTGAGGCTTTCCCTAAGCTTGATTTTCGCCAAGAGTGAGGAGACCCACTATCTCTCTGTAAGACCAGGCATGAGAATTTGATAGTAGTAGTCCAGGATCCATCCTCAAATATCAATTTTGAGGCCGAGAAACCCAGCAGCCTCATTTGCTTTGGTCCAAAGGGATGCTGCCATGAGGGTGGTTGTTTTCACTGGCCAAGAGCCATCACCTCTCCCAGCACTATCTTCTAATCCAAGGCATGGGAATCACAAGGTATGTTCATATCAGAAGGAGTAGCAGAGAACCGCCTGATAAGCAAAGACTCTCTGGGTCTCAGCAAATCTACCATTCAATGCTAGGTAAAAGGCAAAATAGGGAAAACCAAGCCAAGGAAGTTGCTTCTTCAATGGTAATCTAATTTTTATGAAGTTTCATAGTGATATTGAGTGAAGATGTAACTATCTCACAATCATTATGTCTCCCCACATTGAATCGATAATGAGTCTACATTTTGTTTAAAGCACTTTCCATGTATCCTATAATGATTCGCTCTTAATCTCCGTTGTAGCACTTGATTTAGACACAGCTGAATTTGTTGCGTTGGAGTTTGGAGTTCAGCCAGTTTTGCCTGATACTGAAGCATGGGAAAAAAGTCTTCTCAGGTGATTTACTTGATAGTTTTTCATGCAAGGACCAATTAATCAGCACTGCTAGTCCCTTCTTGTTGCTGTTAATCTTTTATTTACGAGATTTTGTATATCAAGGGGAGTTCAAGGGAAAGATTCTATGATGTGTGCTCTGTAAGAGATTGCAATGAGTCTCCTATTATGTATTTTTTTCAGAAATGTTTCTACCCATTTGCTTTTCATGCTTTTAAGAGGCTAAAACTGCACAGAGTTATTTTGCCTTTACAATTATCTGTTTTAGTGGAGCTAGATTTGGGAAGCTTTATTTATTCATTTTTCAAATCATTCTATACTTCTTTGCTTTTCGCATAAACTTTAGGAAAAGGTGCTCACTGCTAGAAGAAAGTTACAATCATGTTTGTCATCTTTTCAGTCGTTCTCTCATATATTTTTGGTCATCAAGTACTTCTGTAGACTGAAAATTCTGAAGCGTACTACAGTTGTGTATTGGTTTCTGCTTTCAGAGAATCATCTCCAGATGTCTCAATGCTGATGCCTCGTCCTCCTGTTGTCACAATCATGGGCCACGTGGACCATGGAAAAACGACACTGTTAGATAATTTGCGAAAGACAGCAGTAGCAGAAGGGGAGGCTGGAGGAATCACTCAACACATCGGTGCCTTCTCAGGTACGTTTGAACGAAATTTTTTATTCAAGCTTCTCGTGTCTTTCAGTTCGTATATGATTCACCTCGGACTTGAAGTCTGTAAACGACCTAATAAGACCAGAACAGATGATTTGGATCAGATTAAGACCACGCAAAAACCAATCGGCACATGGCACGTATTAGAATGGCATGCCAAGTATGCGGAGTGCAGACCAATTAGCATCAACTGAAGTGCTCCAAGACGCAGGTTAACCTCTTGGAATTCTGCGACAGGGGTAGTTATAAAAAATCATGATTTTGCCCATTCAAGGAGAGAGAGAGAAAGAAAGGAAGACGGATGGATAGATAGATAGATAGATAGATAGGTATAGATAGGCATAGATAGGCATAGATAGGCATAGATAGATAAGCATAGATAGGCATAGATAGGCATAGATAGATAGGCATAGATAGATAGGCATAGATAGATAGGCATAGATAGATAGGCATAGATAGATAGGCATAGATAGATAGGCATAGATAGATAGGCATAGATGGATAGGCATAGATAGATAGGCATAGATAGATAGGCATAGATGGATAGATAGATAGATAGATAGATAGATAGATAGATAGATTGATAGATAGATAGATAGATAGATAGATAGATAGATAGATAGATAGATAGATAGATAGATAGATAGATAGATAGATAGATAGATAGATAGATAGATAGATAGATAGATAGATAGGGATAGATAGATAGGCATAGATAGATAGGCCTAGATAGATAGATAGATAGATAGATAGATAGATAGATAGATAGATAGATAGATAGATAGATAGATAGATAGATAGATAGATAGATAGATAGATAGATAGATAGATAGATAGATAGATAGATAGATAGATAGATAGATAGATAGATAGATAGATAGATAGATAGATAGATAGATAGATAGATAGATAGATAGATAGATAGATAGATAGATAGATAGATAGATAGATAGATAGGCATAGATGGATAGGCCTAGATAGATAGATAGATATAGATAGATCGACAGACAGATGTGACCACACCGTCTCAATATCTCCACACATCGTGATCCACATCACTCATTAGGGTCATCTACTCGCCTCAGTCTGGCTGGATGATCATTACAAAGACGAACTAACAAAAGCTATGAAAAATTTCGATATCAAAAACCTGAACGAGCGTCGTCAGCGGCGGAAAGACCCGGAAAACGCTCCGGCCGTCGGGTACAACTGCGCGGACTGCTACAAAAAATTTGCATCGGCGGCCGGCCTCGGCGGTCTTCCTCGCTGCCCACAAACGCTTTAGACACTGATTGTACATGCACCCTGGCCACGTGTGAAAGCGGACGGTCTTTCATCATCATCATCATCATATAGATTTTAGCACTCTATAAGTGCATTGTTATTATAGTCACAATTTTTGTTACTTGCAATAGTTAGCGAAAGCAATTTCTGGCCAATTAATCACTGAATTTTTGTCACTTTAGTCACGCTGGGATCTGGCAAGAAGATAACATTCATCGATACTCCTGGTCACGCAGCATTCAACGCGATGAGAGGAAGAGGCGCTCGTATAACCGACATAGTTGTTCTGGTCGTGGCGGCCGAGGAAGGAGTCAAGCAACAAACTTTGGAGTGCATTGCACATGCAAAGGAAGCTAATGGTATGCGTCTGTCTTTCATAGCTCGCACTAAAGATGCATGTTTCTTTTTGCTATCATTATGCAGTAATCATAAGGGAGGGTTTTAGGTCATTAAAATTGAACGTGTCACATTGACTGGTTCGGTTTTTTTGCGGTTTGAACTTGCATGCGTAGTGTAGATTGCACTGCAGTACTATTTCGTGACGAGATTTTCAGTATCGTATTTTTATGGAAAGCCATTGTATACTGAGAATTTCCCTTGCGAATTGTGCGAACTCATTTCAGTTGGGTTTTTCTGAGGGATTAGCTAGATCGAGCTCAGTGCGATCTTACGAATGGGTCATTGCTAATGCTGAAGGATTTACCTATGTAAAGATATTTTTTCTAATGAAAATGCAAAAAGCGGAAAGTTCCTTTGCAATCGGCTAGTTAGATAAGATATGAAACGAAGTGTGGAGAAAACAGTTTTGGAAACCGTTAGGCTACGATTAGGAACTCACTGTCGAATGACTGTAAAGTAGCTAATACTTTTCCAACATTTAAGATAAAGCCGTAGGAGCTGATGGTAGGCATGGCGCTCCGAGTACGGAGGACTTACGTGATTTAGCTCAAGTTCATATTGATAATTCCCCTCACTGCTCGTCAGATAACGACGTTAGGTCATTCTGAAGTTTTACTATGTATTCGAAGTTTTAATGTGCATTTGAAATCCTATTTATTTTATCTCGTATGTATTTATTGTTTGTATCGGTTGTAGCAGTTGGCTTGAAATAGGCCCAGTAGATTTTTCTGTATATAGCTATGTAACGCCAACATTGAATAAGTTGATGATAATGATGATGATTATTATTATCATCATGTTTGTTGTCATCATTATTGTTTGTTATATTTCATCTTGCTTGAGTTGCTTTTGAATGTCTGAACACCTTGACCAATCCAGGTCCGAGAGTGAATAGAGAACTTGGAAGTAGTTCTTAGGGTATTATTGTTATTATTATTGTTATTTTTATTGTTATCATTATTGTTATCATCCTGACCGATTCATTTTCCTGTGCAGTCATGTACTATCCGGCATTTAGGTTTATGCGACCGTAGCATTCCATGTTGTTCTATGAATAACTGTATTGTTGTGGGAAGCTTCAATATTTCAGAGAAGAGTCGGAACATTATATTGCCACGGCAAAGTTGTTTGTGTCTGTGCCGTCTGTCCGATTGCCTGTCCGTCTGTCCGTCTGTCCGTCTGTCCGTCTGTCATCAGAGTATGAAACGAATGAAACTGGCCAAAATCAGACCGTGCAATTAATTTCAAGTTGCAGATCAAACGTGTGAAAATGAGAGATTTCTGCAATTGATGGCCGATTTCAGAACTTCTGCCCACTCTCACACGTTCACATCTGCACCTGAGAATAAAACTGATACTCTTGTTTTGGCCATTATTCGACATTTTTTACTCTGATGAGCGTTGCACGAAAGAATCTTCAGTGTGAAGAAGCTACGTTGCCCCCTTTCGTCCACTTTCATGATGCCTGCGCATTCGCGTTTCAAACTCTAATCAAAATTATATTCCAACACTTTCAGTTCCGGTCATAGTGGCAATCAACAAGATCGATCGACACAAGGCGAATCCAGTAAGTCAAGTCTTATTTGTTGTGCGTTGTTTATGTATGACGACTGGGAAAGTTAGCATAGTGGTTAAGCACCACGTTCTCATTGGCTGAAATTCCTGGGTTTTTAAGCACGCTCATTTCCCTTTCTCTGCATCGTCCTCATCTTGCGACCTCTGCCGAGATAGAATTCACTACACCTTTCCAGCATACCCCATCGGTCACAGCTGTTAGAAGGTTTTCCTTGGCCATGGCAGTGTCCCTGCGTGTGATGTCTGGAAAGGTGAGCTTCTGAGACCGCTTGAGCGGTGATGAATGCTTCCACAAGAGGAACGACGACACAACTTCATCTCAGGCACCTGCACAGTGTCCAAAAAATTGATGCGTTTCTCTATGCCCTCTACCTATCGACCCAGTTGTATGCTCCCCAAACCGTGCTTCGAGTTCAGGACTCAAGTTTGCTTTGGGTAAGGTTAAGGATGCAATAAAGGACATTTGATTGGTAGGATTTAGGCAAGGGGTAGGATTGACTTCAGAGCATACTTGGTTACGAGCATACATGTTCACTTCGGTTTACTTTCTGCCCATCGATATTAAGGTAGAGGGAGTTGTTACTGTCCTTGAGACTCAAAACATCATCTGAAATTTTGCGGAATCAGCGCACATTCCGTTTCTCTTTAACCAATCCAGATTTGTTGTAGACCCTCTCTAGTTTTGCAATGGCGGTATCAATAAATGTGTCACATGCATAAATTGCTGGATTTTTTATAAGTCTTCCACTATTTTGGTAATGACGGTATCAATAGTACATATAACGGTATAAGTCACATGCATAAATTGCTGTATCGTCAGCAAAATTGCATATTTCCTACTCTGGATCTATGTAGAACAGATCGTTGATAAGCTTACTGAAAAGCAGGGTGGCGAAGCACATGCGTTTGTGGAACTTTATTAGATGGTTTTCAGTTGGTTTCTTCAGCGCAGGTGTTGTAATGGAGAACCAGACAGGGCTCGCACTTGGTGTTCCTGTGTTCTGAATCCGCAGGCTTCACCACCACACCAAAGCCCCTCAAATCGATAACCAACCAAATTTGCACTGGTTCTCTCGATGGTTTCGAATTTTTGTCAAATTTTTGTCAAATTTTTGTCAAATTTTTACGATCTCCACGGTTTAGAGAAAGGTCAAGGAAGAGCTGCTTCAACACGGGATACAACTGGAGGAATTTGGAGGCGAAGTTCCATCAGTTGAAATCTCAGCTTTGAAAGTACGTAATAACAATGGTCTTCTTAGTCTCTGAAACATTATTTCAATATCGGTATGCAACGAAATCCATAGTGCGGAGAGTGAGTTAGTTATGTTTGCGGCTCGTGTACACTACTGGCCAAAATTGTATAGCCACCTAAGCAGAAATAGCGAAAACAATCTTTTTCATGTTTTTGAGCATTTTTGTCGCATCACAAGCAATGAAAAATCAATCTTAAAATATAACAAATTTCTTTAGATAATGAATAGACTGCCATGCTGATATACAAAAATATGAAATAAGTTAGTTGGTACAGTGATCCAGAACTGCTTTAATTCGAAAACTTTTTAGAGCCGAGGTGAATGACAATTTTTTGTTTGGTCACTGGGGGTGGCAACTTGGTTTTGGCCAGTAGTTTGTATATGTGTGTCTATGTTCATGGGTTAAAAACTGATTCATTCGATTTTCTTGCCATAATCGTGAAATTTAATAGTAATTTTAAAAGTTCCTTGTAGTTAGCACCAAGCATCATATGTTCGATACTAAGCATAATTTGAACGTAAACACATTGTAAATAGAGGTAGCTAAGTATGAAACGTGTCTAAAGAAAGCGTGGAAAGCTTGAAAAGCGATCAATCCTGTAAGCAGAACGTTTAAGACCAGTCTGTTCTCTTGATTGTACTTAGGCGTGCCAAAGTGCCTTTGTACCTTTGTACTTTGGGCTATAGTGTGAATATTTTTAGCGTTAACGGTGTTGATTAGCAATGCTTTGAAGATTTCGTAACTTTGAATGATTATTTTCATATTCAAATACCGGCAAATATTTCAAGTATCCCAGGTACCTTTTCCTGATGTTAAAGCATGCTGTTATGAATTCATGGGTTCTTCAATCTTGCGTGACCCACAAGTTGTAGATGGGTTGTTAGGGTGCCACTTATAAATGGTCGACTATCGTCTGCTGTTTCCATCATCAGCGGCCCTCTACGAGCCGGCAAAGGACAGACTCGTCCATTCATGTATATCCCCTTTCCGCCTCTTCTCTGGCCTGTCTCTTCTACAGTCTGGTACTGCGTCTTGAAGGATGGTCTCTGCAAGGCTGTTGGGTCTTGAGGTGTGACCATGCCACTTTCGCTTCCTGCCCGTTACGATGGACGATAGGCCATCTTCAGACTAAGTAGCTTGGGGGAAAGGGGATCCAGATAAAAGCCAATCGTTTCGCTAACGAACAAGTGGATCAATCATTGAGAAATTTCTTATTTCGATGAATACCTTAATTGTATGGATCAATCGGTGAATAAGTTGATAAATGTGACGAGAAATAAGTACCGAAAGAGTTAAGACGTTTGGTATACGTCAGCCTTGCCACGCCACGCCCCGCCACGCCCCGCCCAAGCTAATTTAACCTACTGTTTTCATTGTTTACAGGGAATTAATTTAGACCATCTAGAGGAAGCAATTATCACACAAGCAGAGATTGCTGAGTTGAAAGCTGATTTCTCCGGGCTTCCCAAAGGCGTTGTTTTGGAAGCCCAGACTCATAAACAAAAGGGGTAATTTTTACTTTTTTTCAGTAAATTATGTTGAGGAAAGGCAATGGCAACCTATACAAAGCCCCAACAATGGAAGAAAGAAGAAAGCGAAAGGCTAAGATGAGAGGGAGTTGTTGATCTTAGATTTGAAAAATGGCAAGTTATAGGATTTGGGAAGGCAAAGAGGAGGGAAGACGTACCATAGATTGCATGTTCTTGGGATGAATGATGATTTGTAGGATAACGTTCGTTGATCTTACTGTCTTCTGTTTCTTCTGTTTCCAAAAGCCAATTCTTGTTTTGATATACTCGATTCGATTATCGTAACTCAACTAGATTTTTACCAACAAACTTTCATAAATTTTTCAACAGTGGATATCCAGTTATTTTATGTAGGGATTTTGTAAATAATCCTTTCTAAAGCAATATTGACTCAACTTTATCTTTGTTATTTTCAGTATGTATATTTAGTTGCGTGGTGCCGTTCCTCTAAATTGAGTGAAGCAAGCTGTTGGTGATGATGATGATGATGACTTTAAGATTTAAGCGTACTATCTCACTCGGGCATTAAAGTCTCCGAAAGTCATTCCCTAATTATGGGAGAATCGTAGTAGTTAAGCATGCGACGTCACAGCACAGGGTTGTCAGTTCGATTCCTCCACGTTTCTAAATGAAAACGCCATTGGCGAGGAAGGCAATGGGAAGCCTCCTCATAAAGCTCACTTCCTTAGAAAAGATTCAGAGCCATGTCTCTGGTTTCTGCTACACTCGAAATCGGGTATGCAACGCTTAAGAAAAATATCTAGTTGAACACAGGACCCTAATGATGATAGTATACTTCCTGTTTATGCATTCGTTATTTAGACATATATTTTATGTTGGCTACCTCCAACGATCCCTTTTCCTTGCTGTATAACAAAGTCGTGCTCTATTTTATGTGGTATCCCTTCTTTACATTGAATTTCCGGTACTTTTTTAACGAATTGGGATTTTCGAACAAGTCTTTATTCTCAAGACATGAAAGTAAAAAATCATAAATAAGCTTCATTGGATTATATCTTTTAAGTTAGTGATCTGTGATGATTTTGCTATGATAAAGGTGGATTTCGTTATCTTTTTACATTTCAATTTGAATTTTTCAAGGCTGGTTGCTTCAGTTTTGGTTCAGCAAGGAACGCTCCTCCGGGGAAGTAGCATTGTTGCCGGGAATGCTTTTGCAAAGGTATTTAGACTTGCTTACCCCTAGGCCTCCCTCCAAGTTTCCCATACAAGTCGATAGTTTTACGAGGTAGTGGAACATGCATAGCTCATTAGCGTTGATTGAAGATGTTTTTTCCCACCCAAGGTGCGACAACTGTTTAACGATAACGGGAAGCCTGTCAGTGAAGCACTTCCTTCCATGCCAGTTCAAATTTTAGGATGGAGATCTCTGCCTGTGCTCGGAGATGAGTTAATAGCTGTTGAGTCAGAGGTATGCCAATTTTGTAGAAAAAAGAATTGTTAATTGTCATATGAAAATTAATTTGTTAGTTCTTTTATTTTTCATATAGGTAAGATGCGATTCGTTTCTTTCTTTGTATCCATTCTATTTATCTTTCTTTCTATCCATTATATTCATCTTTCATTCTCTCTATCCCATTTGTCTTGCTTACTTCCTCTCTTTACTTATATATTCATTTTTCTTCATTCAGTCCTTTTTCTCGTCTGTCTTAATTCATTTATCTCTCTCTTCCTCTTCTTGCCTCTTTCTTACAATCCCCCATACGACATTCTTTCGTCTATCCCCTCTTCTCCCTTCCTCCCTCCTTCTTGGCTGTGCCATTCCGCATTTGCGTGACACTCATTGAGGTTGTGTTCAAGTGTTTCACAGGGCTGTTTCTCGAGCAACAGCGGTTACACAGGTGCCAAGACATCCCGAGCTGAAAGCATTGATTAGATAGGATTTCTTCCGCCTAGGGTGAAACTCTTTTTTCTGTTGAGAATGGTTCAATGCATGGTTATGCTCCAGACCTTGCAATGATTTCTGGAATGTTTCTCCTTCAGGATTTTGCCAAAAAGTTTATTAGGATGAACGAAGTGAAAGCCAAACGTGAAAGAGACGCACTCGAGACGTTAGAGAAAGGAGAGAGCCAACGCATTACCAAAGTGCCTAAGAAAACTGACTACCGTAAAAGGAAGCTTCCAATTCGTATTCAACTTCGAAGAGAGGCTGCCCAGCAATCAGTGAAGAAATCGGCAGACATCAAACAGAAGCTCAGTATCATTGTGAAAGGTTCGATTTTCTAAAAATCTTTTTAAAAGCTTGATCAAAGGAAAGGTCATTTTTAACTGAAAGATTTCGTAGCTTTTCATTTGATCTTCTTCCTAGGTATTGCTTGTCATGTTTGCTTTTTTCCAAGTCGACCAGTTGCTGTGCGTTTTCATGAATAGGGAAAATTTTTGCCGAGGCTTTCTAAAATGTGCAATTTGCGAACAGCAATTACGTAACAAAAACTGTAATGCAGGCAGTATTAAAATGCATTACCGGCAAGGGAAGTTTTTCTTGACCAGGTAAATGATTATTTCAAACTCAGCGACTACAGTGTACATCCGTTGCGATCCCGGTGGCTGCCGCAAGGCCTGTCAGGTGGGGAGGTCTGGCTCCATCCGGTCGCGAAAGGGGCCCAGTTGCAAAATAGGAGGAAACCATCCCATGCCAAATTTAATTTGATGTGGCTGCAAGTGCTTTCTCGTTCGCTCATTCCAAATCAATGCAATTTTCAATAAACGGCACTCTCACTATGATACCGCAGGCAACAGAAAACCTTGTAGCAGCCTTGTAGCTTTGAACAGGCGGCACAAAGGCTGACGCAAATAGATCCCACACAACACCAGCTCATCGATTTTACTTCAGCATTTTGTCTAACTTATCCCTTTTCTTTTCTGGGGTTTTGAGATGCATTTATCATTGCTTTAGAGTATCGTAAGTGAATGCTGAACCAAGTATTTATCCCTCCCAAGATTTATGAATTTATAAGCTGCTTTTCTCGTTCATTGTCAGGCATCTGTTCCTTGGTGTATTCCACATTAGACGTTCAGCGTCACATGGTTGCTATGTAATGACATTCCTCTGTATTTTGTACGTAAGGAAAAGCTCTTCTGACTGGTATCTTTATCAAGAGAATGCAAATCTATAATATTGCAAATCTCTTCGCAGCTGACTACAGTGGATCGTTGGAGGCGATTTTGAGCATCCTGAATTCATTCAAGTCAGATTACATCGAGCTTGAAGTGGCCAGCTCAGGCTGTGGACAGATCGGTGAAAGTGACATCAATCTGGCTGAAGCTATCGGCGGTTCGTTGATTTTCTACTTTATTTTCTACTTTATTTTCTACTTTATTTTCTACTTTATTTTCTACTTTATTTTCTACTTTATTCCCTACTTTATTTTCTACTTTATTTTCTACTTTTTTTCTACTTTTTTTTCTACTTTTTTTCTACTTTATTTTCTACTTTTTTTCTACTTTATTTTCTACTTTATTCCCTACTTTATTTTCTACTTTATTTTCTACTTTTTTTCTACTTTTTTTTCTACTTTTTTTCTACTTTATTTTCTACTTTTTTTCTACTTTATTTTCTACTTTATTCCCTACTTTATTTTCTACTTTATTTTCTACTTTTTTTCTACTTTTTTTTCTACTTTTTTTCTACTTTATTTTCTACTTTATTTTCTACTTTATTCCCTACTTTATTTTCTACTTTATTTTCTACTTTTTTTCTACTTTTTTTTCTACTATTTTTCTACTTTATTTTCTACTTTTTTTCTACTTTATTTTCTACTTTATTTTCTACTTTATTTTCTACTTTTTTTCTACTTTATTTTCTGCTATATTTTCTACTTTATTTTCTACTTTATTTTCTACTTTATTTTCTACTTTATTTTCTACTTTATTTTCTACTTGATTCTCTACTTTATTTTCTACTTTATTTTCTGCTATATTTTCTACTTTATTTTCTACTTTATTTTCTACTTTATTTTCTACTTTATTTTCTGCTATATTTTCTACTTTATTTTCTACTTTATTTTCTACTTTATTTTCTACTTGATTTTCTGCTATCTTTTCTACTTTATTTTCTACTTTATTTTCTACTTTATTTTCTACTTTATTCTCTACTTTATTTTCTACTTTATTTTCTGCTTGATTTTCTACTTTATTTTCTACTTTATTTTCTAGTTTATTTTGCTACTTTATTTTATAGTTGATTTTCTACTTTATTTTCTACTTTATTTTCTGCTTTATTTTCTACTTTATTTTCTACTTTATTTTCTACTTTATTTTCTGCTATATTTTCTACTTTATTTTCTACTTTATTTTCTAGTTGATTTTCTACTTTATTTTCTACTTTATTTTCTGCTTCATTTTCTACTTTATTTTCTACTTTATTTTCTACTTGATTTTCTGCCATATTTTCTACTTTATTTTCTACTTGATTCTCTACTTTATTTTCTACTTTATTTTCTGCTATATTTTCTACTTTATTTTCTACTTTATTTTCTAGTTGATTTTCTAGTTGATTTTCCACTTTATTTTCTAGTTGATTTTCTACTTTATTTTCTGCTTTATTTTCTACTTTATTTTCTACTTTATTTTCTGCTATATTTTCTACTTTATTTTCTACTTTATTTTCTACTTTATTTTCCAGTTGATTTTCTACTTTATTTTCTACTGTATTTTCTGCTTCATTTTCTACTTTATTTTCTACTTTATTTTCTACTTGATTTTCTGCCATATTTTCTACTTTATTTTCTACTTGATTCTCTACTTTATTTTCTACTTTATTTTCTGCTATATTTTCTACTTTTTTTTCTACTTTATTTTCTAGTTGATTTTCTAGTTGATTTTCCACTTTATTTTCTAGTTGATTTTCTACTTTATTTTCTGCTTTATTTTCTACTTTATTTTCTACTTTATTTTCTGCTATATTTTCTACTTTATTTTCTACTTTATTTTCTGCTATATTTTCTACTTTATTTTCTACTTTATTTTCTACTTTATTTTCTAGTTGATTTTCTACTTTATTTTCTACTTTATTTTCTGCTTCATTTTCTACTTTATTTTCTACTTTATTTTCTACTTTATTTTCTGCCATATTTTCTACTTTATTTTCTACTTGATTCTCTACTTTATTTTCTACTTTATTTTCTGCTATATTTTCTACTTTATTTTCTACTTTATTTTCTAGTTGATTTTCTAGTTGATTTTCCACTTTATTTTCTAGTTGATTTTCTACTTTATTTTCTGCTTTATTTTCTACTTTATTTTCTACTTTATTTTCTGCTATATTTTCTACTTTATTTTCTACTTTATTTTCTACTTTATTTTCTAGTTGATTTTCTACTTTATTTTCTACTTTATTTTCTACTTTATTTTCTGCTACATTTTCTACTTTATTTTCTACTTTATTTTCTACTTTATTTTCTAGTTGATTTTCTACTTTATTTTCTACTTTATTTTCTGCTTCATTTTCTACTTGATTTTCTACTTTATTTTCTATTTGATTCTCTACTTTATTTTCTACTTTATTTTCTGCTATATTTTCTGCTATATTTTCTACTTGATTTTCTACTTTATTTTCTACTTTATTTTCTAGTTGATTTTCTACTTTATTTTCTACTTTATTTTCTGCTTTATTTTCTACTTTATTTTCTACTTTATTTTCTAGTTGATTTTCTACTTTATTTTCTAGTTGATTTTCTACTTTATTTTCTACTTTATTTTCTGCTTTATTTTCTACTTTATTTTCTACTTTATTTTCTGCTATATTTTCTACTTTATTTTCTACTTTATTTTCTACTTTATTTTCTACTTTATTTTCTACTTGATTCTCTACTTGATTTTCTTGTTGTACACGTGATCCGGGGTATACAGTGCTGTCGTTCCCATTTCTGAATTGATAATTATCATTATATCCCAAATTGATAAATTTTCTTTAGAAATTCATTTTAATATATAAACTAAGCATACAAATACAAATCTCTCTAATAATAGGTAATCTGTATTTGGCTGGCCTAATTACAGGCATTTCTAGTGAAAAAAATGGATAAATGAATAAATAAAAATCCGGAAAGGTGAATGATTTTAATAAGAAGAGCTAAAGTATGAAAGAAAACTGTTCGTTGGATAGAGGGCCTGGGTTAATCCAGGGTGTATTGCGCATGCAGAATATGTAATAAGTTGTGCGAATGATAGTAATACTAATTATGATAATAATAGTGATTGTGAACAGCAGGCTGTTTCTTAAGCAGTGAAGAAATGTCTTACATTTTTGAAGCCTTTATTCTATAACAGATGGAGTTTGAGCCCCACAATCTACCTCATTAATACGAGAGCTCCATGAAAAGGCTTGCTTTAAGTTCAGCTGTGGTTAATTTCTCTTTGCTTTGATCTCAGCACGACTTGATCAGTCGAATCCCGTTTGCGTTAGAATAGCACTATGCTCTGTATTTTTTATCATGTTATGCTTTCCACCCCAAGGTATTGTTTACGGGTTCAACGTCACAGCTCCCAAAGATGTCGAGAAGCTCTCAAAACGACTCGAAGTCCCTTTAAAGAGTTATAAGGTCATTTACAAATTGATGGATGACATCAAGGTGATAATTTTTATTGTAATTCATGTTGTGAGAGAATCAGTGCAGCATCAGGATGAATCTTGGTTGAAATGAAGAGAAAATTCTCAGTAGCTATTTTCATTTATGTTCAAAGTAAAACTTTAGTGGTTTATCATATCGGGTGCCAAATTCAAAAGCTATGCATTACTCATGCATAACCGAACATATGGAAATTCAAACTTGCTTCGTGTGACACCTCTTTTGAAACTGACTTTTAGTTAATTTTTAAATGCCACAGGGTTGTCACTTGGTTCCATTCTCCCTGTGACACCTTTGTATTCTGTGTTGTATTTTTTTATGAGCATATAAAAAATGCAAAACCCTTCTGCAAAAGTCTGTTCCCAAATAAATGAGGATTCTGAAATTCTTCATGACTTACGACCCACTTTACCCAATAATACTGTCAGCAATTCGAAGCCTAATTGGCCGGCACAGGGCAGGTGGCCTAGTGTTTAGAGCCTATTTGGACTAATTTGGAGTTCTAGACTCGAGCCACTTTCATTCTAGTTTCTGGATGCCCTTTATCTGTCTACCTTCCAGTAAACGTTTAAGTAACATAAAAATAGGGTTAAATGAAGTGAGGCAAGGAACTGGTCACTCCATGTCACTATGCTGTGGCTGAGGATGGTTCATCTAACAAGGTGTTTCCCGCGGAGCTCGCTTCGAGTACAAGACTCGATTCTACTTGCCCTTTTATTCGCATTCACCATCTGCATGATTTACAAGCCGTTGAATTGCATTTGGTTCTCAGCCTATTTATCAATAATCGCATTGATTGCTATTGTGTGTAGAATTGATGGTTCTGCCAAGCTGGGATTCAAGCATGCTATCCAGTTATTTGATAAGGTTTTCCAAGCATGTTATAGTACTGCAGGTTCTTGTATTTTTTCTTTATTTTTTCACGCGTTTCTTTGAAATTTTTATTTTCAGGATGAGCTATGTTCCAAGTTACCAGAATTACCCGTAGAAACACCTATCGGTGAGGCAAACGTACTGATGGTATTTCAACTGACTGGTCAAAGGAAAGCACTGGCGGCGGGTTGCCGCGTTAAGAAAGGCACATTGACCGCAGATAATGACACAGTATGGAAGGTCATACGAGACGATAAAGTCATTCACGAAGGTAAACACCTATTTTAGTTAAGATAAGGAAAGGCCACATAATTTTGTCTAAGGAAGAAAGGATAAACGGGCTTTGATAGCTACCAGACAGCAAAAAAAGACTAGCTATGTCGCTATAGTCAATCCATATCCAACTAACTTTCAAAAACACAATAATAAGAGGGTTGTTAGCATGGATGTGACATTCTACGTTATGTCGTATTTTAGTGTTTCATAAGTACTACCAAGAATCCTAAGGTAGATTTTTGGACATGAAGAAGTCGTGTTTATCGAACGGTGTCCTTGTATTCCCTCTCGATGTGATCATACTTCATTTTTCCAACACGCCTAGAATTGCATAAAGATAGAGACTTTCTCTAATATTTAATGAAAACTACGCTCCAGGTGGAACTCAACAAATTGGTCTATCCTTACACTGCGTCCTCTTGCAATGTGATACGTGAGCATAAAAACCTGTTTAAGAGTCCGTTTTATACATATAATTCTATCTAGATGTCAAAGGTAGACATTTGGAAACTGAGAAGCTTTTTACTTATCGAATAATGTCCAGGTCCTTCCTCTCGATGTGACCACACCTTGGGATTCCTGCGCCTGGAATTACAGAGAGTCAGCAACTCCCCTCGCTCTACTGTAAGTGAAAGTTAGCTGAGGGTGGACTCAAATCATTGACCATATGATCAATGCGCAAGAATCCTACCACTGTGCTATCCTGACACCTATCCTTACCGTGACAGCAGTCATTTCATTTGCTAGACCGTTTTTGAAATGGTTGCGAAAATGCTCCTACGGAGTATAAGATCGCTCTTTTTCTACGCAACTACGACTGGGAACATTAACGGAACGAAAATGCCAAATGACGTCTCGTGATGACAACAACTATTATCGAGAGAAACAAGGTGGCAAGGATTCTTGTGTCTAGAGAATGTGATTAGCAGTCATGGAAACCACGTCTTGATTATCATTTTTGACATCCTTGTCGCTGAATGGCTTTAGTTTTCCTTGGAATTCTCGCCCATCTTTTTGTCCCCCTGAATAATCGTCTATCTTTTTATCTTTTTGACATTCTGTTTCAAGTTCTTAAGGAGATAGACGTCATTATTGCTTCCTTCAATTTAAGATTCAAATTGTTCTTGTAGGGCCTATTAGATCTTTGAAACATGGAAGGCAAGATATATCCTTGGCGAAGAAAGAGACAGAGTGTGGCGTTGTTTTCGTTAACTTCACAGATTTTGAAGTCGATGATAAAATCCAGTGTCTGAAAGTAACTAATGTAAAACAGTCTGTAGATTGGAATGATTAGAAGTGGTTTCCCCTTTTTTTAAGACACAAAAGTTGGTACTTGCAATGTTTGAGGCCCCCAGTGAGATAACTGCGTCCAAATCTTTCGCATATCTGCCTTCCTCAAGAAATTATTTCGTGAATGAATTCGAAACCAAGACATAAAGTTTTCGGGACTCTTTTATTGATATGAAATCTGCTATTGCTCATAGGATGCTACATTTCAACTACCCCCCAATTATTACCCCACAAAAGGTCGCAAGTTTCATTCAATATTTCTGCAAGCATCTTAAATCATATTCAGAATCCTAATTTATTAACTATTCGACGTCGACGCTTTTTTCAAAGCCGTTCTTATTTTTTGCTTTTTCTTGCGATGGTGTTCTACTGTCCCTTAAACGGCCGACTGTAAAATGTTGTTCGCTTCTCCCCTTCGGTTTGGTTTGACTTAATCTAATTTGGTGTGGCCGTGGTGTAGTGTTTCCGCGTGGGGACTCATAACACCGGGGTTGTTAGTTCGAATCCTATTAGTGTCACAATGAAAACTCCATAGGTGAGGAATTGAACGTGGAACCACCTCGTTAAGTCCACTTCCCTAGAAATCTCAGAGCCCTGTCTCTGGTTTCTGCTACGCTTGGAATCTAGTATGCGACGCAGTAAGTAGATATGGGTAACTCCAACAGCAAGTGCCGATTTTTTCAATGAGCTAATGTCCCTATGTTGCTGTGGGTGTCCGGCCACGACCTCCTTGATCTCTAACCTTTGACCCCACAAGGGCTGCGGAGGCGCTGATTCGACAATGGGGGTGTGTAAAGAAAATCGATGAAAGGAAACAGAGATATCCGTTCATCGTTCATCTTCCACTAGCCGTTCGTTTCGCGAAGAAGATGGAGTCTCCAGTTATGAAAAGTGGTGATAACGCAGTTTTGGATGGCGTGTATAATATCAACAAGTGGATAGAGGCGAATAAAGCGTCATTTCAACCTCCAATCTGCAACAAGCTAATGTACGTTGCTCTGCAATCAAAATTAATAATATTGAAATCTGCACACGGCATAGCGACGATTTCGCTTTAAACGGAACTGAAATGCCAGTTTTTCAACGATATTATCACCATTTTCGATTAGAAATTTATTTTTACATCGAAATCAGTCAATTTGCGTCTACTGCTTTTAACTTACATCATTAGATAAAGACCGAAGTGAAAGGTCCGGCACCATTCAGGCCATGCCGAGGCCTACGAGAAACGTGGACGTCATAGCGGTTGTAATCACAACTCTGGTTTGTCGCTTAAAGCGAAGTTATTCATTGACTGTTCTTTAATGTAGGAGTGGAGGGCAACTTAAGATAATGTTCGTCGGTGGACCAAATTCTCGGCAAGATTATCACATTGAGGAAGGAGAGGAGGTGATGCTTTATTCACTGTTGAACACTTTTCTCCGTAAGAAACTTGGAAATTTCGGAGCATTGAAAGTTAGTTAGTTTTCACGAAAACTGAGTGATCAGAGTTGTAAAAATTCAGAAAATAGTTCCTAATTATATTATTGTGAATACCGAAAAGGAATAGATGAAGATGGCTTTCGCATTTTCCCTAATAGCAAATAGCAGTTCAAAAAGTTGTCACAGCTAAAGCTGAGCAACTTTAGATCCGTCAATTTGCCAAGTTTCTTAATTCTTTGAGCCAGCACTGAGTCTTCACCAACCCATATGCTGTGTTTCTTACAATATATTGTATGGGGTGACCCAGAGTCAATCTGGTGAACTTATGTTGTACCCAACTGTAAAGCTCTGTTTATTTAGAAGTTATTCATGTAAGTTCCTGGGGGACCCTCTCCTCTCTTAGTTTATCTATTGAAAGAGGTCTTCCTCAAGAATCTCCCCTTCATACGATTCCAATTTTGGTTTAGTTTCTATATTTTTTCTGTAATACTTTAATTATTCTCCTTTTTATCTATTTCAGTTTTAGTGGTAAATTCATCTTATGTAATTGTTTCTGTAACGATTCATCAATACATACATCCATCTTTAACTGTATTCTGTAAATTTCATGTGATGAATTTTGAAATTAAATGAACTGGATGGACTTGTTAATCATTTTACAAATTCTCAAACAAGCAAATATGGTTTTTAGTCTTAGCCAGTCAGATTGGATCTTTGTTGGTGGGTTCTGGAAACTAAGATGAGCCATTTCATGTCAGGTTTTGCCAATTGATTAATGGTAAGCTTCCTGCATGGCTTCAGCAAAACTTCCCATTTTAAAAAACAATCTTGAAGTTTGCATGGAAGATTGCATCTCAATGCCAGCAAATTGTGGAAGAAGTTTAGCCGCTGTTAGCATACAGCACAAGCATGTATTACCTTAAATAAAATTTTAGAAATGCATGAAGGCTAAGTTGTTTGTTTCTGCCAAATGAAATCCAATGGTTATTTTCCAGTTCTTCTACATGCTACAAGGAGATATGTGCCTAAAGATTATGGAGAAAGGACGTCCAAAAGATATTCTCATATCAGAGGGAGAGGTATGAACAATATTGTCAATCAAGAGGGGTAAGGGACTGAACCTTCCAAAGAAATGGAAGCCTTAGTCCTAAAGTTAACACCGGATAGCTTGCTCAATGCTATGGCATAATGGGAAAGCCGTTGTGTCATTGGATCAGGCTGTATTTGAAATTGTTCTCCTCCCTGGAGAACAACATTTTATATGCAAGAAAGATCTTGAGTACCCAGAGGTAATTCTTAGGGCACAAGCAGTAATGCCACAGGTGCACAAAAGCTGTATAGATGCCCATATAGCCAGACTGATGGACAAATGAATCAAAAGATCTTATCTGAGGCTAGAAAACACAGCATATATTGGGTTCACCGCATATGTTGAATCCACTATGGCGTTAGAGGACAAGCTCATCTATGGTTTGAATCCTACTTAACTGACAGAAAACAAATGGTACAAATTGCCTCCTTCGATTCAAGATTGATGAAAATGTTGTGTGGTGTGCCACAAGGATCTATATTAGGACCGCTATTATTTCTACCTTATATAAATGATTTAAGACACGCTACTCAAAAGTCACCTGTACATCATTTCGCAGATGATACCAACCTTATTGTATCCGATAGAAGTCGACGGAGTCAATTTGTACCTTTTGTTTTCTGTCAGTTAAGTAGGATTCCAACCAAAGATGAGCTATTCCTCCAACCCCATAGTGGTAAAGCTTGTCGAGCAATTTTCTGTGATTGACAGTGTCAAAGGCTTTTTGAAGATCAATAAATTCCCCACATACATATGTTTTATTGTCCAAGGATGTCTTTATATTTCCAAACAAGTTTACGAGTGCATGGGTAGTCGAGGCTCCTTTTCGAAAACCGAACTGCAGGTCATAAAGAGTATTTTCTTTTAGCACGAAGTCATGAACTCTATTGTGCATTATTCTTTCATAGATTTTACTTATGATAGAAAGTAGTGAGATTGGTTGGTAGTTACTACATTTTTCATGGTCGCCCTTTTTAAAAATAGGGCAGACTCTGGCTTCTTTAAGTAATGATGGAAAGTGACCTTTGCAAAGCGATTTTGAAATTAGTATCTGGAGGATACCAGAAAATACATCGGCATTTTCTTTGAGAATTTTTTTAGGGAAGCTGAAAGGTCCACATGATTTGCTCCTCTGCATTTTGCTGAGGAGAAAACGAATTTCATATAACGTTACTGCTAAGTAACTTTGTCAGTGCCATTACATTTTATATATCATATACAGCGGTGTAGAAGATACTAAATGCTTCTTCAGCGGTAGTACCTGCTAGGGTTTTGACCCAGTCTATTTTCTTTAGTTCCTCCATAAATTCTTGGTTGTTGAAATGTCTATAATTGCATTTCCAAGTTCTCTTCATTTTCAATTTTGTATAATCAGTAGGTCTTTCTATGTGTGTGAATTGAGGAAAATGATCTGAAATCGATGTAGTTATGTTTCCATAAGTAAATTTATATTCTAATTTGTTAATGAAAATATTATCGATTAGTGTTTTTGGAGGCTAGTGACACATGTTGGTTGTAGTATGAGAGGCTGAAAGAGTGCTGATGACAAGGTATTGAAAAAGTCAGCAGTAGCGGCATCTGATTGGTGGTTTAATAAGTTGATATCAAAGTCGCCCATAAGTATGCAATCTTGCTTTTCTTTCGTAATTGTTGAGATAATTTTACCAATATCTTCTGAGGAGAAGTTATCAATATCCGCATTTGGGTGTCTATAGATGACCCGGAAAATTATTTTTGTTGTTGCATAAATCCAAGTAAAAGCTTCAACAAAGTGAGCTTCTGCGATATTTTGAATTGACATGCACATGTCAGATCTTGGTTTCATTTTTTTGAATTTTCCTGATTTAATGTACAATCCTACACCTCTACAGTTAGTTTGTGACGTAGTATGAGCAAAGCTTTCGTCGCCTGGTATTTCTATGCCTGTTTGTGGTTTTTCACGGTAGCGAAGTCGAGTTTCGCTGATACCAATTACGTCAAAGGGAAAGTTAACCCTTTTTAGCAAAGTTCTTAGTTCAACAATATGTAGTTGAAGGGAGCTTCTGTTCACGTGAAACGTCGATAAGAACCGTTTATCTAGCTGTGCTTGCTTGAATTCGAGGGGAGTGTAGTATTTTGACGTGGTCATGTCATCAATAAAATCGTCCGTTGAAAATTTTTGACCAGGAATTTTGTCTAATAAGGAGTCGATGGTTACCGATTGGTTAAACTGAAGGCTTCCAAATAGTTCTGTGGAAGACGGATTAAAGGCGTTGTCAAGGTCTCTATCGATTACATGGAAAAATGACATTTGTTTACAAGTGCACTTTCTGCAGATCCATTCTTTGTTTTCTGAGTTTAAACGTGTATAGGCTTCGATTTAAATTTGTGCGCATTTTCCATGGGATGGCTTTTTACAATTACCGCATTCAATTTTTCGAAGATCCACACATCTATCGCAATAACAACATCTTTCCTTAGCAGCAGCGTTGAGTTTTTTCACGTTGGATTTGATCATCCGACGTGAGATTTTTCAAAAGTGGACGAGTGATTAGCAAAGTAAAATAAGCTGTTAAGTTGCAGCACTCTTGAATATAATTTTGGTTTTTGTATTATTTTGTAAGCTGCAGTCTAGGAGTGGCTGCTTATTCAAATCGGTATCTTCTTTTGCTCTTGATTACTGAATGCTCACTTGGGTAAGCCCAAATTTCATGTTTCAAGTGGCCTGATATTGGTTTTACAAAAGTTGGTTCTTATAACAGGGTGATGAGTTTTGCATCTTGGAAATTTCCTTGTCTTTTAACCAGAATTGATGGTTGAAATTGCCTAATTAGTAGATGTTCTGTTGAAGGTTAAAATGTAGTAGCAACACTGTCATTTTTGTGCTCATCTGCGTCAGTCAATGTGTTTTTTGTAATTCAGTTGCACTTTTCTTTAAGGTGTTTGTCCTGCCAAGTCGCATACCACATTCACCGCAAAGAAAGGAAAACACCATAGGCCTGGTTAGTTGGATTCTGTATTGCGTTTGTTGTGCAAGGGAAATTCACCATATTACCCCAGTTCTTGTACATTCATACTTCAATTTATACTCCATGTAGCTCCTTCCTTGACGGGCTGTTATGTTTGTTCATGTATTTGCCTGCAATATGTTTATGTAAACCCCTCACGTAATTGGTCCCTTCTCCACTCCACCTAAGTGTTTGTGTTTATGTCCACCATATCACCAATTTAATGGGCTCTATTAAGATTTGTTGTTGTAAGCACCATTCATAGCCAGACCTCATAGACCCTGGATCTTGTTTGTCTATGAATTGTACATTGTATTGCAAATATCATGTTGTACTTTGCTATGATATTCCATATAAAAAAACTCAACAGTGAAATCCCTTTCATGCAGGATCCATTTGCCATAGGCCAGTGATGCAATAGGCAGTAAGCTTTCAGTCAGTCAATTTCCCCTTTATCATATATTATAGGTCAAGACTTCTAGCTGTCTTGTATTGACTCAGTTTTAAAAGCAGCTATTTCTCTATTGATCTTTTATTAGAAGGGTCTTCGTCTTTAGGTGATTGAACGAGAGAGACTAGAACATGAAACCGATGGCTTAAGGTGAGCCAAGCTGTTTTTCCTTCGAAATCATTCTATCAACCAGCAATCAAATTAGCTTATTCATTGCAGCAGTCTCTCTCTACCCTTTGCTTAATCTTTTATCAAAAATATTTATGTCACTGCATCAAAACCTTTCTAAAGCTTCCAACATTTATTTTAATTTTCATACCCTCTGAGAGCTCTTTTCTTAGGGAGATGTCTTCTCATCCATCAAAACTCAAAGCAAAGACACAGGGGTGCTGAAATTTTACGTGGTATAATCCAAACTAAGATGTTCTGGGGGTACTGCGTCTAACTTTTTCACCACTCTCTTGGGGTTCGCGAAAGAGGCCCTCCTCCTAGCGAGGCCTTTGACTTCCTGCACAGAGCAGGGAAAGTAAGTCGCACTCCAATCTCTTAGGGTTCATGAAGGGGGGCCTTCCAGTTGGCAAATCCTCTGAGAACCAGCACAGAGCAGGGAAAGTAAGTCACACTCCAATGTCTTAGGGTTCATGAAGGGGGCCTTCCAGTTTGCAAATCCTCTGAGAACCAGCACAGAGCAGGGAAAGTAAGTCATACTCCAATGTCTTAGGGTTCATGAAGGGGGCCTTCCAGTTTGCAAATCCTCTGAGAACCAGCACAGAGCAGGGAAAGTAAGTCATACTCCACTCTCTTACGATGCCACATATGTTACGCATGTTGAAAGAGACACGTTCAATGGGACTAGACAAAGTAAGCTTCCCCGTTTCAACTGTTTGGCTGTGTCTGAGTTTGTGATCTATGCAGAAGCTCACCCTAACGGATGTTTCATGCTCTATATCCAACGTCAAAAGGGCAAAAGAGGCTGAAACTCATACACAGTTCAAAGCGATTCGTCATTCTTCATCAGCTCTTTATTCCCTTCTAGATATTACTGTGATGACAAGGTAACTGTCTTGTTTGAAGAATGGTTTCACTGCTTCAATTTGGAGAAGGACCTGCCCCCCGTCGTCAAGAAGTAAGTTGATTTTCAGAAGCTCTTCTTCCTTGGTGACTAAGACTTCTTGTTCATTCCTACCTTGTCCCTTGCTAGGATCAATATTTTCAATTTTATTAGTTGGCATAGTGGTTAGACCATATGTCTACTCTGAGGAGGGTCCAAGATTCGAGGCATGCTCTTACAGGCTTCTTTTCCCTTTCTATCAATCCACCTTTTTTTTTATCTAGTGAGTTATGTTGGGGAAAGACCATGGTGGCCTATATAATGCCTCAACAAAGGAAGAGGAAAAAAGAAGAAAGCGAAAGGCTAAGAGGAGAGAGAGATCAGATCAAGTTTATTGATCTTGGATTTGAAAGAGGGCAAGTTGTAGGATTCAGGAAAGCAAGAGGAAAGCAAGACGTTCCATAAGTTGCATGTTCTAGGAATGAATGATAATTTGTGGGACAGGGTTCGTGGATTAGGCAGTGAAACTTGGAAAGGGTGTGAATGAATGGAGCTTCTGATGGTTCTGAAACGCCTCAGAGGCACAGGAATAATCTCCCTAATCTCTTGAGAACAATGCCCGTGAAAGTATCTATAAAAGATGAAAAGATCTCCAACTAATCGACGATGGGAAAGAGGTTGGAGAGATTTGGTGAGGTTAGGATTGTTGATGAGACCTAGTGGTAAATGGGTGCCAGGCGTAAGGCTAGGGGTATAGTGGGGCGAAGAAAGGAACTGGCTCCCTCTCCTCAGTATGCTGTGTCCCAGGATGGGACCTTCTGCAAAGTTGCTCTCCAGCGTCCACTTCGAGTACTGGACTATACAAACTTTCAAGACAGACGCGATTGTAACAGCTTGTAAAGTTAAGATTTTCGTTATCAAATGTTAGCGATCTTAAAAGCGTACGGTATACCGGACAAGACGAGCTCGGCAGTCCAAACGCTCTACTTAAAGACGAAAGCTAAAGTTGTCGAACAGGGAGGTGACCCAGGGTCCTTCCACGTCTAAGAGTGGCGTTTTACAAGGCGACATTCTGGCGCCATTTCTTTTTATTATTGTGCTGGACTATGTAAGGCGTGGAGCCACTGACAAATACGAACATCTTGGTTTTACACTGGAACAAACAAGGAGCTCTAGATACCCAGCCTTCACGAAGCCGGCTGGCTATTTCAAAGACGACATTTCACTTTCGCCTGACACTATCGAAGAGTTATTACACTACGCAGCAAATGAAATTGGGCTGATTGCAAACAAAAAAAACAGCATTCATGAGGCATAAATTCATTTATATTGTATATATCTTATTCTCTAGGAGGGTTGCCCTTTAGCATAAGCTGGTTTTCAAAGGGCCCTCCGATAGAAGCGTCGATTAGAATCAGTGATAATTGTAAGAACAGTAAATCACATCAAGCTGTAAATCCTTGTCTACTATAATTAGAATCTAATTGCAAGAGGGTTTAAAGATACAACCAGGGTGGCAGGGTAAAAAGGCTACAAAGCCGCAACATCGAAAGAGGATCTGATTTCCAATTCCTATCCTCATGGATAGACAAATCGTTAAGAAAAATCGAGTTCGTAAAAAGGAAAAGCACGCACAGCATTAGATGCGGCCCAGCCTCACCCAGACTCTGCCTCCAGCGGTCCCCAGGTAAATTGAGTTTGAGATCCCTGCCTAAGAGCAATGGTAGAAAGTACATTCATGCATGAAGCTGATGGAGCTGAGAGCTGGGTGCTGACAGACACCGTAGCAAGAACAAGGTCGCTAGATGCTACTCAATGCTATTGAGAACAGCATTAAAGATGAAATGGAAATATTTCATTATAGACCAAGTGCTGTATCAAAAAACAATTCCGATTACGATCGTCATCAAGGAGAGAAAGTGGAGATTGGCCAGGTATTGCTTTAGATGACAACAACCAGTCTCCAAAACGATCTTACCGGAAGCAAAGCGAAAGCAAGGAGAAAGGATCAGACCGGCCCTGACATGCAACACAGCTTGAGAATGCAAGAAATCAAGCGGAGCTGCAAAACGTGATGAAAAACAGAGGGACATTGGGAGATATTGTCTATAATGTCCGAGCATAGCTGAACTGATAATGATTATGACCTTGATGATCTTGATGTTGATGATCTTGATGTTGATGATCTTGATGATGGTTGATTTGATGATTGATTATGATGACGATGATGATGACTATGGTGCTGACGGTGATGATTTTTATTGATGATCTTGATGGTTGAGGATCTTGATGATAATGATCATAATAAAGATTATTATAATCGTGATGATGAGGATTGATTACTATGGATGATTGATGATGATGATGATAATGACAATTACGACGAAGATGGTGGTAGTGATGGTAGATGATGGTGACAATGATATGATTAATCAACCAAGTGTAAGGTCATAAAATTGACGAGCTAATTACAGGGCCCTAACCACTGTCTTTTTATGCAATTGATGAAAAATTTTCCTCTCAGTTCTCGTTATCAGACTTCAGAAGATTATGTTTACAACTTGATTCTACCCTCAACTGTGCTCGAATTCGTATTCATGAATATAAACATGATTAAAGTTGCGCGATTTGCGTGCTGTATTGGTCATACTCATAATCAACTGATCAAACAGGTATGAAAATAGTGCTCATCTAGACATGTTACCTCTGCATACCAAAAGCAGGATTGATTGCAGAAAATTAAGATTTCATGAGCCAATTACGATAGATTCATTCTGGGCGTATTTATTCAATTTGATTGCAGCTGCATCTGCTTAGCTTCACTGCATTATGATTTAAGAAATAGAGGCGGATGTGGCAGAACGGTCGTAATCAACATACATTATGCTGATGCTTCGCAACAACGGGTTCATGGTCAGAGCATATGGTAATTTGCATGGTCCAAAGGAAGTTTAATGATTTTAGCACGTAGTTCGGTCGTCGTATTGACAATCAAGTGATGCTACCAAGTACTAGCCCAAGTCTCGAATTTCACGAAATTTTCCTCTGCTTCGCCCACCAGGGAAACTCACCACGTAAAAAATTTTGGTCTTTGGTTTTTTTTAAATTCAAAACTGGATGGCATTTTCATGTGCCACATCGGTATAAATACTGTAGCAAATTAAGACTTTACTAAGACTTTTTACACGGACTCTGTTTACTTCTGTTTATTATTATCATTACTTTTATTTCTATTATTAGTATCTGCTGAGTCACTTCTTTCAATGTTTAAGGATTTCAATTTAGACCAAAACAACAAAAATTACACCATAAAGGAAGTCATGAGCATCGCTATTAGGTGCACACATTACATATTCTGTCGAAGGAATAAATCGTGGCCTAATCCGGAGTTATTAGATTTTTAGCTATTTTATTCATTTTTTATATATGTGATCTTGTATTTCTGTTGACCGTTTTTAACTATTAATTTTCTTTATTATTTTATCGAAGCAGATAGCCAGCTGTACACTACCTGTTACTAGAGAGGTGTAGAATTGTAGATTTCAACTAGGCTCAATGAATTGAAGTTCCAAAAAATTGCTATTGTTGTTGATTTATGTTTATGCGTCATAGCGCTTTTCGAAGTCATTTGTTGTAGTACGCCGAGAATTAACACGTGTTTTCTCTGAACAGAGGCCTTGGTATAACAGAGGCAATGATTAAAACAAACATAATTCTTTTGAATGAATAGGTAACACTGAATAATGGCTGCCCTAGTAATTCTGAATCAATAAAAGTTCAAATATATTATATATACGATATGATATAACATGGTTTTGATATTATGGCAGTTTTTAAGCATCGTTAGCTGTCAACGTTAAGCTTGATGCGTGTGGGGTTCGAGCCCAAGTCCAAACAAAGGCAGATGAAATGTCAGTCGACGCTGTGAAGTGTTAATGGCGTGATAGTTGTAGGGACGCTGGCTTATGCTTTCTGTAGTTGTTTAGTGCAATTAACAGTGACAAAGATTCCAATGCTTTGTGATTCTGCATAGACTGTTTCTCCTCAAAGTAGCCTCTTTATTCTAACAAGATTTTTCGATTTTGTTTAGGATCGAAATATTTTCAAAGCCTTTCCTGAGTAGGTTGGTAAAGAGAGGTAGAGATATGGCAGTTCTCGGAAATGGTTCTTGAAATGTCCCAGAGTGATACTTCATAGTATGCTTGCTTTGAAGGGAGCAAATTTACTCAATCTGCCTTTCGCTGAGCCGTAAAAATCGATCCAATTACTCCGAAAAATGGTGCCAAAGCGTACTATATATATTATTTTGTCTTTGTCAATATGCCTAGTGTTTGTAGCATAGCAGGAGATTTTGAATGAGTTAGTTCCCCGGCTAGGTGCAGTCACTTACAAGTTTCACCAACGGCAAGGGTCCCCGTGCAACATTTAAATGACACTGGGGAGTTTCTCGTGTCTTCTAATTTCATCATTTCTCTTTGATCTTGACCTGTTTATGAGTATTCGCCTATTCTTGAGGGCGTGGGGTAGTTGAATCCCCAATACCTTCATGCTACTTCGACTCAGTTGCTGGTCTATTGTGACCGAAAGTTATTGATTTGCTTTGTCCAGAGTTTCTCCCTCCGTCCTCGCTCTCTGCGTTACGAACCCGCCGGTCACAGAGTCCTTTGTAAAAGTACACCATTGGATTCAGGATAGAATTGGACAGTAACAGCATCTGACTTGGCGCTGACAGATCGGTGACTCTGCTTCTGAGAAGGATCTCAATCGAAATCGGATACATGCAGATAATGTAGGACAGCAGAACAAGGCAGCAGGTCATGAACAGTGTTCTCTCTTTCTTGCAACTGTAATTCTGAAGTACCTGTCTTATTGGACACCTGGCAACGTTGTGTGCCTTTGCGGATCGAATCAACACGGTAAGAAACATATGCTTGTATGTGAAGACGTATAAGATGCCAATGAGTATCATCACAGCTGAATAGAATTTCAACAGAATTGGCAGCGGTGCAGTGTCTATGATAGCGACTGCCCAGACTGCTGCTATGAAGGCGGTCACTGCGACCCATATGACTGCAATCATTATTGAAGGTAGGCGGCCTTGCATTCTGATATGGTGCTTGATGGGCTGCTTTATGGCGAGGAATCGATCGAGAGTGATCGCCAAGATGTGCAAGAGTGAAAAGTCTTCCGACGATAGGAGGAGGAATATGAAGTACCCCACGCCATCCTCATCGCTGGTTAGCTTAACATCATTCAGCACCATCACGCAAGAGACAATCGTAACAATAGCTACCAACTGATCTGCAAAAGACAGGCTCAGCAGAATCTTTTCAAACGGTTTCCATGTTTTGCGCATTCGAATTATCAAGACACTCTCCACGAGATTGAGAATCCACGCAACAGATGCCACCGTAATGAAGATCGGAGCGATTTCCTTGTCGAGCATTTTGTAATGCTAGGTGTGATGTACAATGGCCAATCTCCCTTCTTTCACTAGCACCCACTCGTCACTCACAACGGGGCAGTTTTGCTCTCTATTCTAGAATCAGATTTTTGATCTTAACCGATAGAATTTGTCTAGAAGGCTATAATATGTCAGATGGAATGCAGTAACAGCAATGCTATTCAAAACCTCTGCGATACATTTCCTCAATATTCTAGAATTTATTCTCATGTGTGATTCAACTTTTGCTGCCTCAACTCCGAGATGAAACTACGCGTCAGTGCGTGTATAAGTGAATCATATGTGAAAGCCAATTCCTCTGTTTTTCTTAGTTTCCCTGCTCATGAAATCTGTCAAGTTTCCAGGCTCCGATCCAGCAACATCGTGGGTAGCGTCGCGTCTTCCATTCTTCACCAATACAGGAATGATCGTTTGATTTGGTGCCCGTGTTTTATTCTTGTTTCTTGTTTACTTCTACGCTAATTTCGTCACCCAGTTGTAGGAGATTGAAGCAGATGTTTGAAAATGGCTTATAGTGGTACTACCTATGACAAAACTCGTTCTTGTCTTTCATGGCACCGCTGCGTAAACTAATTACGCATTGTTTAGAGAGAGAGAGACTAACTAACTGCTGGTCTGCCGTACATTCTTCTTAATCACACTAAGGCAGCAGGCGACTGCAATATGAGGACGTCATAATGACGTGGCAATTTTCCTTCATTTCTAACGCAAAATTCGGTGCTAGATGAATTGGAATTTGATAACAGAAGTGACTGGTGGAGTGGTCAAAGAACGTCCCTACTTTTGTCTTGACGCCATGGGTTCCTGCCCTCACTCTTACACGTGTCTGCGTGCTCGCTATCTTTACAGTCTTCAGGAAGTAAGTACCTGACGTAATGCTAGCAGCTAAACGTGAAGAGGCAAGAAGCTGGCCACCTTACCTCACAGCGCAGTGGCTCAGGACTCTACCACTCTAGCAAGGTGTTCCTCAAGACTCAAAATCCGTGAAAAAATCTTATTTGTAGGCGTTGCAACCAAAATGACAAAAGCCACCCTTGAATACAAGCCGCTTTTGATTATAAGCCGCATTTTTCCCTACTGAAAATAATAGAAGTCACGGCTTCTATTCGAGAAAATGAGATAAAATATCTAAGTTTTGAGAATGGCTTAAAAGTGAGTTTTTACAAAAAATTAAATGAATCTAGTAGAGAAGTTATTGATTTCTGACTATTCGTTAATAGGTTACCTTCGTTGATCTTATTTTGAATTTCGTTAGCTTTCGTTTTCATATCTAATTATCGTCCATGTTTCACGGCTTTGTATCTCAGTCACTTTGCGTCCTGTAAACTTGTATGTTTACAGCTTGGAGATGTGCCAGCAGTGGCTTTGCCTTCTTGGCAGCACTCTCGCAAAAGGTGCTGGTGTCTGCTTTCTCTCATGCGTCGCTCACGGTAGCCTTTGAAAAAGTAAACCAACGGGTTGAGCACTGAGTTGGATAGAAGCAGCAATTGTGACACCGGAGAAATCACTTCAATGGAGCTCTTTGCAATGAGCGCTTCTACCGATATCGGGTACATGCAAATAATGTACGATGACAAGACCAAGCAACATGTCATCAACATAGTTCTTTCATTCTTGCATTTCTCTTGAAAAAGGAGCTCCTTTATTTGACAACGGTAATTCTTTTCACTTTCATAACTCTTTGATCTTCTCCTGGCTTGTGTCAGCACCTGCTTGAACATGTGCCAGTACGCTATTGCATAGCAAATGCCAAGCAGTATCAAACTAACAGAGAAGACTTTAATAGTGAGCAGTACTTTCTCGTGGGCTTTTATGGCAACTGTGATTATGATTACGTTGATGGAAACTACAGAGATCCAGATGGCTGCAATCATGGCTACAGGAAGTCGGCCTTGCATCCTCATGCTGTGCCTCAATGGATATTTGACTGCGAAAAATCGGTCGACTGTTATTGCAAGGATATGAAGTAGCGAGTAGTCTTCTGATGACATCAGCACTAACAGAAAGTATTCATTTGAGAATTGATGGCCTTTTACTGAAACATCAAGAAGCCAAAGGATGCAGAAGATGACGGTAGAAATAGCTACAAGCAAGTCTGCAAACGAAAGGCTTAACAGGAGCTTGTCAAATGGCTTCCATCTTTTTCTCATTCTTAATATCAGAATTGTTTCTGCTATATTCAGTGCAAATGCAATTGCGCCTACAGTTAGATAAACGATCTCCAGCCCGTGGATATACATTCTACGAGGGGAGACAAGACCAGGCGGGGCCGGAACAGACCAGATGAATGCACAATGAGACAAGATGAGACCAGACCAGATGAGCGCACGACGAGACCAGATGAGACCAGACCAGACCAGACTAGATGAGACCAGACAAGACCAGGCCAAACTCCTCACTCCCTAGCTTGGGTCAATTCAGATGATTCAGAAGCTTCTTGCAATCTTGTAGAGACCAATTGGATGCGGAAAATGATACCTTGCTCCATATCTCAATATAGTCTCCATTCATACAGCAGGTTATTTGCTCTCAACTTTAAAATCCCTACCTGGTGCTCCTTGGATGGGCTATCAACAAATTTCCGTTTCAAAACCGCTCGTCAGATTATGGTCTTCTTGCCGACTGATTTCAATAGTTTCTAATGAAGCTGATTGAATCATCCCTTGCTCTTTCTACTTACTTGTTTAGTAAAATGAGATTGCTCACTTCAGGCTTATCCCTTTTATTCTTCCTGTCATTTAGCCTCAATCAAAGCTTTTTCTTTGCGATTTGTTTGCATTTGAAATTCTAACGACACATATCGGAGCAACCTGTTCGCGGCAGTGGAGTCGTGAATTCTACCACGGCAGATAAACGACTGTGCTTTCATTAGCTGATTTCATAAGGCTCAATTTGGTTTTCAGCTGGAAATCATAGCAGATGTTTGCTGGCTCATTAAGAAAATACGTTCTAACGTGAATTTTGACCAAGCTGAAGTCAAACACGAGATTGCACTTGCTCGTCTTGAAATAGGTTAACTTTCCCGTCGTCTAAAATGTGTCAATAAAAGCCCTGGTGCTATTTCGTTTCCACAGTAGGTTTTATCGAAAGATTTCGCATCAAAATTCTAATGACGGCATTTGGCCTACGGTACGATTATTTTTGAACGGCATATCAACAAGGATCTATCGTAGAAGTTTGTTGCAAGAATTAAAGTGGGTGGAAGGATAAACAATGTAGTTGGTTCTGTAACATCACAGCATGGTGACGTCAGCTTGGTAGTTGATTGTTTGAATGCGCCAGTTTTTTCGAATATTCATTTTGGGAGTTGTCCTAGTTATGTGCCTTTGAATTTGCGTTAATTAGCAGTTTAAATCAGTGCAACAAACTCGTTATATTAGCTTGTCAATGCTGATAAATTTCTCGTAAATGGACGCTGAACCAGGGAGCGCACCATGAAAAATTGCGAAATATTTGTCGCTAAATTTGTCATTTACACGTGCCTTTTTTATACACATGATTCTACCTAGATGTCAAAGGCAGGAATTTGGACACTGGGAAGCTTTTTGCTTATCGAGCAGTGTCCAGGGCCTTCCTCTCAATGTGACCACACCTCGTGATTCCCACGACCGGAATAACAGAGAGCTGGCGACTCTCCTCATTCTAAGTGAAAGTTTAGCTGAGGTGGGACTCGAACCACTGACCATCGAATCAATGCGCAAGAATCTTACCATTGAGCTATCCTGACACCTAAATACACGTCCCTGCAATTGAACTTCTCTCCTTGTCCCCGTTCCTTGGTCTGAGCCAACCTTTTGTGGGATGATGCATCTGTTTCAATAGAGTATGAAGGGCTTGTCTACGCCAGTGGTTTTGTTATGTCCAAAGGTGGTCCATCGATCTAAGGTGTAACCTCTTACAACCTTCTTCAAGTCATCAATTCTCACTCATTTTTTTGTCATTTTTCTATTCAATGAAGAATTATAAAAAACCAACAACTGAAGATATTGAAAACGAACTGCTGTATGATTTGGTGATGGCAATACCAAAGGAAAAAAGGCGACGATAACCCGATGGGACCAGATTTTAAGAACATAGCACTTGATCCATGCTTTGCTCATTTTCTTGACTTTCCGATGGAGATGCTTCTGTACCAAATTCAACAATTTGCTCACTCGTCTTTCCTTGTTCGACTAGTTCTTTATTTTCATCTTTCTTGATTAAGGTATTTTGAATCCGAACAATACAAAACTGGGAAACAGATTCCAGGTAGGCTGTAAATTCTCACGTAAATAGAAATTTTGAGCACTTATGAAATGCGGAGTTTTCCACCTTGTAACTTTTGATGCGAAATGAGCTACTATTTACATCACAGTTTGGTTTAATTTTGAGGAGATATCTTCAATGCAAGTTGCTATGACGAAAAATGCAGTTGTTCAGTTGACAAATTAAATGTCGAAGAGAGTATTTCATCAAAGATCTAATCGTGAAGCATACGGCATCAGTTTTCGTAATATTCACTTTCGATGATGTAGTCAACTTTGTCTAATTCGAATTCTGGGGTGAGGGATCGTAAAAATATTCTACTTACAGAGATTCGAATTACAGAGAGGTTTATTGTTAGCAGATTTTCAAGGGACCTATAACATTTGTTTGAATTGGCAAATTCGAATGACATGGGTTCGAATTATAAAAAAAATTTTTTTTAACATTCACTGTTAATCGTTGTCAAAAACCTTGCTTTCAATCTTTAGGGAGTATAACTGACAAGCCTCCAGTGGAAATTGATGCTGTGACTGAAGTTGATCGTCCTTTCAAGCTAGAAGAGGTACGGTTAGTTATTTACTTGTATCTAGTACTTAGTGCAGTTCCTTTGTGGGTTGGTGTCTCAGTCAATTACTTAATTGGTTGTTTAGTAAGTTAACTTGGTTGATTAGAGATTTGTTTACATACTTGTTTAATTGGTTAGTTAAATTAGTTGTTTATTATTATTTGTTTGTCTAATTAGTGAAACATTTAGTTATTGAACTAGTTATATTTTTATCTATTTATCTATTGTAGTGCTTGTTAGTTTAGTTTCCTAGTTGGCCATTTGATTATTTTTTACTTTGCTAGTTAGCTGGTTAGTAATATATTCAAATTGTTTCATCATTGAACAATACTGATTGTGTCAAATACTGATATACCAAATATTTCCTCCATCTCATCAATGTTTATTCTGTTTATTGTGGTACTATTGATTTCATGCTAAGTAATAAATTATCATACCTTGTGTATAGTGTTGTGATACATTGGCTCAGCATGCCGACTCATAATGCAGAGTTTCTGAGTTCGAATCCTGTACACTTCCAAAAGAAAACAAAGTTGGCAAGGAAGGCACAAAAATCACCTCATGAAAATCAAATTTTGTAGAAATAATTTGGAGCCCTGAACCTGGTTTCTGCTAAGATCAGGGTCTAGCATTTGTACCTTTTATGAACCATGAATAGTATTATCATCACTTCAATTGACAGCAGCATGCAAAAGCCGGCATTTGGAAGTCGTCTTGCATCCTTCGTGGGTTGCTTAATCTCTTAAATGTGAAGAGTTTCTTTTTTAAGAGACACACGATACATGCGATCATAATATTTCAAGCAGTGATTTTGGATAATCATTTCAAAGACTTGCCGATGATTATTTTCAACTGAGAAAAATTTTTGTTTTCTAAGTGGCTGAATGAAAGCAAAGAATCGATCAAGTCTGCTGGTAAGAAGGAGCTGTTTTCCAAGGGTGAATTCAAGGTGTAGTTTTGTTTGCTCATTGATTTTGTTATCAACTAAGCATATTTGAATTTCAGTAACATTGAGAGTATTGTCAAATATCGAAGAACTGCATATGCAAAAAAGCATCCGTATTATGGTGGACAGCGCGCTTGACTCATCAATAGAGGTTAGGCGGTTAGAATCCCGTTATCAGGAAAGTGGCTTATTAAGGGGTATTAGGAAAGTGACCAACGGAATGGGTACCTCCCCTACCCCACAACAAGGTTACACCTTCTCTGATCGAAATGAATGATGTGATAATTAAGGCTGTGTGTGTGGTGTCTGTTTTCAAACCATCTTGTCTCGTTTATTTTCTTTAAGAGAAGATTGTAATATCAAGTTTTGCTCTGCCTTCACTTATATGACAAAAACTTGAATGCTTAGACCATTTCATCACAGTTGTATACCTCTTTTGCAGATTACTGCTTATGGAAGTGGCGAATTGGAGCATCAAAATGAGGGAGAAACCTGGATTTGGCAGTTGGTATGCTGGGTTTATATTTTTGTTAAGTATTGAAATTGTTTCAAAAATCTAACATTTTTACACATCCCCCCATGGGATATTTACCAACAGATGGAGATAAGTAGTCACGTAGCAAAGAGCGGGAGAGAAGTGATCCATAGAGCTTGCTGAGATAATTTTTGGAAATCTGCATGATAAGGCATCATGATAGCTCAGTAGTCAGATTCTTGAGCATTGATCCTGTGGTCAGTTGTCTGAATTCACTCACAGCAAACCTTGCAGTTAAGTGAAAAGAGAAGCTTGCTCTCCGTAATTCCTGGCATGTGGGAGTTGCAAGGTGTAGTCACATGGAGAGGAAGAACCCTGGCAAGGCTTGATAGGCAAGAAGCTTGTCAGTATCCACAAAGCTACCTTTAGAATCTAGGTAGAAATCATAGAAAATGGTGTACTTAGATCAGGCGAAGGCACATTGAGAGCTTCGGCTGCCAAAAAACTTTCCGGCAACCAGATATGCATACAATAATTTCAAACAAATTAACTAAGGTCAACAATAAACACTTTTTATATATGATGACTATGATGACACATGAGTAGTGAGTTCAAATCCTACACCGGTCACAATAAAAACGGAAATCAACCTCATAAAATCCACTTCCCTAGAAAAGGCTCAGAGCCATGTCTCTGGTCTCTGCTAAGCTCAAAATCGAATATGCAATGCAGTTTATGCTGTCTCCCAAGTTAACACTGTAGATTAATTAATAGATAATGAAAAGGAAATTTTCAGGAGTTTCAGATGATGAAATTTTTCAACTCATAATATTTTCCAGCATTGTATCTCTCTATTTCAATATTTATTCTTTTTCAACATTTGATCTACTGTATAGTTTGCATGAGGGTTAGACTTTATTATTTGCTAGAATGGGGAGTCGTTGGTAACAATAAAAGATGAATCAAAGTCATTAAAGCAAAGCGATGTTGTGATAATTCCATCACAGTCCAAGTAAGATGATAGAAAATCATTCTTTCCTACCTGATGTTTTGCTGTTCCATGTAATGGAATGGATAATATATTGCCACATTAACTGGCTCTAATGGTGCTGTGGTGCAATACACGCGGACTCGTAATGCAGGAGGTGTGATTGGTGGTGTGACCCAGTGGTCAAGGGGCAGTGCTTCAAATTTTGTGAGGTCTACTTGCATGGGTTTTAATCCCGTCGCCGGAACCACTATACACTGCCCAACAGCCAACTCAGCTGTCCACCCTCCAGAGGTACGTAAATGAATTCTTAGAAGGAACTCTGAAGGCACAAGTAATAATGCCGCAAGCCCACATCAGCTGTATAGCTGCCATATACCCAGTCTGTGTTAAGAAATAAAAGTTGCTTTGCTTTGGTTTGCTCGCTTCAAATCCTGCATGTGTCCCAATAAAAACCCCATTGATGAGGAAGGCAATGGGAGACCACCTCATCGGGTTCACTTCCCTAGGAAAAACTCAAGAGCCCTGTCTCTGGCTTCTGCTATGCTTTGAATTGAGTATGCGGCATATTTTTAGCTGGCTCTGCTATTACTTTAGTCTTTTGGGACTTCATGATCTTTTGCTTCTACATATTTTGAAAGTTTTTGGAAATTCTGTTCTAAGATTGCTGCATACTTTTCAGGTTCTCAGTCAATTGTGCTGAAAACTCGACTTACGTTACTGTAAATGCAAATCGTGTGAAAGCAATGAATTCTTGATGGAAAAACTGACTCTGATCAGCAACGACTTGTATCTGGTGTATTAAAAAGATCCTTCCTTTGCAAGAACACTCTCCTATTGAACTGTCTGCTGAGGAATCGATAAGAACATAGTCCAATTCAACTTGTATGTAGTGATTGGAGTTTTACTTTGCTTAAGGACACTTAGTGGTTCAATCATTTTTCTATTGTTCCTGCTTGGTTATGCTAAGGAAATTTATTGCAGCTTAGGGTAATAAGACATTTTAAATGCTATTTAATGTTCTCTGCTGAAAATCTATCAGAAGGGAACATTTTTCTGAAATATATGGTAGAGAAACAATTCTAATCATTAATGATGACACTTACATTGATATCAAACCATAGAAAATAGATCAAATTTACAATTAATGGAGTAAAATTCTCTGGAATTGTGATGTGTCCTATCTTTTATCCAATTTTTTGAATCTCGCTTCTGAAAAAGGAATAAAATCACATTCAAACTGTTGCTTTGAAGAAGAAAGGTTATTACACATTGCAAGAATCTAGATTAACCTGGGATGCAAGCCTAATGACAAAGGTGCACTAGCCAAGTTAAATATTTGGCAAATATAAAAGTTAATCGCCCATGAACAGAAGGCTATGACTATGATTAGGAAAAAATCAGTTTTTCAGCACCAAGACCCAAGTAGCTCAAACATCAAGAAATGTTTGAATTTTTCTTTTTTCTACATTTTGAATTTTTCGTTTTTTTTTAACTATGAATTTTTCGTTTTCTGTAAATCACCTAGTAACCCAGGGGTGGGCAAATTACGGCCAGCAGGCCACACACGGCCTGCCAAGAACTTGTATGAAGCAAAAACAACTCTCCCTTTATTCTCGTTTTCTAATAACCTGCAAAGCGTTACCATACTAAGGATAGATTATGTTTTCAGAATATTTAAGCATATTTTCATGTTTATTGCATGACAATATACTTTTGAAACAGCCTTGGCAACATGCTGTGCGGCCCTTTAAAACTTAAAATTTGTGGCTGCAGTCCTTCTGCTGAAAAGTTTGCCTACACCTGTAGTAGCCTATAGTGATGATCCAAGAGGGAAGAAAGGGATTCAATTACCAAATTTTTAGGTCAAGTAGCGAAGAAGGTGGTGGTAAAAAAGCCACAGCAGGTTCATTGTAGAGTACAAAATGTATCTTGGAAGATGCACAGAGGAAGTGAATGCTAGTCATACAATATCGATATGCCAAAATTGTTATTTGAAAAAATACAAGGACATTCTATGGTTTGCTCAAAAGCAAAAATATCTGGGCACCATATTCTGTACAAGCTAGGTGAACACCTGGTAGTGAGGTACTTGCTAGAGCCACTGTTTTTTGAGTTAGGATAAACAGTTCCATTCCTCGTCACACTCAATAACCAGTTTAATGGCAGTTCCTAATTTTCTGCTTGTCTGTGTTTTCTTATTTTGGACTGGTATAGGGGATATTGAGAAAAATAGAGAAAAATAGTGTATGAGTTCAAGCCTGTTATCCTTAACTCAGTTGTAATCATTCGGCAAAAAACTATAGCAAATACACCTTTGAATAGACCTATAGAAGTAAATCAAAATTTAAATCCACGACAATAATTGATTCTGCAAGTCACAAAGCTTACTCATGTAAGTGCTATTCACCTAGTTGCTTTGAGTATGTATCTAGCTGGTATGCAGCTGCTTCCAACTTTTGTACTCCTTCTTCAAGATGATCAATTTGTTGCAAGAAGGGCTGCAGTGCTCTATCTAAAAAGAATGTCATAATCAAAGTTTCAGCTTTAACCAAGAGGTGAACATGTTTTTCAAATGGGTTAAAAATCTTTTGCACATATGTTACCCAGCATCCAAAGATGGGCCTTAGGAGAAACCAGCCTTGCTTATTGAGCAGTGTCCCAGCCCTTCCTCTTGGTGTAATCGTCAGGAATTCTGGAGAACTGGCAAGTCTCTCTACTGCAAGATGAATTTTAAGCTTGGAGTTTACCTCAGACTACCTACCATTGACTCTGTAAGCATGCACCATTTCCACAGAGCCACCTTGACCTTAAATGTAAGCATCTTTGAACTACTGATTCAACATATTTTTCCTTCCAACAAGTTCGCTTTTTTACAGCAAATTTGCAAGAACTGGTAGCAGTCAGGGTGTATTTCAGAGAATAATTCACAAGGAACCATTCTTAGCAAAAATCATCTTTCCTTACATTTCTCATTGAGTGCACTCATGTTTCCAGTGACTGAATTTGCCTTCTCTGACATCTCTTGGTACTTTGCCACTGTCATGGTATTAAGTTTTTCTAACAACCTGTAGTCTTCACAAGTTGCTAAAATCAAGGAAACAACGCTGTAGCTGATATACTGAGTGAAAAGGATATTGCAAATTTTACTAAAATGGAACAAAGTTCAGCTTAGTCTTTTTTTTGCAACAATCTGCAAGTAGATTGCAAAACAATTTGCAACTTGCTATACAGATAGCACTCTGAGCCATGGAATAGCTACTCTCAAAAACAATAGCTCTAACTGATTTGGAGCTGGTATAAAGCTGAGGACACATTGCCTCAATTTGTTTTAAAGGCGTTTCTCTTTACTCAGTTGGGTATGGTCTAAACCAGGCATCTCAAACTAAGTACCTGCGGGAAGATAATTGTTCGCCCGCATCTTAAAACAAAAATAAAGATATCTGAGAACATTGGAATGTTTTACCAGAGCTTTTCTTGCAAAAAACCTGCCATTAACAATATGGCCAAGCAAAACCTAGACTCTGCCTCCAGAGTTTGGGACCCCTAGTCAAATTTCTCAATTCATTTAAGTTGATATCAGTAAAATATGCAAAAGCTGAAGATTTTGGCTTTTTAAGTCAGTCCTATAAAAAACAAACCAGTTAATTCTCCATTGAAATAGTCCAGAACCTTCTTCAACATATCATCACAGACATTTTCAATTGAATTTTCTTTATCAGCAACAACATCGTCTTGACTTGAATCATCATTCTCCTGCGTTGTTGCACCCTCTCCCAAGGCCAAATCAGCCTGCAATGGATCCGTAGGATTCTCAGACATCCTGGTAAAACCTACTTGGCAATCTCAATCTGTAAGAGATAAGGAGTTATTTATCAGAAGGGTTAGGGAGTTTTAAATTGATCAACTCTTTTTCAAAACAACTAAGCAGAACTGATGAGCCATTAATAGAAAAAAATTGCAAAAATTCTAAAGCGATAAACATATATCTACATATACAGTGTCCGTGGCCCAGTGGTAGAATGTTTGCCTTTGTTGTGGTAGGTTGAGGCTCAATGCCCAGTCAAGTCATACGAAAGACTTGAAAAATGATACACGTTATTTCCTGGCTTAGCATTCAGCACTTTGGGAAAGAACATGGTAGTGAAACACACAGGGCTACGAGATGGCCAGCCCCTAAATGTAGCATTCACTGTGATTGCATAGCTGTGTACCCCAAAGGCTTATGAAACAGGGACGGGTGCAGCCATATTCACCAAAAAATGGTGAGGGAAGGAACTTTGATTTTGACTATGTATATAAACACACGTATTGTATACATAAATAAAGTTTGGAATGAACAATTTGTAATATTATACATACAGAGAAGCATTTACAAGAATTCAGTGCCTATTGAGTAGTTGAGACACACAACTTGCAAAACTTGCACTCTGGTAGAACCAAAATGATGGCAAACAATAAAGCGATAAACATAAAAAGGGACCAAGGATTGACCCGACTTAATTCAACATAAAAAATACTCTTGGCAATTTTTGACAAAATCCTTTTGAAACGAACACTTCAGAGGGAGTTTAAGGGGCTGGTTTAACAACTTAACAGACCTGTTTGTTCATTTGCTAACCCTTCTTCTTTGGGTGCAAAAACCCCGGAACGAAACACATATTAGGCCCGAAGTAGCATTCCATGCAGATTTAGCTTCATTCACCTCACTCTAGAAACCAGTTCAGCTACAAAAATCTTAAAGAGAGGAAAAATTTCCTGTTGTTCTGCAGCAGTGAAAGAGAATTACTTACCAGTAGCTCATCGACATTATTTCGCCATTATCTTTGAAACATTTGTCCAGTGTAACTAGGAAGGCGCTGTTGATGTAGACTCGTTCTCGATAGAAATGCACCTCAATGATGCCTAGCATAAAAAACGTTACCATAAGAATGCTGGCATTTGAAGTTCTCCTTAACACGGTCTGAAGTTGGTATCAATAAACAAAATACGATGAGTTTCGAGAATGGAGTCTTTGTTTTCGGTCTGGTAGACTCTGTTGTCCTTCTTTTCTTTGCAGTATTCAACGTATCCTCTTATGTTTAGTTTCTGACAGATTGATGTCATATGTTTAAAAGAAATTCATTGCTTTCTATGCAAGACAAGACAAGTTGAATGAAATTGAGCAAACTTACAGAGAAACTTAACTTATGTAAAGAAATATGATGCAGAAGAAGCCAAATTAAAAACAATCTATCTTATCACATGAAACCAGAGGCATTTTTGGCAAAGGAATTTCCTAAAGAGAAACTCTCAGTAGCTAGGAGGATATAATAGCTGGTATTGTTAGCTAATAATTATTTGGTATCTAGTGCAGGTCTATAATTTTGAGCTTTAGGGGCTTTCCAAATAAGAAATTGGAATTTTGTCCTTCAGTACTTGCTAACAGTGGAATCACTTGCCTTAAACAGGTGATTGACCATCAGGCTGCAGAGATTTGATGCCAGACTTTTCCATCGATTATCTGCCTACCATGGCTAGTGAGCTTCACCTGCCTAGAATCTTTAGTTAAGGTCTCATTCTGCTTTCCTCCCCACCTATACCCAGGACCATCAAGAGAGAAGGGTAAGCAGACTAGAGGTCCGGGCTGCAAAAGTTTTATAGTCTTAGGTGTTTCGGAAACCTACTGGGATCTGATGCTTTGAAATACCATGGGGCCCACACTTGCCCTTGACAGCCCTGACTATGCCTGATCTCCTAAGATGTCAGACCACCAGATGCGCAAACCACCCACACTTTCCAAATTTCACTACCTAATCTTTGAACTCTCACACAGATCCATATTCCATCCTGCAACTTGTATTCTTTCAAATCTTAATCATTAAACTTGTTCCTATCTCCTCCCCATAGCATTTATCATTGCTCATTTTCTGGGGCTTTGCTGTAGGCAACCAAAGTCTTTTACCTTCATAAACAAAAGAATTTATGGTCCAGGTCTATCAGATCATGAAGCCCTTGTGAAGTTTACATTTATGGAATGAAATTCCAAGTATTGATGTAGTTCAGACTCTCAGTCTTTGGTTGAAGCTCAAAGCTATATTTTTATATGTAGTTAGTTCATCCTTTTTTAAAGCAAGTACCATATATTGACTAGCTGGTTTGAAACCTTGACTGTGTTCTAGATTGTGAATCTATCAGATTTAGAATGTGATTATATCAATGCCAGAACCTGCTGCAACAGGCTCAATAAGGTATGTTTTTGGTTGTGCTATTATGATGCTAAGCAACATCTGTATTCAGATAGGAATGACATAATCAAAGTTATGGGTCGTATTTTAATGACTTGTGATAAATGTCCTCATCACCATAATTTGTGATATTTTTACAGGCTAATTTGCTCTGCTAATAAATTACTCTTAATGAATTACTCAAAAGCCTTTTACAAAGTAGGGGTTGATCTTTATGGGTTGATGTTAACAAACTATAACCACAGTCAAAACTGTCATAGATGAACATTGAATATTTCAAGATTAAAAATCAAAATTATGGAAATGGCTAAAGTCTATTTTTATCATTGCTGGATGCTTTGAATTTTAAAAGTGATGTTTCAATTTGGAATGATGTATACAAATACAGGGTGTACAGCGATTTGGCAACTCTGTGCCCATTGATTTGATGAAGAAATTACTTGTTGATATACACTTATGAATTTATTGTTCTCCCTAGATGGTGTTGCCGGAAATAGTAGCACAATCACTTCTAGCCATTTCATTGCTATCAAATTTGCATTTGTTTCCACTTTTCTGGAGTTTGCCTATGACTATGTGGGTTGCCTACAGGTGTGTTTTTTTGTAATGACATCCTCACATTAAGATACCTTTTGCAAATAGAATGCAAGATGTACATCACATATGAATCAAATATACTACTACTTCTAAGATGTCACACAGTTAATACTGTACAACGCGTCTCACAATCCCACAAATATAGATTCGTATCTTAGTCAAAACGAAGATTGTTTCTTCCAAAAATCAACAGAATATGCATCATCATGGGTCAGGTTTCTTCGTCAATCCTGCCCGAATTCGCATGGCTACACCGAGCCCTCCAAAAAAAATTTCCATGAAAGAATGTGCAGCATCAGATAATGGCCAAAATATGATTACAAGATTTGTATCTAGTTGTTTATGATGGTGATTGTGGATCAAGATGAGTTTGTGAACATGAGCTGTTGATAGCTAGTTGAATTGAATGGTTGCCAGTTTAGAAAAATAATTGTCTGTGGCCCCCAGAGAGTTTAATAAACTCCAGAGAAAAAAGCAAAATCTTTTCATCAATAGAGGGTGCTTTCTGACAAAGACTATTCCACCGATAGTAAATGGTCTTAATTTGTATGTGATAACCTACTTGCTTCTTCCCAGTTTTCATTTTATTGCCGGTATGATATCAGTATAATAATATAGCATCAATATAATAATGATATCAGGATGTGAATTTCTGTTATCTGCAGTAAACTTCATGCAATACAAAGCTAGCCTGAGAAAATCCACAATGCTAAATATATGTCAATATTTGAAAACAAGTTTGTCAAAACATGGAAGAAAATTACCAGGCATACAGTAAAGTTACCAATTGTTTAGAATTTTCCAGGTTCATTCGATGAAACTATGCTTCATATATTGAATGCTACCATGTTGGGTCCCATTTGACAGTTAGAAGCAAATAATTTTGAAAGGCTTCATGCAAACGTTCATCTAAAATTTTGCCGTCAACTTCATTTGAAATTCAGTTAGATAAATTTTGCTCTTTTTAATCCCTCGACATTGCGCTAAAATAGAAGCAGAATCTTATCCAATTGAAGACCTTTTATCATCTGACACTCATCAGAGTATGATTTGCCAATCAAAATTTCATCAGTATGGCGAAATTTTTTCCGCCTTTTTGTGCAATTTTGAAGTACCGGCGATCAAAAGTACTTTTAGGAAGCTGAACGATCACGCAAACGGAAGGAAGGCTGCCGTCTCTCGGACACATCAACAGTGACTTGACCGAACTCAAAAGCACTCTGAAATCCATGCAAATACAGCTGAAGATTTATTTAAAGAGGTTGGGGAGATGGACAGAGCTATTCACAGAACATTCCTTTCAAAGCAGTCTGTCTGCTGTGATGTTTAGGGACTTCACTTCTGTAGTTTTATACAATCCTGAAACCATCAATCAATATTTTTCTATTTATATGAATTTCATTGAAATTCAGATCAGGTTAAAGATTACCCTTGACAAATTTCGTCATAAAAACAATTTGCGACACTTTTTCATGCAAATATATTACTGAAGACGATTTCTGTAACCAAGAAATGGGATGGCAGTTGCATCATTGGCTGCTAAATTAAGAATAAAGCTTTTTTTACTATAAGTTGAGCGCCTGACGGATTTATTGTGTTGATGGATTAAACATTATCCTATCGTCATAAAATTCGAGAAGGTCGTGGGGGACAAAGAAGTTTTTAAATGGCAGCACGTTATCCCGTGATGGTGAATATCATGAGGTAGTGTGGCTGAGTAGTTGAGGCGTAGTGTTTCGAATCTTGTGAGGTTGTACTCGCATGGGTTCGAATCCCGTCATCGGAACTACTAACCACAAGCCAACAGTCAACTCAGCTGTCCATCCTTCCGAGGTCGGTAAATGAGTGCTCAGAAGTAACTCTGAGGGCACAAGCACTGGACACACATTATAACAGCAAATCTAGAATGGAAGTGTTTAATCCATTGTAAAAATTCGTCTTGATTTTGATAAAGTTGATACGTTTGGGTGATAGATTTGCATGACAATAAGCCAGTAAATAGACTACTTACAGTTATTGCACCGTTGTTTGGCATTAAGCGTCCCAAATCAGTTCCCTGTCAATTCGTATTTAGAAGTCTTGACTTAAGCACATTTTCACGTCGCAGATGCGAGATGCTGATGAATTTGCATTACGCATACCCTGATATGACGTAGTCATCTTTTTTGTATTTTTAGGGCATTGTCAAAGTCGAAAAGGGGTGTGAAATTTTTCGACCCAGCTGAGATCCTCAATAGGCATCAATTAAAAAATGACACCCGCGAATCACTTGTAAAACTTGGATACCATCTGTTGTCATTCTTTGTATATTTGTATTGGTGGGTATGTTTCCTCTCTTTATCATTTCAATGTCATAATTATTTTTTATTTGCAATGATTTTTCTGTGACCATCGAGATTCAACTCTACTTGTTCTTTCGTGGTTGCCATGGGTGTTGTTTCTTTGGTGTCGTACTTGATTTTTTACTGACCCCGGGGCGAGAAATTTCATTTCATTTGATTCAATTAAAGAAAGCAGCCCTTCAGCCAGAGCTGATTTACAAGCAGTGCTGAGGGGAAGAGGAGTCAAGGGACCACTTTACCGGGGGCCCATAGCTATAAGTGGGCCCATAAAGAATAACTCAATTTAGAAATGTCTTGTCATGAATCTTTCGTCTTGACCTGTGCCCCAGAACATTGATTATAACCGAGGAGAGGCATGGAGGGGTGGAACCTTTGGCGTCTGGCATGCTGCTCCCTATCTTGTAGGGTGGACGAAAGGCATCACTGCCCCCCCCCCCTCATCCCTATTATCGATATAGAATAGTAAGAATTAAAAAAATTACGATGTTGAATTACTGAGGATAAACTTGAATGCAATATTCAACAAAACGCTGTCATGTTTACGGCTGCTTTTTTACGATTGCTATATTCTGTCAATGCTTTTATGTGAAGGTCAAAATGGAAGATAGTCTGATAGAAGTAGACCTTTCATATCGAAGCCTATTTTTATTCGTTTGATGTGTTGATGAAAGACCTTGGTGGGCTTAAGCAAAACACCAAAAAAAAGAAGAAAGAGGAAGGGTGGGAGGAGAGAGAGATAATACCTATTTGATTGATTTTGAATATGATAGAAGACAACCTGTAGGATTTCGGAAAGAAAGGGAAAGCAAAACGTTCCTTCAATTGCATGTTTTTGTAATGGATGATGATTTGTGTTATAGAGTCCTTCGATAAGCTAGTGAACTGTGAAAGATCAAATTTAGATTTTTTGGAAAAAAACAATTGGGGTTTTTATCGTCATTTTTCTGTAAAAAACTATAGAGCAAGTTTTACCAAGAACAATTCTTCCAGAAGTAATTAAGTGAGTGCTGTCGAAATGTCCTTATTTTAATCTTTTTCCTCATTATCCAGCTTAGTCATGGAGTTACAGACAGATATACATAAAGATGTCCAGAGCTGAAGTAAGCCTAATGTTTATGAGCACAAGTCAACGTTTCTAATTGAACGAAGTTCCCCGACCTCATGAAAATTTTGAAAGAGACAGCCTATTTGGCTGGTTTATCAATGCAAGCACATTCTTGATGATTTCTTTAAGATGCAATAGTGCACAGGGTTTTAATTAGTCGTTAATCTTTAATGAGACCATTAATTACAGTGATTTCTAATCAGGATGATATATTAAATTGTAATGAGATGTAGCGCCTTCACAATACTGCATTTTAATTATTGGCATTTGTCACACACCTTCGCATTTAAGGATTTGTGGTCAGTGGGGAGACCTTTGCTCAGAGATCACGTGGTCAGTAATGAGTTTTGCGAGCCTCACCCCTCACTAAGAGTGAGGGTAGTCGCTAACACTATGTAATTCAAAGCGCAGAACTCACGAGGTTTGGTCACCCTCCAATGCTTAGTAGAAGTAAGTTAGCGTGAGTTCCATACTTGAAACGGGTGTTTTGGAGTACCTTCTTAGAGAGGTGCCATTCTGAGCCACAGGATTGTGACGTAGGCTGACCAGTTCCTTTCCTAGTTGCATATTACCCCAGCTTTACTGCTGTGTGAGTTGAGGGCAACGAGAAATGGGAACGAGAAATGGGAACGAGCATGCCTCGAACCCATGACCATCCCATACAGCAACCATGCACTGTAAACCTATGCCAGTTGCCGCTTGAATTCGAAGTAGAAAACATAAAAAGCATTGTCTCGCTTCGTAAGAGAAATTTCAGAAGATTACACCATAAAGCTTTCCACATACTGTCCCAAATTCACGCGGTACTTAGTCCATAGAAGGTTTTTTCAGACATTTAGGTATATCTAGGTATTCGAAGAATATAGTGGGATCTCCACGATGTTATCGCATAGTTTCTGTTACGGTTAAAAGACTAAAGGTTTTTCTTCAAGTGAAATATTTCGTTATACGGTAAACTCGTCTAATTTGAACTCTCTAGGGATCGTAGAAATGTTGTTGGGGTTACACAAAGTTCCAATAACAGAGATTCGAAATATAGGAGTTTCAGTTTTGGAGATTTCAAGGGACCTGAAAATTTTGTTCGAATTAGCAAAAGTTTGAATTGCACGAGTTCGAATGAGACAGAGTTGAGTGTATTTTCAAAAGGTCAATATTTCGTGGAAGGGAGGCAGCAACTTCATCTCACCAAATATCTTTCAAGTGGGATGAATTGTACGATACGACTTTTGGTCTCAATTTCATGGTCATATCTAGATCAATATCCGACGTTTTCAAGGCCTTTATCAGTGTGGAATGGAAAGTTCCTCAGTATGACAAAGTTATGTTCGTGCTTTTTTACGCAGATTTTAGGTTTATCTTAACATGTTCTTTGTTATTGAACTTTTTTCAATTTATTTGACAAAGCAAAAAAAACTTTAGATGAGAAGTTTGACCTTAGTCAACTTTGGTCTTATTCTCCTAATTCTTCCTCTTTAGTTTCAACTCATTTCGTGCTTTTTCGTGGAATTTATTAACTTCCTTAAAAGTATCTCTCCCGTTTGACTCGAGTTGAAGTACCAAAAATCTTGTCGATTTTCTCAAGGAATCTTTCATATATGATATTTATGTATAGATAAGGTCAGAATGAAGAAATTTTCAATGAAGAGCAAAATTGTATGAACAACAAAGTCTCTGGTCGGAGTTTTATTCTTATATATAGTAGCAATCTAAATTTGTTTAGTGAGTAATGTTGGGGAAAGGCCATGGTGGCCTATACAAAGCCCCAACAAGGGAAGATAGAATTTAAAAGGCTAAGAGGAGAGGGAGATAAGATCAAGTTTATTGATCTGAGATTTGAAAGAGGGCGAGTTGTAGGATTCGGGAAAGGAAGAAGAAGGCAAGACGTTCCATAAATTGCATGTTCTTGGGATGAATGATGATTTGTGAGATAGAGTTCATGGATTAGGTAATGAAACTTGGAAAGGGTGTGAATGAGTTGAGCTGCTTCTGGTTGTCATGACACGCCTCAGAGGAACAATGATACTATCCCTGATCTCCTGAGAGCGATGCCCGTGTAAAAGATGGAAAGATCTCCAACTAAACCGAAATTAGAAGATTCCCTGAAATGTAAGCATCAGAAATTAAAAGGCGTAGACAAACGTAAGCTAGACTTTCAAAGTATTAGAATAGAGTTTGAAATTAGACAGAAAAGATGGTAGATGCCTTTTGATATCGGTATGACCAACTGGTGCACTTATTTGATGTCGTAAGTGAAGTCACATTTGGTATCCTCAAATAGGCCTTTGTGTAATTCGACCTTGAAAACTGAGCATTTTCTGCAACTGTTTCCGCTAATCATATAAGTTGCGCCGGTATTTTTCACGTAAATCAGATTACCCCACCAGAACTGCCAAGCCACTGGGTCGCTTGACAGATCAACCAAGCTGTAGCACCTTTTCTCACATTAAGTCCGTGCGTCATTCACTACTCAGCAGTGGATATGAGTTGCTATTAGTACTTCGCAGTTTATGGACCCAGTACTGTCGTTTAATAGTCCTAAGAATTCTTTAATCAAGTACGTTCGTAAGTATTTCATTTTGCAATCATCAATGACCTTCAGGAGCCAATGAATGATCTCTTCTTTCTCTCTGGCCTTCTTCTCAACGGCGTCACCGCAGAAGTGCTTGAAACGGTTCCTCAATTAATCGTATTTTATCAACTTGCTGTCCATAAAAGCTGACGGGTGGTTTTATGTGGCTAGATACTGTTCTCAGCACCGACCTGGCCCTTCAGTATGGGCTTGGCACCGGCTGGAGACACCATTGGCTTAAGAGTTTTGAGAGGCTTGGATTAACCTTTGTGCGTGAAAATAAGTATATAGTAAATCCATGTTGTAACCTATGAAGTTACTATTGCGAAAATCTGTGAAAGACGTGTTTGTTGTCACTGCCCAATAGTAATCTTTGGAGAATAGCTCAGTGATAATGGCTATTTCTCAACGGCCTTATGGTCAGTAGTACAATACCTCCGCAAAGTCCAACTTATTACATATGGAGGATTTTGAAATGATGATACATTATGAGAAAAAGCACAAGAATACTGCTTGCAAGGCGGAGCCTATCAGTGCTCCAAAGCCTACCACAGGAATCACGAATCGCATGAATCACGAATCGCATGAATCACGAATCGTATGAATCACCAATCGTATGAATCACCAATCGTATGAATCACGAATCGTAGGAATCCCCAAACCGTATGAATCATGGCTGGTCATCATGGGAAACTATTTTCTTTCGTCCTTTGTTGGGGCTTTGTATAGGCCATCAGGGCATTTCCCCAACACAATTCCCCATAGAAAGTTTCAAGGTATCCCAAAATCTTCCTTTGGGTGCAAGGTAGAACACATAAAACTGGGTTGTTATGTTGAAGGTTGCATTGACTGTGAGACAAGGAGCAATTTTCAGGCGTCCGGTGCGTGACCCGAGTCTTCCAGTTCCCTATGTACTATTGCAGAGTGAACATTCACTGGTTTATTGCAAACAAATCCAATCAACATTTTTACAAATGTTGCAATCCAGGTATTCAAAGTCCGTGAAATCTACGTTACCTGAGTTGTCGTCTTACAACGAACTTACTGGTTTCCTAAAGACAACAGCCAGTTTAAGCATCATTATATATTTTGATATTAGTACAGAAATATTTGTTTGATCATTCGCATTTTATTCGACTGAGAAGCTTATGACCATGTACAAACATTCAGGGAAATTTTAAATATTGCACAAACATCGGAAGCATGATTGCATCATACTTCAGATCTCCTCGTCTAGCACTCAGCAAGGTAAACACAGTAGCATAATTGCAGAAAATAGACCATGGAATTTCACAAAATCCGACTTCTCGGCACAAGTGTCGGCCGATGAGATCTTCATGTGACGTAGTTGTGTTTCCGCATTTTGATGCAATGTTGATATTTCGCACAACGAAACATTTGTCTAAGTAAACTGTCGCCAAAGCGCATCGTCATTAATTAAACCATGAGAGCATGCGTCAGTTCCCTTCTTTCCTTAGGAAAGTGAAATGGCGGCATGTACAAAGCCCCGTCAAATGAAGAAAGAAGAAGGTGAAAGACTAAAGGGAGAGCGAGAGAGAGAGAGTTAGGGTCAGGGTTAGGGTTAGGGTCAGGGCTAGGGTGGTGAACCCTATGGGTACCAGAGCCGAGCTATGAAACTAACTCCTTCACCACTCTTGCCATGCGCGACATGATTATAGAGTCATGTGCTGGCACTGTCGCTTAAAGAGCTTCTCTATTGAAAATTTCTTATTCTAGAATATGATATAATCAAGTGTCCTCATCTCAAATCTGCGGTTATTTTTCTGATACCTTGTACCATTTTGAAGCTATAACCGTTTTAAATCAAACTTCACTGAAAAAAGGAGGAAAAACGAAGATACCATAACCAACTTAGTGACGTAACAAAGCATATGAAGATAAATTGCGAGAATTCGTGAACCTTAGTATTTCAAGCGCCTTGCATCTGAAGGGGACGTCGGTGTATCGGCAATTGAATCCGGCCTTTTTGTTCGTAATCCGATGAATTCTCGTGAGAAGAACGAAAATATTGTGCATCATTTGACGTCACTAGTTAGATCTCCAAGAATTTTTCTTGAGCAAATTCTGAACTCGAAAGCGAACTTTAAACGTTTACAAAATGAAAATGTACGAGATATCAGAAAAAATTTGCAAATTCGAAATCAAGGAACTCTTCTAGATCTAAAGAATTGTTCACAAAAATTGAAGACAAAAATTGTTCACTGGAGAGCCCCTTTAAGTTGGTTCAATGACATGGATGACGTTGATCTTCAGCCGCGTTATGCATATGAACTTTGTCTGGCATAGGAGGCAGCCGATTTTATAGCTGGATGTCACTCCTGTAACCAACTATTCCTGTGCTCCACACCGGAATCGAATTTAATGCGCACTGCAAGTGCTGTGTTGGTTGATCACTGGCTTGGGTCGGATTATAACTGCATTGTGCTTGTATGAATGCATCATTGTACATTTGTAAACGCATACAATTTCATAACATGCTCGATTCAAAGCTTAGCAGAAACCAGAGACAGGGCTCTGACTTTTTTCTAAAGAAGTTTAAGATTATGAGGTCAGCTTTTTGCTTTTCTCATCAATGGTACTCTCAATGTGAAACATGTAGGATTGGAACTTGTAACTTCTGCGATATGGGTATGCACACTTAGCACTAAACTGCCACACCGCGAATGTAAAAATGTATAAATGGGTTGGGAGTTGATACGGTTATATAACGGTATTGTCCATATGAAATTGAAATTTAATCCTGACATCGTATCATTTGGTAAAGGCGTGGGGATGACAACAGGAGCTAATATAGAATTGCTTCCTATTCCTTATTAAAACCCAGTAGCACAATCAATGCTAGACCGTTAAATTTTCCATGCATCCAATGTGTTTCACAGCCTTCGTAATGAAATCATTATTTCATAGGACATAACAGTGGCAAAGGGGGTAAGGGGGCAGCTGCCCCCCACCAAACTTTTCCAGCTGCTTCTCGGAAAAGCTCCTTTTCCGATCTACTTGTCGTAGCAATGGATATGCCTATGTTGATACACCCTTGTGTCGGGAAGTTTTTGGTTTTCAGGAACTGTGGTGTGGAAAAGCTTTTTCTGGAGGGGAAAAGCTTTTTATGGAGGGGAAAAGCTTGTTATGGAGGGGAAGATTGAAGTGAAAAAGCAGCGAGGTAGATGAAGACTGGGATTTCTAGAGGGCGTGGCGTTGGGCGCTGGATGCGACGCGATGAAAATTTTACGGCGGGCGGGAAATCATACTGCTTGCAGGGCTATGATCGCCAACGTCAAGCCCTAACATGGCACTCCAAGAAGAAGACCGATTCCCACTGTATTAGCTTTATAAAACCTAAGCCAGGCAAGCCAATTTAAAGCTACCTACAGTACCTGTTAAGTAAGGTTTGTAACGAGAAAATTGAATTTGAACGTTTCCATTATTAAAGATAATTTAAGGATGGTAGCTTTCCAGCCGTAGCTGCTCTATAAGGGGTCTTCCATCTAATTAAAACGTCATCTATAATATGAACCTATATTAAAAGACAATTGCAATATACATTTTCTGCTAAAAAGGCAAATTACCGCTTTGACTCGGATGATAGGCTGTTCCGCAATCTTGCTTCCCAATAGGGAAACTTTTTTGGCCGTTTGAAGACCCAACGAAGACTTTCATTAAATGACACGTTTGCCAATTGTTTATAGTTCAACCGGCATGTGGTCATAACTGATAGTGTTTTCACAAATCTCAACCAGCCTAGGTACAGAACCTTTTCCACCTCAGATCATGCAACTTGTCTTCTTTCAAAGCCAACAAATTTAACTCATATCTTTCTCTCTGGCAGCATTTCTGTTATCTCTTTCTTTTAGGCTTCGCTTGTGGTGGTTAAGCATGCGGACTCACAACACAGGGGTTGTCAGTTCGATTCATTCATGCTTCACAATTAAAACGCCATTGGTGAGGAAGGCAACGGGAAACCAACTCATAAATTTCACTTCCCAATGAAAAACTTGGAGCCCTGTCTCTGGTTTCTGCTACGCTCGAACTCGAGTGTGCAATGCAGTATTGGCCACAACAGCTTTTGCCTAACAAAACAGATTATGAGTTATGCTGGCCTTCAGCAGTTCATAATGACCATGGAAGACTGAATCTTACGATACCACAAAAATGGACGGAAAGGTACCAGAAGAATCTACCCTGGGCGGCCACGGACACCCCCAATTGTTGCAAGCAGAAAGGATTCTTACCCACAGCATTCGGATTGATATGACTATTTCCCCTTTCGAAATAATCGTTCTTGTGAATAGCTACTCTTTTCGTCCTACACGTGACCGTCCTTAAAGGATCTACTGTTTATGCAAAGGAGGCTACCCGGTATTTACAGTCGGGCTACTTGAACAAGGAAATTCTAGTCAGAGCCAAGAGTAAACAAGGAAACAGTCTTTTTTCATCGATAGTGACGCAAGACAACTGAATAATCTCACGATCGAGAGTACACAGTTTATCATTTTTTTTCTAATTTCATTTCTTGTAATATATACTAACATACAACTGCAAAGCTCTATAAATAGGTGGTTTACAATTGGCTACTTGAACGAAAATAAACGAGAAATACAAAAGAAAAATAATAATAATAGTAGTAATAATTGAGGCTCTACGATTCAAACTGGATCTTTTCCACACAAAAAATGCAGAGATTTTGACTTCGACTTTTAACTTTTACTTTAACCAAACCTTTTTTATCTATTTTTTTGTTTCTTTTTATTCTCCTTTATTTATCTTTTTCCCTCCTAGCCATGTACAGTATGTATGATTTAGTATAATTTAGACAGGTCCTTGATTGATAGCAGCATTTGGTGAACAAGTTCGACCTGTATAAATATGATATAATTGTTATTATCATTATTATCATTATTATTATTCTAGGGGCCTTTGATGTAGCAAACAGTTATTCCCCACACTTTGATCTCATAACGGATACTTGGATACTTCCGTAGAACGCGAAACAAGGGCAAGTGCATTTGTTTGAAGGCGTTCCATCTACGGCGTTGAATTTCAACTCGCGTATTTTCTCGCTTTCGAAAGATGAAAGCTCAAAGTGAATTTTAGATTCTATTGTAAACAGCCCCTCTATTCTAGACTGCCTTACGTCATCCTTTGACTTCCTGCATTGGGATTTTCACAAGTCTTTAGCACAATGAAGGTCATATGTCACTATCCCAGCGTTTTTGATCCACCATTCGGACAAGACTTGTGAAGACATTGTTTTTCTCGGGATATGTTTCAGCACCATTCCGGGTCATTCGATTTATTGCGGGTTGTCATTATCATTTCAATGTTTCGTCAATAATTCATATAAGGACAAACGAAAATGAAGATGTCAAGGGGAGCCAAGCATCATAACAACTCTGAGGTCATACACACAAACAGCAAGACTTCTTCGACTTCTTCTACCAAATACTGTCTACCTTCTTATAAGAAGATTCTGACTTCATTACCAATAAAGATTTGACTATGATAAGCTACTATAAAAACATTTTGAACTTGAGAACTTTTTAATACTAATTCCATCAAAAAATCTTATAGGTTTAATATATGCGAGTGATAGTGGCAGAATCCTCATTTGAATCCGTCGAAAACTGTTGATCACTACCTCAACGTAAACTCAATTTCCAGCGTAGAAGAAACCAGAGACAGGGTTCTGTGTTGATCGCTACAGAGATTAAATTTCTTCGCAACTCTTAATTCGCATGACTCATTGGAAATCAAGCTACGAAATGATAATCCTTTGTTATGTAAGGCTTTGACAATAATTAAGGACCGATAATGCGTCAAGTCAGAGTTCAATCTGGAAATTTGTAGTCGATATCAAAGGTCAGTTTTAATATGAAGATGATTCCACTACACTGTGTGCCGTAGATATCTCCGTTGAAAGAACCTTTCATGAGGTTTTGCTTGATATGTTTGTCCTAAACAGTATAAGATATCAATTTAATGCATTTAGTATTGTTATGTTACATTATTTAGACAACAATGTCAATTTCGCTATTAGACCACCTGTGATCAGTGTGAAATTTCTATTAAGCATATCGCATACCCACCTTGATTTGAACGAAGCTAAATCTGTGTTTATCTGTTTGGGAGATGCTCTTTGTGCTGGTTGAAATCGAGGCCGTGGAGAAAACAGAGGAGAGCCGATAAAAGTGAACTTGATCTGGCAATGAATTTGCCACTTCGGAAGGAAATCGTCCAGAACTTGATGGCTATATAAAGCACATAGGATCAAGCCGCTGCCATTCGTTAATATGATGATGGAAGAGATGGACAACCGATCTATCATAAGCAATGGCTCTGGCATGGAGAGATCCTTCAGTAATGGTCGCTACCACCAATTCCATGGGAAATTTATGACCGACCAGAATCACAATTATTCAGAAAGTGAAGAGAAGGGATCGTTATCGGAAGAACAAGGCTCTACTTCATCAGACCTGGAATTACGAGAAAAGTTACGGCAATCTGAAAACGAAAAGCTCTCCGTTATCATGGATCATAATAGCATGATGAGAAAGTGCAACGAACGAATCGATACTCATCTTCGCGAAATTCAAATTCTGGAAGAGCACAACAAAAATTTGCAGACTGATCTGGGCGAGATGCGTGAACTTTGCTGTTACCTCGACGATGACCGCAAGAAGTGTCGTCAAGTCGCGAAAGAGTGGCAAAGATTTGGACGGTACACAGTGACTGTGATGCGAAACGAAGTCCTCGCCTATTCAGAGAAATTAAAAAATCTCGAGCAAAAACAAACAGACTTGATGAAGGAGAACGGAGAGCTAAGAGATCTTTGTGTTTACCTTGATCAAAGTAGAAAAAATGAGAACGATTCCAACGAAGGAAATCTTTTGAATTTCGTTATTTGTAGCGATTGTAAGAAGTTGAGGAAGGAGAACGAAGACACTGGATTAAGCGCTGGTGTGCAGCCCGCTGGTCCAGACAAAAGCAACCGTGTTGATCAAAGTGAGTCACCTTTATATGAATTTTGAAACAGGTTGTTGTATTGAAGCCTACCCTAAGCCCTATAATTCAATTGATTTTGACCCGTCGTCGGTCAGAAAAGTTGCACGCATAGAAAACAAAACATTTCATGTAAACATTTACTGTAAAACGAACTACTTTACGAACCACAGGAATTGCGTGTCCAGCCAGACAAATTTCGCAGTCAGTCTCCAACACACTCATTGAATCGACATGAGCAAACGTGGTATATCCAAACGTGCTTGATAATCGGCTGACCTCTCGATGCAGGAGCTGTCCCTTGAATTCTCGCCTCATAAAAATCTTGACAAATAGCCTGGAGATTTTTTCGCAAAGCTAAAGGTGTCCCTGTGCGAACCGGCCAGGAACACTTGACCGGCCCCTTCTCATTTGGCCACTATTATTTCCATTACACTACGTGTGATACCTTAACCTGCTCTTGGGCCATTTTAAGTATTTGGATCTTTGTCATACCAAAACTATCGCTCAAAAACTGTCTGTCGATTTCCTTTGGCCATCCTCGCATGTTTGGGATCCTTTCATGTGTAGCCTCTCGCCTCTGAATTATTTACATCTGCTGTCATCCTGTCACATTTCACCAAATCTTTCTAAGTCTTCGCTTCATGTCATCACTGATTATTGAAACCCCTTAATTTTGCCAGGGGGTATCACAGTTCTTTAGACACAAAGGGGGTAATTTGAATTTCTTTGAAGATGATATCATTTCTTGTATCAACTGTTCAATAGAAATATCATAATTGGCTTGTGCCAATCTGTCATTTACCCCTCCATTGCTCAAAGGGGTGGAACAACGCAGGCGAAGCCTCCAGTAGTTGAAATTAAGCACTTGTTTCATGTAAGTCGCCTCCATCAAAATATTTGTCAGGATTTATGCTCAGGGTAGGGATATTTCAACTTGGTCCATAGCTTTGATTGGATTGGTTTAAAGGCTCAACTGAAAAAGTGTTCACCAACCTTCCATTTGCCTATCAACGAATTTGGTTTCTCTTGCTGTTTTAATGATGAATTTGCCTGAATGGCTCTCTACATCTCCTTTGTTGAAAATATGCAATTTATCATAATGTTATGATAACAGTTATTTAGTCACGATGGGCAAAGATTTGGGGGAAGCTTGTTTACAATGAACAGCTTATAGAAGATTCCGAAATCCACTTAAGCTTGATTCTCAATACTTTCCTTGAAATTCACCAAGAAGCTAGATCTTTTGAGGAGTAATAATATTTAGACCATCCTCTTCAGATGTTTTTCAATTTTGGTATCTAATAAAGTTAGAAAAAAGACAACTAAAACCATGAAGCAATAAACACAGGTATAACAACAAACATTTGTTTGAATGAATATAAAGCTGAGATGAGTCCTCATAGACAATAAATCATAGTAAAAATGATAGGAATAAAGAGGCATTTACGTTGTGCCATGTATCTTCATGGCTCCAAGGTAGATTCATAGAGTTCTCAGTTTCTAGCCAAAATATACAAGAATTAGGATGGCAGTAGAATTGCAAATTATGTAAAAGATTTACTAGCATATAGGTCTGCATGCATGGATCTATGTATGTATGGCTTTGTATGTATGTATGGCTATGTATGTATGTATGGCTATGTATGTATGTATGCATGTATGTATGCATGTATGTATGCATGTATGTATGCATGTATGTATGCATGTATGTATGCATGTATGTATGCATGTTTGTTTGTTTGTTTGTTTGTATGTATTTATAATTTGTCACATTAATGGTATCTACAAGCTATAGGATTTAAAAAGAGGGAAGTATGATGATGAAAATGAAAAACAAAGATTGATTCCCCCAAATTTCAGTGGGAGGGGTAGCATTAAAAGGTCAAGCAGACCTTCTTTCCATAATGTTCCCCTAAGATGGCATGTCTTTTACCTTTAAGTCCTCCACTAAACTGCTACCATTCTTTAAAAGAAATGCATCAGAGAATGGTTACATCATTAAGCTACAGGATTTCATCATTTTTGCTGGATCCAGGTTAGCTCTAAATTTGGAGAGGCATTTTTGCTGCAAAAAGTAGGACAGCAAGAGAGATGCCAGGGCTATCAAGATATGTTCCAAATAGACTGACGCCAAACATAAGGGTTCATTTTTGCTTGCTTGAGTATCTGCAAACTTCCCAATTAGATCCATAAGCTTGAATCTTTGCTCACGACAGACCTGAATTGCTGTAAGGAAATAGTCTAAACCTCACAAGGCTAGACTAAGGTATGGACAAATTTATGTCCTTGCTGCATCATTTAACAACATGTCAGGGATGAAGAGAAATAATGGAATGATTGAGAAATGTACTGTTGTCGATGTTTGGTAATTATTGTTGTACGATGCGGGCATTTCATGAGTAGGCTAATGTAGCACTTAGCTGAAGCTTTGACGCTGTCTAGTGAAATATCGTAAGCCTGGTAGGCCCCTAACATGTTGAACTCATTATTGAAATGAAAACCCGTGAAAATGTGATTTGCGAGTTGATGGCTTTGCAGTTTAGTGTGACAAGGTCATTGATGCTGGTGTTCTGAACGTACCCCAGGAGGACTACTCGTTGTTCAAGATGCAAATATTTGGACTCCTCTTTCGAATGGGGCAATATTGGTTCATTTTTATTTGTCAGAAATGTTGACTTGTGTATTCGTTCGGCATTGGAATCAGCTTTGCACTTACTATCCATTTTTGTTCCTAGATGATTACGTGAACAAACTGGAAGCAAGAATACGCCAGCTTGAGGAAGAACGGGATTTCTTCATAACGGTTTGTTTGCCTATTCAACCTTTTCATTTGTTTCGTACGAATCACTCCAAACAGGCTCCCACGAACCGCTAAATAGCTGCGAGGATTTAAATGGTAGATAACAGAAGCGATTTGGGATCATCTTCTGCATTCGTCATTGGTTTCGATGGATATTCCACGTTGAGCAGATTACTAAAGCCTGACACCCAAGGGGTATCTCCAGTTACAGCGTCAATTAGATCCAGTGTACTGTTGATATTCAAAGAGATCTGGGGGCGTCAGAATAGGCTTTTCACAAACTTTCGCCCTCTAACGGTAATCAGAGAAGGCTGTTCAAAAGCATTTGCCGGGAATGGCAATTTGGAGGTAGCTCATCCCTTAATGTTGCATTGAGTATTTGAGCTGGTCAGGGAATTTTGTAAGGCTAAAACTGGTCGTTTTGGATTTTAAAGGATACTCGCTGCTCTTATGTAAGATGACCATGCCGAGTTTTGATGAAAGCTAGCAAATGGGCCAGAGTTAAGGTTTGCATTAGCATCGAATTTCATGGCTGGTTGTTATCAGCCGGATTCCACGTTATCTAACCTCAACTGTAATTACTAAAATTTCAAAGCAAGACTTGATAGAAAACCAGACAGTTGCTGGCCTGACCATGGTAACGCAGTTAATCATTCATTAAGGCCTCAGTGAAGCCTCGTTTGCGTTATCCACGTTTTCATATTTTCTCGTGCACTTCTGATCTGACATGTTAGTCGACGTCGTCAAGTTCCTTGCCCGGTCCGGGCGTTGGATACCATGCGTCGCCATATTTCTCTGTCCGCCGTCGCCGTGATGATGTCGACGTCCCTCGCCGTTGGATCCACCCATCTTTTGAGACTCCGTCCGGATGTACGTGTCCCTTGGCCGTCCCCTGCCTTGTCTGCTATCAAGCCTGTCTGTTATCGCCAATCTCTCCACACGGCCCTTCCTCATAACATGGCCAAAAAGCTCCGCCTGCCTCTTCCTGATTTTGTCAACCAAATGTTAATTTCACATGTTAGTCATGGTTGCTTAGTTCACGATTCAAGTGCTTCATTGAATGTTTGCGATTGTAACAAGGTGGGAAAAATCTTACCAACCACGCATTAAGGATGGACGCCGCAACTCCCCAAATTTGGATGAATTACTTAGATCCTTAGTGGGGGAAATTCTTCCACTGTCTGAGAAATCCAGGTGACAATCGTGTATAAGATTGCCCCATTTTGTTTTCGGGGTCATCCGTGGACTGTTCATTCCCGTGAGACAATTCGCTTGTTTAACTCGCCGTGATTCAATTCGCATGAGACTTTGCGGTCTGGAAACGATCCCATTTCATTCCATGTCAAGGTTTTTCACCACGCCTGCCCCGACATTCGGTGTGGCTGGTTTTCAGATTTTCAGGTTCCTTGAAAATCTCCTTACAAAATATTCAAATCTCTGTAATTCGAATTTTTCTGTAATTCGAACATTTTTACGACCCCCCAGAAAGTTCGAATTAGACAGAGTTGACTGTATTTGATATTTGGTGGACTGATACGGTGAACGAGCGTAGAGCCGAATCCCTGATCTTGTGTCCTAGCCGCTACGCTAGCGACCTCTATGCTATCAACGGAAATGCCCACACAGATATTTTGGCTGTGGACTTTTGACGAGATAGAGTCGTATGAAAAGTAGCCGCTACGATATCCATTTTAAAAGAGATCTTTGTTTACAACATTGTGCCACAGAAACCTGGTTATTCTTCAGGTGTATTACGGAAACTTTTAATTCGGAAGCTGTCCTTAAAACGTAATAATGGCTGAAAAGCCGAAGCCGGTTCCCCTGAACTAATAAGAACCTACCAACTTGGATCTGCTCCTATATTCTCATTTTCGATGTAATGTGAGGTGGGATGAACGGTCAATGATAACGCAGTTGGTCCCTAATTCTATGGTTACTTCTTCGAACCCCATCTCAAGCTGTATAGTCTCCAATACTATGAAGAATAGTTGCTAGCTTTTTTACCCCAGGCCTGTGGACCATAGGTTTGGTCATACGGAATGAATGGACATGCAAACCTTTCGCTACGCTATTTCCTCAGAGTCCTAGTTTCTGCCTTCGGATTCTGGGTAGAAGGCACTAAGAAAATCTTCGACGTCTCTTTGACTATTCACAAATCATCATTCATCCCAAGAACATGCAGTTTTTGGAACCCCTTGCCTTCTTCTTGCTTTCCTGAATCTGACAACCTGCCATCTTTCAAATCTAAGATCAATAAACTTGATCTGAGCTCTCTCTCCTCTTAGCTTTTCGCTTTCTTCCTTTGCTGGGGCTTTGTATAGGCCACCACGGCCTTTCCTCAGCATAACCCACTAAAAAAAACAAAAAAAGCGATTCATTCTAAGCCGGGTGCCTTTAAAGGAGTCCACTTGATCTTAATGAAGGCCGTCGATTTTCTATAATTGGCGGTCAGCTGGCAAAGTGGCTCAAGCATCTGATTTCCCAAGGTGAAGGAAGAATTCTCATCAGACAGCGCTACATTTATTCATCAACGGAAACCAGATAAGACGACTTCCTCCTTCAAAGAGGTCCGTTTGTTTTGCGCATGGTTAATTGATCAAATGTAGTGGTGACACATTGCACCGTAATTAACCTTGTCTGGAGATGAACTGATTGCGAGGTCATTCTGATTAATCAACCCTACATCGTTATGTCAACTCAGGTCAATACTTTGGCATTAGTGCAAAGACTTTCGAGGAAATCCAACTCTCTCTTATCTCTTTCGTATACAAGCACAGATAAAGCATTGAATCCCATTAACCATTAATCAATTCCAAGTATCCACTGTAGCATGCCACGTTTGTAGTCATGCATGCTCCCGGGAACATCATCAATCCTTTCATATCAAAACAGCTGTCACCTGAAATGCCCTATTAAGCCAGTTTCATGACCATTTCCCCTTAGGATCTCCACTGCCTGCCTACCACGAGCTAATTAGCGTGTTAAACCAGGATCCAATGCATTTATCGACTCTTTCACAGTGATTCTTCCTTACAGTACACAAAGCCGTGCGTGCTTATCATTCCACCGAGATTGGTCTTCAGCTTCTGTTATCCTCTCATGCCAATCTCTCTTATACCGACCTTTATCATACCTTCCTTTCTCATGCCGACCTTTCTCTCATACCGACCTATCTCACCGAAATTTTTCATGCCGACCTTCCTATACCGACCTCTCTCACACTGGTTCCTTCAAAATTTGTGTCGTGCACGTCCCGTTTGAAGAGAGTACAACTTTTCTTTCGGCAATTCGACACATTTTTCCATGTAAGCTTTGCAAGCGGTGTCTCATTTCCCTCATATTTCAGATTATTGCGTTCGAGACATCTATCGATCATTCTATGTAACGATTCACTGTCATTCACCTACTCTCTCAACTATGAAATAGAAACCATTTTTCGCTTCTTCTAAAGTTGTTTTCATGATCCTGCTTTGCAAAGAAAGCTTTGTTCTTGGACACTGGCGCAGTTTTTAGCGGATTCTTCATCCAGATGTGATCGCACTTTTGATTCTTGCATCTGAAATGAGAGCTAACGGTCCTCCTCCCTTTTTTTATTTTCTAGTGAGTTATGTTGGGAAAAGGCCATGGTGGCCAAAAAAAACCCCCAAAAGGGAAGAAAGAAGAAAGCGTGAATTGCGAAAAGTTGAAAGTGATCAGATCAAGTTTATTGATCTTAGATTTGAAAGATGGCAAGTTGTAAGATTCAGGAAAGCAACAAAAAGACAAGACGTTCCATAAGTTGCATGCTCTAGGGATTAATGATGATTTGTGGGACAAAGTTCGTGGATTAGGCAGTGAAACTTGGAAAGGGTGTGAATGAGTTGAGCTTCTGGTGGGCCTTACGGTAGTTGGAAGGAATAGCTAGTTATTGGACGTCAGGCTTTGAAGCACTTGGAGAATGGTCACTGTAAGGGATGTTATCTGACCGTAATTTCACCATCTTTCGTGTTGACGCTGGTATCTCATGTGCTATGTAGATGTGATCATTTATGACTATTTAAATGATTAGATAGTTATTGATATACATTAAATGCTATGTTTATGTTTAGTTGGTCCAGAAAATCAGTTTGCCAATGAAAGCTATTACTTGAAATTGTTATTTGAAAGGTGTAATTTTGATGAAAGCCCGGCTAATGAAACAAGTTTTTGAACTAGCTAAATAAGCAACCAGCCAATGAAGTAGCGAACTAGTACTTTAAGTAAGTAGCTAATTAACTAAATAACTAAGTAAATATCTAGCTGACTTGCTAACTAACTAAATAACTAATTAGCTAACTAACTATCTAACTAATTAACTAACTAACTAACTAAGTAATTAACTAACTAACTAACTAACTAACTAACTAACTAACTAACTAACTAACTAAAAAACGAATTAACAAACCCTTTAGCTTAATGTATCGATAAATATGAAGTGCACTTACACATTTTCTAGGCAACAGCGTTATTTTCACATAGCAAAGGTATGCATGATATTTTAAATTGTGCTCTTAAGTCAAGTACAGTGAAGTAACACTCATTGATTCCGGCGAAGCCTTGAACAAGGAAGGGACTTCCATTATCCATCTTGAGTAGCTACTATTGCTGATAAGAACAGTCAATTATTTTGGTGAAAGCTGGCTAGTTTATCACGGCAAACAGAACACCTTATGGCTAAGACCCGTTGCCTTTTCGTTAAAGTCATTGAATTCGGCTTTCCTAGTGGCGTCTTTTGGCGTTCAGGAGATCACTTATCAAAACCAAAGACCTGTTTCTTTGAGATTGGCGAGTATTTGTGAAACTTGGAAATATTGCTGTTGAGAAGGGAGATTGTTTGTGAAGGATTTGATTTTGAGGTGGTTTCCCGTTGCCTTCCTCACCAATGATGTTTTTATGGTTACGCGTGCAGGATTAGAACTCACTATCCCTGCATTATGAGTCCACACGCTTGACCACTACACCATGTCACTTTTTTTTAACGTTAAGATTTAATTATCCTGATCGAGAATGACGAATTTTTGTCTTGGGGCTACGATCTCTCATCTGCTACAGCTGAACAGACCACGCCTGAGTTGGCTTGTGTTTTTATGTAATATCACGTCGTGACACACTTGGAGAAGATGATTGGGCTTCACTGCTTCGTTGTAAAGAGTCTGAATTAATCTTTAGTTGTGAAAAAGAGGTCTTGAGATAGCAACATCTGTCCCCTGTCGCGCAGCTTTGATATAATTGATCCACTTATCAGTGCCAATGTCCTTCCCCTTGTTCCTCATTCGATCGGAAAATTTCTTATCTATAACTGCATTTGTTGACTAATCTAATCCCTTCGATATTGATTTCTGAAAGGAACACTGCTAATGATGTTGACCAAAGCTGTTTATTTCTTATCACATCACCAAGCCTTGCAGTGTTCTGCGCAATTTCCACTCGTGGTCGTGTCTTTTTGAGATGGAACAAATTCAGTGATGTATCCCATGATCCGATTTCGCCATTGTCTCCCCTGGCTACTCGGATGTTTGATTATTCTTAAAGCTGCTTTTCTCAGTCCCCTTTAATTCATCAACCAGATATCCGTCTCTCGCGGCTCATTGCACCTCACCGCATATATTGAATTTGGGGATTGGATCACTCCTTCATTGTTTCATAGGAAACGTTTCAGTTCTAATTTTGGAGACGTGAAATGGAAAAAGACATAAGAAAGTCGACGACGTGTTTGTCCAATTTAATTGCTGTTCAATATTTTCAATCAGGAAATGTCACATCTCTGATTTTAGAGCTACAAGCAAAAATTGGGCAGAATCCAACGCTACCCTGCAGCAAAATGCCACCAACACCATGAAACTTTATCAATGTGTTTGTCCACACGCTGATCTAAGATCCAGTCAATTTAACATGGTTCAAAAGGAAATTTTGCAGCCGAATTTCTGAACAAGATGTGGCGAGATGATTATGCTTTTCCTCATAGCGAAATCCCATAACATGAATTGGCTTAAATCAGCCAGCTGTCGGTCATAGAATTTTTTAGAGTAAATTATGCTTCATCTTTGATCAAATAGAGCAGATTAGAAAGTGAATCATTCTCAATGTTACAAGACATGTTTGATTCTCCAGAGTAATCCAAGACGAGCATTTCATTCCTAAGGGATCATCACGTGTGTCATCACTTTCTTCCTTGATCGCCTGCAATTTAACTCATCCTCGTTTTGCAGAGAATTTGTATAGTTCATTCTATTTAATGACAGATATCAAGTAAATGTCTTATTTCAATGTATGCCTTGCTTGTTCGTCCCCAATCACTGAGATTATGCCTTCATCACGTAATTTTCATCCCCAGACTTTTGCAGCGAAGAAGGCTGATAAGAAGAGAGTGTCGTTTTCAGTCCCTGAAGATGACTTTGATTCATCGTCGGTGAGTAAAACTGAAGCTATTATCAGTATATCGATTTTTTATCGGGTCTTGCCATCCGAGAGAGAATTGGCGTTGGAGCATTTCGGACGAAACAGAGAGTTAGTGATTTTGATGGCTGAGACCCATAGCCCCGTAACATGGAGAAGTAATAAACGCGTTGGATAGAGGGCCAGGAGAAAGTGGCAGGTCAGAAAGGATGGGACTACTGAAACAGTGTTAGACAGATAGACTGAGAGGGGAATGGAGGTTGTAGGAGAGCATGGGGGAAAATGCCATGGATAGATCGAGATGGAGGGTATCAACTTATCCGCATCGGGGATTCATTTTAAGGGAACGAAGCCAGAGGAAGAAGGGAAGATCGGGAGCATCGTGAACATCGGGTCTTGCCAAGCTCAAATCTTTGCATAAACCGGTGTCACATGGAGAAGAAAATTGGTCGTCTTAAAGTCTCCTATTCTTTCAAACGAGCTCTTACTAGAAGGAAAAATATATCCCCCTCTCTAAAATTCTCTCTCCATCCATCACTCCCTCCCTCCCGGCCTTTACCTCTCTCTCCTTTCTCCCTAGCCCTCCCCTTTCTCGCAAATGCCTTAATGCCTAGAGATGAAGTAAAACTTGACGTGCCAGCTAGAAGAGCATTTGAGAACTTAAGCATACTCGTACCTAAACACTTTTATTTCGTGTACGGGACAACTATTTCTGCTATTCGCTTTAATTCATTATGCTTGAATTGAAATTTTGCATTATGTTTGTAGCAAGGGTTAAAATAGAAATTTCAGAAGTATGGATATAATTTTACAATCATATGCAATACTCGGTGAAATGTTATGTCCTAAGCCTGGTGTCCATTGTACAAAAGCTTTCATATTACCCTCTGTCTCATTTGTAGCTTTCTGAGCAAGACAAGACGGATACAGAATACATCATTCGGCCTCCACCGTACAAAGGTAAGGAACTGGTTTTTAATTTCATTTTGCCTTATAATTCACTCACTTGTAATGCAAGATTTGGATCGTAGCTGGCTCAGTACAAGTCTCTTCATCCAAGTAACCTTCGTCTCATCAACAATCCCAACATCATCAAATCTCTCCAACCCCTTTCCCATTGTTGTTTAGTTGGATATAATAGTGATAATAATAACAATAGTATACGAATTTGTATACAGAAATAACCTATCAGCATGTCAAGCATGCTGTTATCATTAGGGTCCTGTGCTAAAGCTAAAAAACAAAGTAAGTGAAGTAAAAATGAAGCTAATTACAAATCTAAATACAAGTATGTAAATCATCCAGATTTGATCTGAATAAAACCCTAGAATCATTCCATATTTACTGACCATTTCACGGGCATTGCTCTCAGGAGATCAGGGATATTATTCCCTTTCCTCTGAGGCGTGGTGGGACCACCAGAAGCTCAACTCATTCACACCCTTTCAAAGTTTCACTGCCTAATCCACGAACTCTATCTCAAAAATCATCATTCATCCCAAGTACATGCAATTTCTGGAATTTCTGACCTTCTTCCTTTCCCCAATCCTACGACTTGCCATCTTTCAAATCAAAGATCAACAAATGTGATCTCATCTCTCTCCTGTTAGCCTTTTAACTTCCATCTTCCTTTGTTGGGGCTTTGTATAGGCCACCATGGCCTTTCTCAACATAATTCACTAAAAAAAGCTTCTGTCATTAAAGATTGTAAAGACTGCTTACTTTTTCGTAGGCATAATCGTTAACATGGTTACGCTAAAAAGTTTTAGATTAATTTTCTGCTGTTTGATTTCAGCTGAATCACAGCAGGGTATTCTCCGGAACGGATTCCGAAGTCCTCCTCCGCGCAAGGCAAGTTTTTTTGAATGAATTAATAAGCTGTTTTTCTGTAATGGGATTTTTCAGAAGTTGAAGGAAGCAAGGTGCATTTTCGAAGCGATCGCCTGGGAGCACCTTGTTATTGCGGTGTTTTCCTGAGCCATTTGAAGTACAGATACCCTCAACCCCAAACGGATACAAATCACTCCGCAGGCACTCAACTGGAAAGCCCTTTTACACCAGCACTGCTGAATGGGTCAGTGCCCTAAGATAATTGAAATTATTATTATTATTATTATCATTATTATTATTATTATTGTAAGTAGAGCTGTCAGTTCATCACCCCTGGTTTTCCACCATTTACCCATCAACTGCTGAGTGGGCAGAAAAGAGGTTGAAAGAAGCACGGACGAGTGTGTCTCGAACCTGCAACTTGCCGCACAATAATAATAATAAGAGTTTTTTTATTCTTTCTTTTTTTTTCTTTTTTTTTCTTTTCTTTTTTTTCTTTTTTTTCTTTTTTTTCTTTTTTTTATACACATGACTCTACCTAGATGTCAAGGGTAGACATTTGGACACTGAGAAGCTTTTCACTTATCGAGCAGTGTCCAGTTCCTTCCTCTCGATGTGACCACACCTCGTGATTCCTACGCCTGGAATTACAGAAAGCTGGCGACTCTCCTCACTCTAAGTGAAAGTTTAGCTGAGGGAGATTCGAACCAATGACCATCGGATCAATGCGCAATAGTCTTACCACTGAGCAATCCTAAAACCGCCTACAGTAGACTTGTGTGACCACCGTGTAATCACTCTCTGTTTCTACGTCAGTTGATTCAATCAGCATCCTGATAAACTTCATATTCAGTATGAAATCTTTTGGCTGCAAAGGTTGTACTCAGTAGATACGCCGCTCACGAATTGCAATATCCTTCCATTATATTCATAAAAATTAAAATTATTGTTTGATTGCTGATACAATTGCTAAGATAAATATTTTCATTCGTCGCTCAGTTACGATTTTTATAATTTGTTGCAATTTTTTACAATGCCTTTGCTAAGGATGGTGCCTCACTATGAAGGTGATTTTCGATGCACATATCGAATGTGGTACTCCAATCAACGTTTCTTTACGTAAAATTCGCCCTACGTATTGTAAAGGAAAAGGCCTAGGTCAGCGCAAAGACAGTGTCTAAGCAGGGAAGTTGTTTTTTCCTACAGGGTGATACAAAGTCTAGAAAAAGTGACAGTGGAACACCTGAAAAGATGAATCAAGCCATGAGAGTCCTTGAAATTCAAGAGAAGCTGGAACGAGCATCTATAAGCTCAAATGGCAGCGAAGAGCCTCTTACTGAACCAGAGGTTGCAATATTAAAGCAGATGTGCAGTGTAAGTTAGCAGTAGTATTTTCCTCCTAGAAAATGGATGAAATCTCCACATGACGTTAGATGTAAATCCCATTGTTGCATGGCTGTAATTTTTATCAACGAGCAAGCTAAATAGAGATGTAGATAAGGATTTGTTAGCTGGCAAAAATATCTTATTGCGTAAGTCGATCAGCAAATTTTGATAAGGAATGATGTTGATTGGGAATGGCAATATATGACGACGTAGGCTGGTAATTTCATGGTCGATCCTCAAGTCAGTGTCGGTCATTGTGATGCCTTTAGGGTAAAAATCTATAATGAAACTTAAATATGTATTTAAATATCCATAGAAAAATATATATTTATTAATATATAAGGATATTTATATTTATATGGATAATGAATTTATATCTATATATATGTATACATATTTATATAATATATATTTATATTCATATAGCTGTTATCCATCAAAGACCTGTTGAAGTATAACGTGAAATTTTAGAGATAAAAAAGAAGTGTATACATATAGTTAAAAGAATAATAGGATGAAACATAATTTGCACCGTTCTTTTGAATTCATGTTTTAATTTCAATGTGAAATGCAATGGCTTTTTTAACTATCTTCATTTCGTCGGCCAAATTGCTAAACATTAAACCCCCTTGGCTTTTAAACGGAATGATTGTATATGTATAGCCACAGGTGTATACGCAGGGCTACTTCACAGCCTATGAGCATTTCAAACGATGCAAGATCGAATGCAACCAATGGAAAATCTCCCTTTGTGTGCTATTGATTTGTCTTTCTTTCGTAGGCTGCTTGGAACAAGCTTGGCGATGGACAAGGCGGTATTCCAATTCCTAGAACACTTCCAAGGAATGTTAGTCAAAAAGAGAATTGAAATTTTAGACATAAAATGCACCACTTATAAACATTCTTAAAGTTTGGGCAGATATAGAGGGGCGAATGGATGCAGCGAGGATTTGTGATGCAGAAATTCATTAAATTATGAAGCTATATATAAATATATATATATATTAGGTTTAGTTTATTTCTTCAAGAAACTCTAAGAGGTTTTTCTAGATTTTGCCAAACTGCTGCTTTTTTGATAGATTAATTGTTAATAGTTTATATCATGTAGTCTCCACCTTTTTGGCATTCTTTGATTTCGGTATGGCCATTTGATCGACCCGTGGTTATTGGCACTTCCTTTGATATGATTCGACCTAGATGTCAAGGGTAGAAATTTGGACACTGAGAAGCTTTTTTCTTATCGAGCAGTGTCCAGGTCCTTCCTCTCGATGTGACCACACCTCGTGATTCCTACGCCTAGAATCTGCAGAGAGCTGCTGACTCCCCTTACTCTAACTGAACTTTTGGGTGAGGGTGAATTCTTGCTCATTGAAGATGTCAGGGTGGCTCAGTTGTAAGTTTCTTGCATATTGATCCTATGGTCAGTGGTTCGAATCCACCCTTGTTCACGTAAGTCCCTTCTTAAATGTCGTGTCTCTTTTATTGCTAGGTATTCTCTCACATTCGCTATGCCATCTTCTTGCTTTCATGTATAACTCCTTAATTTAAGGCTTTGTAAATATATCTCTTTATGTTGCTAACTGTCTTCTTTTACATTTGAAAACTTGTTTGTCCGATCTCCTTCTTGGAATTGTGGCGCTGTTTCTTAAATGCAAATTTTGATTCGCGGTTGCAGCGTGAATTTAGCTGTTCGTAAAAACAAAACTTAACTTCAATTAACCAAAGATACCAATGTGCTGTAAAATGATGCAACACAATATTAGGATTTTCTTGATATGTAATGTCGCGCGAATTTTGGAGCTGTTAGTTTTTTGTATTCAGCTCAGTAATGATTAAAATCAGAGACGAAATGGTCGAAACTTCACTTCGTTGGAATTTTTTGGAGTATGTTGCATTAACTGTATGAGATTGGAAGCTCGTGAAATTTTATGTCATAGGCCCTTTTTGAAATTCCTGAAAGACTTTGTACAGCATGCTCCTGATTGACCCTTGCAACAACAGAGATTGAAAGATCTCGATTCTAGAGGAATGTTATGGAGGGAATAATCGTATGAGAAGAATCATCGTCGTACAGATGATTACGAATTCTTCTGTCGGACTCTGAAGATTAGAAGGAGATTCCTCACCGGAACCCATCCATCTTCGCAAGAAGAGTGTACTTCAGTGACCCATACTGGTTATGCTTCATATTTCTGAGAGGAACAAGGAATAGAATTTGGCAATAAATTTTACCAATCAAACGAATTAGATTTTTCTCATAATTTCTGCAACATTAAGGCCATCCAAAAGTCAGACTCCGTACCGTCATTTCAGAGATTTCCTGGCTGTTTTGTCATCATTTCAAGATAATTTAACGATAGAAGTAGTCATCATATATTTCAATCCATTTGATTTTATGTAAATTTCGTTTGATTCTCGTATATTAATTTCATTACGTTGGGTAATCTCAACTTTCTATATTGCTCTTAATATATTTTTGTTTGAATAACTATATCGACTATCCTACTGATTGTGAGGGACTAGATAAATTGTGAGGGTTTTGTTTCAATCAAATATAGCTGTTGAACTGAGCGGCTTATGGCAGTATCCGTCTATGCTGAACGGCTTTAATGAATTGCATCGGAACTGAGCTACGTAGCCTTGCTTATTTTTTAAGCGCTGAGTTCAAAGACCTTCCCTTGCCGTTTCTGGTGAATATGGTGGTACCATCTCCGTTTTTAGCCTTTGGGCCACACAGCTATGCGATCACAGCGAATTTAGAAGTTGGGACTGACCATCTCGTAGCACAGTTTGTTTCTCATGCTCTTTCCCAAAGTGCTGAATGCTAAGCAAGGAAAATGCCGTGGACTTTTTCAATTCCATTTTGTTTGACTCGATTGGGACCTTAAACGCCAGCCTACCGCATGCAAAGCGAGCATTCTACCACTACACCATAGATGCGGACTCGAAGAAGTTAACCTTTTTCACTTTGATGTATTGAATTTATTTTCCGGAGCTGCTTATTTCAATTCTCGGACAAGCTTGGCCATTCTTACTGACCTTTTGAAAGTGTTATTAGGCTCTCGTGTTTTTCAAAGCGACCGAGTCTCCAGAAAGTGGGCAACGTGAATAGTTTAATTTACGAAAGTCTCGTGGCAACCAGTTCTAAATATCATGTTCGCCTCCCATAATTTACATGGGATTCTTCTTTCTGCATCAAGGATCAATGATCCTTCTTGCACCTTAGTCACGAGGCCGTGGGGCCACCTTATTATGCACAGCCCTTCGCCATCGCTTCCTCAACTTTGATATTGAAAAATTAATTGAACAGGATTGAATATTTTGCTTTACTAGAGGGTGGTGTATCACATGAGTGCTGATATTAAGATTGAGGATACATCATGAAAATAAAATTTTTCCTTTCTGAGTTTCTGATGGTTGCAGTCACCATTAGTTATCAGTTCCGCTTAAGGCCTCGTTTTGAAAATGGTACACGTGCTCTCGTCTACAGTCGCTCAACTTATTGTGTGTATACGCCTCGTTTCGACTTCAGGTTGCATAGTGACTTCATACGTCATTTGCCTGGAGCTCCTCCGCAGAGTCGCAGTTTTGCAGTGAATCCTGTTGTATACTGCTTGCACGAAAGCTTTCACCTCTGGTTGTCTTTTGCTGTAGATAAGTGGGTTGATGCAGCTATTGGCAGTCATCAGTGCGAAGAAAGGATAATTCACTGCCAAAAGGATATTCATGTCGACGTTTTGCCCGAAAGACAGGAGTAGATTGGACGCAATATAGAATACAGAATAAGGCATGGTGCAAAGACAGAAAAATCCAGAGACCATGATGAATGTCTTGATCACTTTCTTATTCTGGATTACTCTCTTTCGCATGCTTTTGTTGGCTGCGTGATCAAATCTGCTTTTGCGCAGCTTGAAAATGCAGATGGAGTACAGCACAGTGACCAACACCATGGGAATAATCCAGCCAATCAGCATCAGTGTCATGATGTAAAGGGTCTTTTGCAGTTTTGTGAACAATGTTGGGTCTTCACTGCAGATTCGCTCTTTGGTCAGCTTCTGTAGGGTGAAGTATGGCACTGATAGACCTGCAGCCAAAACCCAGATGAAAGCAACACCAATGATTTTCAACTTGGTAGTCAGAGGAGGCTTCATGGGATGCAATATAACCCTAGATAAAACAATAAGACTTGGTTTGAAAAATCATAACTTCTCGTAGCAAAGAAGTTTTGTACTTCATTTGGTATGTTCTATTCTTTCTGAAAATCTTATAGCAAAAAGAAAAGCAGTAGTGCTTCATTTCATTTCAGATAAAATTTCCGAAATTTTTACAACTGACCAAATTTCTTAAATTTTTTGAAACTGACCCCACTTCTGAAAATTTTAAAAAACGGACCCAATAACGAAACGGTCAAGTTTTCCTCTTTCCAACTGTTCTTGAGTTAGAAAGACAGAATTGTGCTAAAAGTCTCAACGTACTGTATGAGATATAGCATCAATTCATCATAAACACCACCATAAATTATAACTTGTTCAACGCTTCGTCATTTAACAATCAGACGGCTCGTGGAAGCTTTCATGAGTACGAAAATGAGAGAATACTTACTTGAATCGATCTGCTGCGATCAACACCAATGACCAAGATGACGCTGCCAAGGAAATGATGGGGATGGATGGCAATACCTTGCACATTGCCACGCCCAAATGCCATACCATGTTTGCAATCAGATCATGCATGAAGAGTACGGGGACAAAAACGGATGCAAGAATGTCAGCTGCTGCTAGTGAGAGAACAAACACATCTCCGCCTGACAGATGTCTCTTTTTTCCTGCAGGAATTAAAATTGTTACTGTACTAATTCTGACAGTTGAATTCAGTAGAATCTAGGCGTTAGACAAAATCTTCTGAGCCTTTACAAGTGTGCATACAAGAATTTAATAAACGTGGTTTCGTATCTGAGAGGAGAATTTACAAAAGAAGTAGACTGGCTAATAAGAAAACCTAAATTGAAAATCCATACTATAGGTTGATATGATTCATTGACTCATGCATTTCAATATTGAGCTGTGTTGTTGTGCGAGGGTCTTGTCCACGGATTGTCAGTTACTAGGGGTGGGAGCAATGGCGGCGAGCAGCAGGCTCTGCGGTATTGGCACATTCCCTTTTGCAGACAGTGCCATTGTGGCCTCTATCTTCGGTGTCACCGGGTTCTGTCGTCGGACAATTGAAGACATGTTTGATTTGTGGAGCGCTCTAAATGGATTAATCTATGCAGAAGTGCTTAGTCGAATAGTCCGATCAATAGACAAAATAGATTGTTTGTTTACCTATGCAGTAACAAACGATGGAATTCCCAAGTGTACCAAGAAGAAATATGACCACGTACAAGAAGATTAAGAACACTTTGACCTCCTCAGAGACTGCACTGGGTTGAGGCGGGTTGTAAACAAATGAACTAGAGCAGATATTGGTCAACGTAGAATTGTCGGATACGAGGGTTCCGTTCAAAAGGCATGTTTCATTCACTGCGGTTACGTTTACAGCCATGGTTGAAGCCATTTTTCAGATTGGTGTAGCACAACGTTTCTGAAAGATATGAAGTTTGCAGTATAGTGTATGCAAGTAAAAAAATATACATGTCACAAAATCTAGGGCGCGTGTTTCCTTGGTCGTAGTCACAGCTTTGTGGCAAACTCAGTCAAATGCATTCATGTCCTTCGGATCGGGGGGCTGGGGGGGGGGGGGCTGGGGGACTGTGCTAACTAGTGTTTGCTTCTTAATTTTTTGAAAGACTCTGCAAAGAGCAAGGTTGAGTTTGAAAAATATTAGGTAAGCCAGTTATCCCTACGACTTATTTATTAGTACTATAGTGCACAGAATGTCCGACAACGTGAAGGACATTGCAGACATTAGCATGACTGAGTTGCTCAGACTGACGCAGAACCAGAGTCAATGGCGTCGATTAGTGAAGAATGCAATGGCTGGTCAGTAATGACCATCCCGTCAAAAAGAGAGAGTAGTACACAGATGCATAATTCAAATGACCCAGTCTTGAAAAAGCTCTCAAATGTTTTGCGGTGCAGGATCCTTATTTCCCCTCGCTTCATTTGCAGCCCCCCCCCAATTTCAACATCGTTTCAACCGGCCTTGAGTGCCTAGGTGCTTTTCGCTCATTCAGTAGTGAACGGTATCTGGCGTGTGATGGTGGGATTAAAATGCACTGAGAAAAGGAATTGACCCATCTCTCCCCCCAAGCTTTAGCCCAGGTTAGACCATCTTTAGCAAGCACATTCCCTTGCTCGCATCCACTGCATAACTCAGTTTTACTTTTTGATAACACTTGGTGCGCCATCTATCTTACAGCAGACCAAATACAAGCTGCATGGTTGGTTGATATGGATACAGTTGAGCAAGCTATTAACAGAGATAACTGTCACAGGGGTCAAGCAGCACCAGGTTCAAGTCTCAAAATAATAATAATTATTACTATCATTGTCAAATATCTATACAGGATAATACAGTCAGTTGCACAGCATGTCAAAATACTTACACCGTCTTCAAAAGTAGTCCTGTAAAATAAGAGATGAATAAATGAGTTATGGGTAAGATAGTTAAAAATTTAAAATTGGTATTTTATCTAGAAGTATACAGAACAAATATAAATACATGTGCATTGAAGATATCTTATGAGCTGAGTAGTTACAAAGTTTACAAGCAGAGTAAAAAATTAACACAACAATGACAGAAATTATTCCAAGATGCAACTGGCTAATGTTAGGTCAAGAAAGAACTTGCAATAGGTTGGCAAAGCGCGAAGGATACTGTGATTATCATGCTAAACAAAAAGTAAAATCCTTTCCATGTATGAGTTGTGGAAAAGGAACAAGGTCGTCCCTAGGCATGTGCAAGGGCGGGCAATGTAATTATGAAAAGTTAAGATATATAAAAAAAAAATAAAATCAAGGAAACAGAAGAACACATAATAACCAAACATTATAAAAAGAAATTACATGAAGAACTAATTAAGAAAGTAGAAAAAATATATTAGATAATCAACGAAATTTTTTTTACAAAATTATGTCGAGCCTGCTGTATACAGAGGTGAAGATTTTGTGCAGACATTTTGTGAAATGATTGGAGAGGAAGTAAAAGAAATTGCCAACATTTATAAATATATAATTCCACTTGAAATGACGAAAGAAGATAATGAAGAATTTCAGTCAGCAGTGGATTGTCATATTTGTAATAAAAAATTGAACAGCAACAACACAATTTTGTTCAAGAAAGATCAAATTCATAAATCTTGCATGCCAAAAGAATATAAAGATGCCACAGAATTTAGTTTAAGAGTTGTAATAGAAAATGATGATTGGAAAGAATACTTTAAAAAATCTAATTGCACAATTTGTAAAGGCCCCCTAACGGGTGAAACAGTTCGAGACCATGATCCTTTAACAGGGAAGTTTAGAGGTACGGCACACAGTCAATGTAATTTGCAATATCAGCTGCCAAAATTTGTGCCTGTCATATTTCACAACTTGTCAGGCTACGATTCACATTTGTTCATAAAACAATTAGGCAAATCAAAAGGAAACACTAACTGCATACCAAATAATGAAGAAAAATATATAAGTTTTAGTAAATCAATCTTGTCAGATGGTGTTGAAGATAATTATAAAAATAGAGTTGAAATTAGATACATTGACAGCTTTAAATTCATGGCATCATCTATTGATAGCCTTAGCAAAAATCTTGCGCGGGAACAGTTTAGAGAAATGAGCAAAGCTTTCGAAGAAGATACAGACTTGTTGATCAGAAAAGGTGTTTACCCATATGATTATATAACTTTGAAAGATTTAATGAACTTGAACTTCCTTCCATTAAAGAATTTTTCAAGGCTAAACGATTCAAATATAGATGTAAAAGATTATGAACATGCACAAAAAGTATGGAAACATTTCAACATAAAAAATATGGGCGAATATCATGATTTATCCTTGAAAACTGATGTAATCTTGTTAGCTGATATATTTGAAAACTTTAGAGATGTTTGTTTAAAAAATTACAAATTAGATCCAGCATGGTATTATGCATCACAAGGACTCAGCTGGGATGCGCTGCTAAAGAAAACCGAAATAAAGTTGGATTTACTAAGCGATGTAAACATGATTTTGTTCATTGAAGGTGGAATAAGAGGTGGAGTTAGTATGATTTCAAATAGATATGGAAAAGCAAACAACAAATGCATGAAAAACTATGACCCTAGTGAAGAATCTAAATATATTACGTATTTGGATGCAAACAATTTGTATGGATGGGGAATGAGTCAAAAGCTGCCTTGCAAGGACTTTAAATGGGTGGACGAAAAGAAATTTGCCGGTCTAAACCCTTTATACATCAACGCTGATGATGATACAGGATATATAATGCAAGTAGATCTAGAATATCCAAAAGAGTTGCATGAGGTGCATAATGACTATCCTTTGGCGCCAGAAAACATTACTATTATTAAAATAGATAAATTAACACCAAACTTGAATAATAAAACAAAATATACTTTTCACTTGAAAAATCTTCAGCTATATCTTGAGTTGGGATTAAAGTTGATTAAAATCCATAAAGTGTTGGAGTTTAAACAAAAAGAATGGATGAAACCATACATCGACTTGAACACAAATCTTAGAACTGCCATCAAAAACGACTTTGAAAAAGACTTTTTCAAACTTATGAATAACTCTGTATGTGGCAAAACTATGGAAAACATAAGAAACCGAGTTGATATAAGACTTGTAAATGAAGAAAAACAAGCCGAAAAGTTAGCATCAAAACCAACATATGAAGGAAGAACAATATTTGACAAAAGTCTAGCAGCCGTTCACATGAAAAGAGTAAAAATAATATTTGACAAACCAATTTATGTAGGATTGTGCATCCTCTATTTAAGTAAAACGCTCATGTACAACTTTCATTACAACTACATTGTTAAGAAATATGGACAAAAACAGAAGTTGTTATTTACAGATACTGACTCTTTAGCTTATGAAATAAAAACAGAAGACTTCTATCAAGACATCTCAAGCGATGTAGAGGAAAAATTTGATACAAGCAACTATGCAAAAAGTCATCCATCAGGAATTAAAACTGGATGCAACAAAAAAGTAATTGGAAGGATGAAAGATGAATGTGGTGGTGAGCAGATCTTAGAATTTGTGGGGCTGAGAGCAAAAATATATTCATACAGGGTCAATGAAAAGGAAGAGAAAAGGCAAAGGGTGTCAGAAAGAATGTAATAAAAAAAGATATAGGCTTCAGTGACTACTATAATTGTTTAGTTGAAAGAGTAAATCCAAAATATAGAAAAATGAATTTAATCAGAAGTCATAAACATGAGATTTATTCAGAAACTGTAAACAAAGTAGCTTTATCAGCAGATGATGATAAAAGAGTTATTGGTGCAGACGGTATTTCAACATTAGCATATGGCCACCACATGATATAAGAAGTAAAAAAAGTCATAAATAAATATTTTTTTTAAATTTTCTCGACATCATTTAACGGAATCCAACTATTAAATCCTTTAGGATAACCTTTCCATGATACTAGCGCTAATTGTTTCTTATAATCTTTCTTAATTACTTTATAAATTCTACAAAAATCTTGATCAGTTTTTTGTAACTCATTTTCATAAAAACTTCCTTCAATAATTTCATTGTTATAGTCTTTTATTATATATGTAATAGGATTGGTATGTTGCATTCCTACTATAACAAAAACTTCTTCACTCCAGTTTGGTGTATAACCTTTATCAAACAAAGTTCTTCTGCATTTACTAATCCTTACTCTGTCTCCCACCATAAACTTAGATTTATAGATGGTTTTATCATGGATTGAATATACATCGTTTTGAATAACTTTTCCCTTAAATTTCATGCTAGCTTCTGTTGGAGTCATTTTTATTGTAGAGTGTTTGTGGTTGTAATATTCATTAATTAAATCTGGTAATAAATCGACATATTTATATGTATTATTAGCTGTAAAATATTTATACATTTTATTTTTTAATGTACGATTAAATCTTTCAATAACAACAGCCTTACCTTCATTAAATGTGCCATACATTTTAATTTCATTCTCAACTAGTCATTTTTTAAATACATTGTTATAAAATTCAAATCCATTATCAACCCACAGTTTTTTAGGTTTATCTTGCTAGTTTTAACAATATATTGAAATGTATCGGTAATTGCTTTACCTGTTTTATCTTTTATAGGAACACTCCATACACATTTTGACAATACATCAATAACATTTAAAATATACCTAAATCCATGGTTGTAACTTTTAAGTTGTTGCATATCAACCAAGTCAGCACTCCAAATATCGTCAATATTACCGACAATAACTTTTCTCTTTTTAAACTTTCTTAAAATTGGTTTGTGTAACTCATCTGCTAACTGTTCATTCCAATTTTTTGAACTTTTTTTTTAAAACACCTAGTCCAAGCTTTTGTTTGGTGTTGATAACTTTTCTAGCAAACATACCCATTTTTGGCAGCTCACCATAAGGAATCTTATCCAATTCAGAAACCATTTTTCTATCACATTCGTTTCTATCAATGCCTCTTGAATAACATACATCATGATGTGCTGAAATTTGACCAACTTTGTTAAAAGGAGGAACTATCCATTTAGTAATTTCACCAGTTTCTGGATCAAATTCGAATTGTTTATCTAATGGATTAAATGGTCCCATGCATGTATGATTAGTGGGAGTCCAACCAGCTTTAGGTTTTGGTAATTTTCCAATTAATGAATGAATATCGAGTTTTCCACCGGCTTTACTTTTAGTAAAACAATTTTTTGTTGGACCACATATTTTGCACTCACCTTTTACCACAGATCTATTATTTTTTGTGGTCGTATGCCTTATATTTAAAGACGGTGTTTTTCTTTTACATTTGACACAATAAATTTCCATGATTACTATATACATATACAGGAATACAAATTTTCAAATTATTTAAATTATTTTAAATTATTTAAATTAATTCATCAAAATTTTTAAACAACTGTCTATTGTTTTGATTTATAAATAGAAAATCGTGTTTATCAAGACCCTCAAATTTACACCTGTCAAATCTACACTCTTTTGAAATTCTTGTTATTTCGCCATCTGTTGGAGGATCACAGACAATAACTTTGGAGCAATTTGTTCTTATATCTTTCGGTATTGTGAAATATGACTGACTCAAGTAGACTGGGAAAATCTTGTGATGTCTACCATCAGTAAAATGGTTTGCAATCTTTGCTTGTATATTTTTATCAGCGTTCATTAAATCATCCAATACAACAATCTTTACACAATCATCAGATTCATATACATCTGTATTTAATGTATCTTCTTGTCCACATAATAACAATACTCGATAACCTACTATTTGTGAAACTCGAGCAAAATTATTTTTAGTGAGACCAACTTGTCTTGATCTTTATTAGGAGTATATATGATAATCTGATGATAATAACATAACGGTTTTTTATGATATGCATTTAAGTATTTGTTTTTCCACCACCAGAATTTCCGCAAACAATTATCTAAAATCGCTGCCCAACAATGACTTATGCTTTGTTTTGTCAGCAACCAACTCATTATCGTAATTTTGAATCTTCATTTTGATGTACCCTTTATAGTCTATATAGCTTACAAATTTATAATTTTAATTTATTTAATTTCTGGTTTGAAAAAAAGTAAGGGTTCGGGTAACAAAAGCTGTTGGGTGGAACTATTACTTTGATTCCAGACACCCCAAAGGACATTTTGGCTCAATCTTTTACCCGGCACACGACGTGCTGGTAACAATAGTTTAGATATAAGAAATGAAATATTTCAACTAATTGACATCGCCGCAGCAAAAAATGCAATAACAAGTGAAGATAAAAATAGGTTGACTGTTAAAAATGATTTAAATTAATTAAAAATTTAAGATATATATAAAATATATACATTAGACAATAACAGAAAGGAAAGAGTTAGAAAGACCGTTTGTTTTCAGTTCAACTGATGGAATTGATGGATCAAAATCAGGCGATTTTACAATAAAACATATTCCAAATCTTCTTTTGGATAGAAATAAAGAATATTATATTGCACTTGATAAATTTAATGGTCATTATTCGTGGTATAACATCAATTCAACATACAATAATAATAAGATTAGCTATTCACATGATAATAGAAGAACCAACACCGTAATTTTCTTTTCCAGACGGAGTTTATGATTATAATGATATAAATAATTATATTGATAGTTCTAGAAGAGCAAATGGCCATACAGTAGATGGTAAGACTCCTGGTATCAAATTAACATTCAGTACTTCTAGATTTAGAGTAAATGTGTTGCTATCAACAGGATATAGTGTTGATCTTAGAGGCGTGGATAGCAACTTTAATGATATTATTGGGTTTACAAAAATTAATATAACAACATCTCAGTTTGGACAAGCGCTGCCAAACATTACAATTTCTGTTGATAATATAAAAATTAAAACATCGTTGATAAATGACTCTTTGGACGGTGGAGTGTCAACAGATGCTTTATATTCCTTCGACACATCAGATATTTCACGTGCATATCCTTTTAATGTAGAGCCAAGGAGAAGCTTATATAATAAATTAAATACAAATATTATTTCTCAAGTAAGGATATATATGAAAGACTCAATAAATAGACCCATCGATTTCAATGCAGTACCAGTTAGTTTAACAGTTGTAATAAAATCAGTGGACAAAGAATGAATCAGACAAAAAAATATAATAGAATGAAATATGTCACACAACAAAAAGATGGTGCAAGCGTGTTTGACATTTTTAAGTCAACAGGTAAAAAAACTACATCACTTGCAGCGTCAAAGTTTTCTAAAGAAGTCGCCAAAAAAGCTGCTTCAGCAGGCGTTGAAAAGTTTGCTGTGTCTGGTGCGGAAGCTTTTGGCAAAAGTGCTGCAGACAAAGTTGTAGATAAATTATCTTCCCCAAGTATTATTAAAGAAGATAAGCCAACTCCAAAAGTGGTGAAAAAATTGCAGACGTAATGAAAAAAGTGGACCCCTCGCCTGTTCAATCCAATGAAGTTGAATTATTAAAACAACAGTTGACCCAATTTATGCAAATTTTTCAATTAATTATCTTTTTTAAAAAATTATTCTATTTGGACACTATTTATATACATGCTATACTATACAAAACATACTATTATCAAAGTCGAAGTGATGGAATGCAAACAAGGTGATTTTCTAGAAAGGTACGAGGAGGTTGTATATGACCTTCAAAATCCAATTAAGCTTCCAGCAAATGGAGCATTTCAAAACAAAAATTCATACAAGTTCTATGTAGATTCAACTGGTGAAGTAACTGCTCCCAATGATGGGTATAATTCTTATCTCGAAATTGATGTAGAAGTTAACAAGAAAGCAGATGGTGCAACTTATGCCACTGCTGGTAATATCACTCTTGCATCAGATGCTTATTCAATCATTAGAGAATTAAATGTTAAGTATGGAGGTGTTCAGGTTATTGATACACCAAATGTAAATGAAAGTGTTGCGATTAGAAATAAAGCTGAATATTCAAGAGCTTATCTTGATCAAGCAACTTCTACATTGTTTTATCCTGACAGTGGAACTAGCACTGCTAGTCGCACTGAAAATACTGGTTTTGCTTCAAAAGCTGCACTTGCTAATGCTGCTGGTGGTATCAATCTTATCGTGCCATTAAATAAGTATAGTTTCTTTGCTGCTTCACAACATGTGGCTTATCCAACTGGTAAAATGGAGCTGAACATTACTCTTGAAAGTGATGGAAATGTCTTGTACAAAGATGGTGCTGCTGCTGAAGGTAGATATGCTGTTGCAAAAATGAGACTTTGGGTTTCACAGATGGAGTTGAATTCAGCTGATATGAATGAATTTGGTGCAGAATTGACTGTATATAACACATATAAATACATGTACATTGAAGATATCTTATGAGCTGCATCAAGCAGATAGCTGGCTAGTAAGGTCTCCTCAATTAAAGTTTCTTCAGTATAATTTCAAATTTTGAAGGACTGCTTTCAATTCGAAGTTGAACTAAGAAATAACTTCAGTTGAACTGATTAATAACTTAAGATCAAAAGAAGAAGTTGAGGCAAGGTAAGACTTTTCTGTCTACCCGTAAAAACCAAGAAGCTTACGTAGAATCTAAAACACCATAACGATGAAACGGTACCTGTGGAAGTCTTGAAATGGTGAAATGTACAGTATGGCACCTAGTTTGGTTTCGACTGAGCATGCTTAATGTAAGATATGCATGTCTTGGACGGAAAAAATGAATGATAATTGTCACTTTGAAATGAATTCAATGCTTCTGTTTTGAACTTGAAGTGTTGAAGTGAAACGCCTCCATAGCAGCTGGTTGTTAATAAGGAAAAACTGCGCAGGCGGTATGATCAAGGCAAATTTTTCATCATCCAGTTCCAACCCGCATGGAATCAATCGATTCTTAGATATTTACCCATATTGTCAATAAAACTTGTCATATATTTGAAGAAGAACGATCAAATTTTATGTTTAATTACACAATATTAGATTTATTGATTTCTTTGCTATCGTTCTGTGTTGTTTTGTTGTGAACAGTTGGTCAGACATTTCTTCAAATCGATCGCAAGCAATTATAGCCCCGGGATGGTGGTAAATGATCAAATATCGTGAAGTGAATTCAAATGATTGAATCTTGCTCCTTTATTAATGCCGTTCTTTATAAGCCCATCATTAGGCCAATGAAATCAATCATGTTATTAGCTTTTCATTTAGATAGAAATTTTTTTAACGATATAGAATAAGTTCAGATGATAGGTATGTTAATCAGAAATGAAGAAGTTCATGATCGCAAGTCAATTGGGTTGATAAATTTGAATGCACCGAGCAGCACGTAGCAAACGACGAATCTTCGCTTCCTTTACGACGAATTATTCGCAATTTAAATAATTAAATTTAACTCTGTCCAATTCGAACTCGTGTAATTCGAAACTTTGCTAATTTGAACAAATTTTCAGTTCCCTTGAAAATCACTTAACAAAAGATCTCTATTATTCGATTCTATGTAATGCGAACTTTTTGTAATTCGAACATTTGATGATCCCTAGAGAGTTCGAAGTAGACAGAGTTGATTGTATTCCCTTTGTGTCTCAAAAATCGAAGTTAGAATCCCATAGTGACTGATCACTGTATTCCCTCACCATCACCATAGCTTCTGTAGCTTTTCGGCCACATAACTATGCAAGCACAGTGAATACTACAGTTGGGGTTGGCCATCTTGTAGCAAGCATGTATATTTGAATTAGATGCGCTTTCCAATCGTTCTACAGTTTATGAAAAAAACTACATCCAGCTTAGCTTTCGGTTAGAGAAAGGAGAGTCACTAGCGCACTGTGATTGCTGACTTAAAAAGAATTAACTTTTGGGATAGGAAAACCAAATAGAGACAACTGAATCTCAACATACCATAACAATTTTTAATCTCAACATACACTACACTACCAAGCCAACTACTACTGCAAATTCCCTCTAGTCCTGCAAACTAATCTCTTAAAATTAGAAAGTTACTTTTTCACTACATGAGTCACGAGGTGTTGTGTCACTAAATCATTATTTCGACCTAGCAACCGACGGTATATTTTTAAGCACTGAGAATCTTTCTATTTGTCTAGCCGTGTGCGGGCCCTTCTTGATGTGACCAACCCTAGTGACTCCTTTGCCTAAAATAACAGACAGCTAGCAATTCTCCTCACTCTAAAAGGAGAGTTAAGCTGAGAGTGGATTCGAGCCACTGACAATAGGATCAATTGGCAAGACCATATACACTGAGCTACCCATAAAATGAAAGAAAGGACCTGTATGCTGCTAGAACAGCAAACCTCTTCAATCTTTCAATCTATCTCTGGATAACATTGGAAGGCCGCAGTTTAAGCAAACTGGATTCTTCAGGCACTATAGATTAACTAGAATTAACTTTCTTCAACATAACCGTTGATTTTAAATAATTTCTTCTTTTATCTTTTATTTTGCTTCACTGGAAACACGTTTATAAAAACTTCAAGTAGTCGAAGTGTCTATCCAGCTCTATTATCAATATTTCATCATTATTGTTATCATTATTTTACTAGGTAGAAAGAAATAAAGAAATATAAGATGTTCCATATATATTTGTAGTGCGAGAAGCGGGATGGAAATATTTACCCTCCATTTCACTTCTGCGAACGCTAAAACAGCTGGAACGAGGCAGAGAATCTTAACCGGCATCTTTGGCAAATGAAATTAGCAAAAAATCAAACAAAAGGACTTTTCGGTTAATAAAGAGACTAGCTGATCTGAACGTGATTAAGAAAACGATGGAAGCGACTTGCTTCGATTAACTGAAAAGATTATTTCTTACTTTTCTTCCGACATCGGCAGATAATTCAAGTCGATTGTATATTAGTAAAACCCGACAGAATATTTGCACCTAAAAGTTGAACTCAAAAGTATTGATTTGAATATTTACATTCAACAAAATGCAATTGTTTCACAAGTCAAAAAGTATTTGCTTGCACAAATCTTCTGTCAAACAGCATCTAAATTTACAGCATCTTTAATCAACTAGATTTTTTTGGACATTACGTTTAGTTTGGGCTGCTATTCCATTCATTCAATGTGGTCTTATTTTTTCGCAATAGTGATGCTGATAATTCCACCAGATAAAAAACTTCCAAATGAATAATTTAAAAATGGATGCATGCATTTTTTCATACTTCAATGTTAGATAAAGGCCCTGGTGGCCTATAGCAAACCCCCGACAAAGGAAGGAAGAGAAAGGCTAAGAGGTGAGGGAGATAAGATCGAGTTTATTGACCTTCGCTTTGAAAGAGGGCAAGTTGTAGGGTTTGGGAAGGAAAGAAGAAAGTAAAACGCTCCATGGATTGCACGTTCTCGGAATTAATGATTTCGATCCAGAAAGAAAGAGTTGAGAGAAAGAGTTCGTGGATTAGGCTGTGGAATTGCGAAAGAGAATGAGAAAGTCAAGCCTGTGGTGGTTCTGACATATCTCATGGGATGCATATATGGTTAAATGATGCATATATTAGATGATAACTTGGTTGGAATTCATTTGCTCATAGATTTAATGGATAGTGGTTGGAGTGCCACAATTAGCTTCACTTTTACTTAAAATGGAGAGAACCATTAGCTCCATGCAATTTCAGGCGTAGAAATCAGGAGGTGCTATCATATCGAAATTCATTGCCGAGTAAGGATCAATACATTGCTTGATGAGGATGCTTCCAATGAGCTATCATTTGAACGAGCTTCCCATAGATATAAGGAAGGAAATCGACTTAAAATCTCTCAAAAAGAATTGAATCAGATCCATTAGCATCTATTATGATTTCATGAATAATATTCATCTTCTTTTTTGTCATTTATCTTTACAGGACTTCTGTGATAACAGGATATGTAAATAAACCTTGTGTAGAAAGTGGGCAAGGGATTTTATCTAATAGAAAATTAGCAACTTACACATCAAAAATCGTAATAAATGACATTTTGACAGGTTAACTTGTTCAGACGTAAAACTATCTGTTATCATTCAAGGACAGGTAATCATACCTATTGAAAATCGTGGTGGCTAAAATCAAGGTAAAAAGCAGAATAAAATGAATAATGTAAAATTCAAGAATAAGAATTTATTATAGTCAAAAACGTTTTTTCTTGGGCATCTACAGATGCTTTTTTTTTAAACTTCATTTTGATATATAAATTAGACATACAGATAAAAATATCTCTAATAATAGCTTCTTAGTGTCCCAAAACCTTCCTCGTGATTCATGATTAGAAAAAATTCTTGAAATTATATCACATCTGGCAAAACCAGGCCTCCTTTCCTATGCAGTAATCATTTTTACGTCATAATAATGATATATCACATAGATCTTTCTCATAACATCTTGGGCGTTTGAGCATTGTGGTTGTCCTATACGATATAACGTGATGCAAACTCTACAATCTGAAATTACAATGCCTCCATGGAACAATTATCGTCTTCCTCTCCAAACATTTCACAAAAATGCTCGTGTATGCAACGCGTTTCTAATTAAAGTCTGAAGGGGTCTTGATTATAACTCAGCTGTCAAATATTGATCATGGTACGGTCATTTTTCTCCAACAATTGTCAATATTTTGATGGCATATTATGTAAATGACAAATCTTATTAACCGAAGACATGGCATGATTTTTTTAGCATCCTCAGTGCTGTGTCTGTATTTCGGGCATCGGCTATTGCCTGCAATGAATGCAACATGCAACAGAACGCTTGGCTTCAACACAACAGATAAAAACGCGACTTGCCGTGAGCAAGTCAGGCGAACTCAGGCTGTGTCACCTTCGATTCCTGAAGAGGCAAGAATCTTTCTGATATGCCTGTACGTTCTGGTGTTTTTGTTCGGCGTAATTGGCAACTCTGTGGTTTGCTACGTAATAGGTAAGTCAGTCATGCTGCACTAGAGCATTTAGTAATATACAACTGATTGTATCTCTGTTACATGCCAGTGAATAATTCCTGGCAAATGACTAGGAATTTTTCAACCAGAAAGCAAAAATTAGAACAGTGACTGAGACCGTTGGTTGATGCAAAATCTTACGTCATTCTTGACCATCTTGCATAGTCAACGTTCTCTATGTAATCACCTCATTGCTTGTCTGCTGTCATTTTTTCGATTGATATGGCCAACATAGTGCTTAGAGCAAGATTGAGAGGTTACAATATCAGTGTAGAGGACTTATAGATGGGACGAAAATGGCAAAGTCGTGCAACTGATCCAGAAGAGTATGGACTTTAGGAGATAGAAAGAAAGCAAAAGTAGCAGAATAACAAGCAAGTGCATTTGTGCATTTTAATGGATAATCAAGAAATGAAAAATTTAACGAATTCATGTATATAAAGACGATACCTCTGGGAGCAGTGAAGAGATGTCTACCTATAACAATCTCAAAAGAAGCAATGCAGTTTTTGTTAGTTGTACAAAAGTTTCTCATGGTTAACTGATGTCAGCATTTGAAATGAATTCATTTCAGTTCCATCCAACGCGACATTTTGCTTCAGAACGTGTGTCAATAGGTCTATTCCTCTAAAAGCTACAACGATCTGAGTCGTTACAAAATGAAATCAACTTTTTTCATCATAGGAGCATGTCTTTTTCGCAGGGAAGAAGAAAGAGTTCTCCGGTGGAGATGCTTTCATGTTGTCATTGGCAGTGGCTGATTTGCTCTCCTCACTCTTTGTGCCAATACTAGCTGTGCACGATATTTTCTCAGAAGTGAAGTGGTATTTGGGGGCAGCTATGTGCAAAATATTGCCAGCGATATCCCCTGTTACACTTTCTGCATCATCATGGTCATTGGTATTGATTTCAGCTGATCGATACAGGTAATGAAATGATTCGTGTTTCAAAAGTGTGTGCTTTCAGTCAATCGCAAACGAATAAACTATTCCAAATCGACCTCCGCCAAGGAGCGTAATCAAAGAATGCATTTGATCATAACAAGTGCGCGGCTATGAAACATCACTTGATGATAAGAATTAGCACAATAACTCATAAGTATATTTCTTCTATAACATTTCACTGAAGGAGAGCCTTGCCCTTTTAGTAATTACATACCTTAGGTACCATACCTTACTTGTATTAATACATCGTGACTTCGTATAGCTGTCAGTATAATGTTCTGCTGGAATTACGGATTTGCTATTGTCTCTGTATCTAAATTCTCGCAATAGCAGAACAAACTTATTTTGACCACTGGCAACAAGTATAAAACACAGCCCAACTTCTCTTTCTGCTTTCAAGATCTTTCACCTTTTAAGTATATTTGTATACTTGATAATGTTGGTCACTTTTATCAGCAAAAGCAGCTTGTCATCCACTCAACAAAAAGCTGGATCCGTGCCAGCGTAATGGACAGCTAGATTAAGTGACTGGTGAATCAAATGATTCGTTTCAAAGCACGGGTTCTTTCAAACATGGGATTTTGGTGCTACGTAGAATGATCGCTTTTGAATAACTAGCTCTTCATAAAAAAGAGTTAAGTAGTAGCCAGTTGCTTATGTGCCTGGCATTTAATTGCAAAAATAGGGATACTATTAAACCACCAACTATTTGATAACATCCAATCTGAATGAATTTGATTTTCTTCTCCGATGCGTATCAGTCCCATTTCAAATTGCATCTTAACTTGGAGCAGCTGCCGGTGCCAGCATAGGTCATAGTTCAAAAGTATGGTAAGAATCTTGAGCACATTGATCCTATAATCATTGTTTTCCCCATCAACCAAACTTTCACTTAGAGTGAGGAGAGTCGCCAGCTCTCTATGATTCCAGCAGTAGGAATCACGAGTTATAGTCACATCAAGAGGAAGGACTTGGAAACTGCTCGATAAGCAAATACCTTCTTGGTGTTCAAATGTTTACATTTGACAACTAGGTAGAATCATATGCATAAAAAACTGCTAATTTTGTTGGTAAGGTTTTCTAAATGACATCTTGGTTTCGTTCGCCAGAGTTATTGTTCAACCTATGAAGCCTCGGTTGTCCTTCGCAGTGAAGCTGATTGGAATTGCATCCACCTGGATTATTTCCATTGGTATCGCGTTGCCATACATTCTCACACAGGAGATGTTCGAACACAACGGAAGCTCGTATTGCTTCACAATCGTTAAGATAATGACCCCTGAAGAAAAAGACTTTTATGTCATAGCGTTTGTCGTGATGGGATGGGTTCTACCCTTGTCCATCATAGCAAGCTTATACGGCTGCTGCATTTACAAGCTGAAGGAGAGAAGCTTCAAAAGCGATGCCAACAAGAGTATGCAGAGACGTGTGCAGCAGAATAAGAAAGTAATCAATACGTTCATCATCATATCAAGCTTGTATGGCATCTGCACTCTGCCCTATTCTGTCTTCTATGCAACTATTCACTATCTCCTTGCATACAAAAGGCAGGAAACCGACATGGAGATTATCTGGACACTCAACTATTCACTATTTGCGTTGACAAACATCAACAGCTGCTTGAATCCGTTTGTTTATGCAAGACGACAACCAGAAGTCAGGCAATTTCTTTGCACAGCTTGGAATAAGCTATGCTGCAGAGCTGCTTCAGGCAACGCTTCGACCAAGGCACGTCAAAGGAATTATGAGATTTCGGCAGACGGCACGGCTAGAACACAATCAGCTACCACGCACAGCTCAGTAAGCAGAACACGAGCATGTGTTCCAGGGACATTTCAGAACAAAGCTTTTGTAAGCACTGACTGAGATTGGTTGGACTGAAAGAAGCTGAGCAGTGCATTGAAATCAGTTGTGATATCTAACCTAATTCAGAGAAAATATATATGGACCATATTATCGCTATCTTATAATCATTGTTATCAATGTATTTATTTTGTTCTTTTCCCATGGTATTAGTATTATATTGTAAACCATAAGCCAGGCTGGCCAATTTCAAACTACCTATGTATTGGAGAGGTTAGTAATTGTAGTTTAAATTGAATTTGAATGAAAGGTTTCCAGTGTTTTAAGCAATAACTCAATGTATATAAACATGCGAAGTATCCTCAAAGAAGATGTCATTGCTGATATGATAATATATGATAGACTTGCAATTCGTTGGCTTCTGCTCGTATTTCGAAGTAACAGAGCATCATTTCTTGAAGATCAATTTTATGCCAAAGAGCTAGATCTCTTACGCAAGTTTGTAATAAGTTGATGTTGGCAATAGAAACTCCTTCACCACTCTTTACTTTATGGATGAGAGACACTATCAAATATATATATATATTTGATATATTTATATACCGAGTACATCATTCATTCATCTGCTTCACCAATCAACAATTAACAACCAACTTTTACGTAAAAGTCAAATTTTCAGAAAATGATAAAGCTGCAAGACTGTTCAGTATAACACGACAAGTTACGCATAAAACATCACAAGGGAATAAGGTATTCCGTTTTAATCTGATTTCTTAACCGCTACACCACGGCAACCATTGCATCTATATAAAGATGATATTAATTTGGTAGCAAACTGCATTTCTTTCTAAAGAGGACTTCCTTGTCAACAAGGCTCCAATGGAGCGATATCCTGCTTCATTGAAAATCCTCACTGATGCACGAAAGTCAAATTAGATGTTGCAGAATAATCAAAATTCACTTTCCGAAACTTTCAGAAATTATGGATCATGTAGGAATTAATTCATAATCGTTTTTAGTGAGATGTTGAGGAAAGCCATGGCGGCCTATACAAAGCCCCAACATCGGAAGAAAGAAAGAAGCAAAAGGCTAAGAGGAGAGAGAGAGACTGAGAGAAAGAGAATTAGTCTAAGTGCAGCTTTGTGGCGATTAATAATGACAAGATTGTTGAAAATGAACGAAATTGGGATCTCCAATGTGGTAAGTTTCTGTTTGGTGTAATTTTTGGTGATTCAAGTGGCCTTGAACTATCAAAACACACAGCTTCAGTTTCCCACAGATCAGCCCCAGCTTCAACAAATAACGCAGTTGGTCGCAAATTTGACACCGCCCTTAATAAAAGTAGCGAAGGAACCGATCTTTAGCTTCCTCTGTAGAATCTGCTATTCGAGCAAACTTTTTATTCCTTTCCTTTTCATACATCACGGAGTGGCCACAATTAATTTCACTTTCATTGTCATTTCATTATGATTTCCTCTAGATTTACCATGTAAGCCAATTGAAGTAAATTTGTGAAATAAGGAAGGACGAAGCAAATTAAACCAAGAAAAATAAATGGTACTGTTCTACCACGAGGCCATGTCTGGGGATAGCGTTGCTTCATTTTGTTATCATTGTCATCATTTTAATCCACTGGCCTAAGAGGTACCCTTTGATTTGTTTTTCAAGAAGTAAGTCAATTCAACGTTTCTTATACCATTTGAGACATCGTTCCGAACTTGCACAGCGATCTACGAAAATTTGTTTTCTTTTAACTTTTCAGTCATGACTGCAGGTCGTTGTTGCTACGAACTTCAAATCTCCTCAAAAAGCTTCTCTTCTGGGCATAGTTCCTTCTTTTTTGCCTCCATCTTCCCAGTCCTCTTCGTCCTCACCCCCAACACCTACTAGATTAGTGACTGTTAAGGATCCGTATGGTATGCGTAGACGCCTTCCCTTTCGCCAACCTCGTACAGTCCAGTCCATTGGAACTGCAGAGTTTGCAAAATATATATTGCAAATTTAGGGTATATGTAGTTGTGATTGGTAAATAGCTAATTAGGTGCATAATTGGCTTTGATTACCGTTAATTAGCTATTGTTTTTGCCAACCATGGTTAAATAATCGAACGTTACCGGTTTTATTATTGTCCCTCTAACTCTGCGCCGGAGTTGCGACAGATTCTTGTCACGAAACTGACTCCCATACTGAGAAAAAGCGCCGGGGGCATCTTGTTATTGAAGTATCGTAAGGCACGGCACGGAGCAGGGGGACTAGTTCCTTTCCTTGTCGAACTCATCCCCCGCTTTACGCCAGATGCGCATTGAGTACAAGGCGGACAGCGAGACAGATAGGAGAGCGCATTGAGCCCAGGACCTCCTCTTAGTAGCCTTGTGCCCTAACCACTATAGGGACTGCCCGCCACAGCCACAGCCACCTACCGGAGATACAGGGACAACGATTAGAAAAAAGACCTTCGCTTCTTTAAGAAAGCTTCTAGAGGTGTATTATCTTTATCGCTTATCTGACAACACTTTCTGTGCTAACATATCGCCACTCCTTTTCACTACCTAATCGACAAAGTCTATTCCACAAATCATAATTTATTCCAAGAACGTGCAGTTTTTGGAATGTCTTGCCTTCTTTCCTTCCTGAAACTTACAACTTACCCTCTTTCAAATCCAAGATCAATATACTTGATATTATCTTCCTCACTTCTTAGCATTCACTTCCTTGCCTTGTTGGGGCTTTGTATAGGCCACCATGGACATTTCCGAACATAACTCACAAAAAATCCTTTCTGAACACCCAAAGGATATTCCTTTAGATCTTATAGGACGATGTCCTTACACTCCCTGCGTCACGACGAACAGCCTGTGTTTGAAAAAAACCAGGCAGAAGGAACCAACGAAATGCTTGCAGAATGTGTTGGGGGCAACCGTTAAGAGACCAAGAGAAACTCAATACGACGAGAATAGGTGAGCTTGCTATTCTGCAAAACCATGTCTTCGACTTCAAATCATGATAAACTGATAGCAGAGGATTATCCAGCGTCTTAAAATCGCTATTATTATTCTATTGATGCCGTGTACGTAAGACCCAGAGAGCTAGTTGCTAGACCATATGTCTTGGCCTACTGATAAAAACTTTGCAGTATTGCTTATCGATTCAATTCACCATGGTAACCTGGGTCCGTTAATTTCAGCCTTAGCAGCTTGTCAAAACATCAAATGTACTCGTAGTCCCAAGCCAGGATTGGTGAGGGTGGGCGGAAGGAATAACACCTAGATGTCAAATGAAAGAGCTCCCACGCCAGACTATAGATGCGTGGGTCAAGATAAAATACTAATTAGTACCGTTGAGTCTGTTTGAGTGGTATGTGTGCCAGAAAAAGAAGAAAAAGACTGAAGCATTGTTTCTGTACTCATGGGAAAATACGTTAACCAGATACATCTAAAAAGGTCTAAAGAGACAGAGGAGTACGGAAAGAAAGAGTCTCAACCAATTATCTTATAATATAAACCAATGATTTACAAACTAGTTTCAAGACAAGGCAAATATAGAATGATGCAAATGATGCAATGTGAGAAGTTGGTTAGTTTTGTGAAAATACGCTACGTTAAAATTGAATCAACGAAATCAACATATCCAGTAACAGATTCCTTTGAAAAATCTGGTACTTATAAGAGATGTTCAATGATTCTGATAACAAATGCAGACTTGGTAACATGCATCAAAAAATTTGCATTTTTCCAAACAACGATTAAGAATCAGGAGAGGAAGAAACATGAGGTTCTAAGGATAAAACTCTAGATGCTTTTTTCTTTTTCCTAAGGACCTGTCTTTTCATATCAAATTTCACTATTCTGCATTTACCTCAGGGCATTATAGAATGGCTTTGAAATGTGGAGTTACATAGAAAGTTCTGAAAGCTTCCTCAACTCAAAAAGTGAAATTTTCCATGTCAATAAGAATTGCTCATTACAAAAAGCATTCAGACTGGAGGACCAAACTTCCAAAAAATCTTTTCCTAGCATTGGCACATGGAAAGTTCAATATATTTCTATGCATTGATTTGAAGTTCTTATGGAAGTTGAGTCCTTGGGTAGCTTGCATTCAATACATCATGGTTGAAACATACAGTAAATCAAACGCTTAATTCATCTAATTTTCAATAAGCTTCTTTGAGATAAAGAACCTTCGCAAATAGAATATTTGCCAAGCAGCAAGTCCAACAAGACAGAGCATCGAGAAAACACTGAAGTACAGTACCCTTGCATTTGTTGATTCTGAAATTGAGAGAGAGTGGCAAATTCTTATGAGAATGGTGCTAAAAAAGTGCCCAAAAAATGTGATGATAATCAGTTGAATCATACTGGTGTTTTCAAACAAGCACAGAACATTTCAAACCTGACTGATAGTTCATAAGATCATTTCCTATTTTCTCTAAGAGTAATTTTGGCAAAAATTAAACTGCAGACTTGATAGCATGAAATACCCCACTACCATTGAGGTTAGTAATCTCTAGACTTCCCTTAGATATATGCACTTTGCATTCTATCACTTGTAGCCATGTTACTCACACAGCCTTATCCAAATTGTCAAAGATGGAAAATGCTAACTGCTATCACCCCCTTCCCCATCTTTATTGATTTGCAGCTTCAACAAACAGACTCTCTTAATCTCCTCTTATACATCTCCCTTCTCTGTGTTTTTCAGCTATTCCCATTTATTCTTAGATTTACTTTGAAATTCATTACTTTGTCAAAATTGAGGATCAAGTCATGATATCAAAAGAAGTTCAAGACAACCTTCAATAAAATTCAATGTAGATACATTCACACCTCTGCTATTCAACCATTTTTAAACATATCAAAACTTGAAAAAAATTCACAGCAAGTTTTAAGTTTAACCAGCAAAAGAATGCAGAGAAGTTCTGCATTTTAAATATGTATCACAAAGGAATTTCACATTATCTTGTTAAACATTTATACAACATCACCATTAACCTGATGGATATTGAAATGCGGAACTTCTTGAAATTCTTTTACAAGTCAAATGAATTGTGGACATTATGGACATTCAAATAGTAGAGACTTACCATTGGTATCTCTCATTTCTTCTTCACGAGCTCTCATGTATGCAAAATCATTAACAATGGCCTCAGACAGATCCTCTAGCTTCTTAAGTTCAAGTTCCATTGGTTTAAGCTTTTCTACCTTTGCAATCTAAGATGAGAGCAAATAGGTGTCTTTGAATTAGCTAACAACAATACAACAATTGACTAACATTAATGGGGGCAGCTTGCTATATTCTAGATACACCTACCTTTTTGAACAGCTAAGCTGTAATTAAAAATCTTGCCTTTTGATTAAGGAAAACTTGTCCAAATTGAGAAAATATGACGCAAGAATTTTCAGCTGAAATTTTTCTAAAACGTCTAAGAATTGGAAGCCAAACCATTTCCAATAAAGAGGATTAAAAGCTTTTCCTACAAGCCAGAAAGATAACAAGTTGATGACTTTCCAAAGAGCCCCATGCAGATAACATTACAGGAACAAAATTATAGAAAGTCATCTTCGACAAAATTAAGTTTTGATTTAAAAAGCAATATCAAAAAGTATTCCACTGACAGGTCTTCTAAACAAAAATCTTCTTATCTTGATCAGATCTACTCTTAACTGAATACATTATGTGTAAAAAGTCTTCTTTTTCCTGTGAACCAGTGTTAGTTAAGGTGGAAGGCAGGATCTAAATCAAGTGCACTCTTCTGAAACATATTGATACCTAGACTTGCAAAGGATGAAACTCTGATGGTAAATAAAGTTGACCAACACTTACATCATCATAATTCTTTGCTTCAACTCCAGTTTTCACATCAAGGAAAATTTCTCGCTCAATTCCTTGCCCATGTTGGCCTAAAAGAGATGAAAATATCTCAGAAACCAGCACAAAGTCATAAAGGAGCTTTCACATAGTAAAATAGACTATCTCTGGGGATAATGCCTTGCTGTGATGCTAAAGATCAAACTTGGTTTACCAGCTAAGACGATAATTGCTACAGGACGAAATTGGATAACATTCCAGGGTGTGGAATTTCAATTTCTTGTACTGTTGATTATATCCACAAAGTGACACAAAAGGCTTTGTATTACTCAATAATACCATTGTCCTGAAAATTAGGAGTGACCAGTTCTCTAATTGACACTGTTCAATACATGAACAACTTAAGAACTGAAAAATTTTAAGCATCAATAAATCATACAAATTATTGACCTTCACTTTCAAAGCAAACTTCAAACATGTCATAATCGTCTGTTGTAAATGCAAACTTCCCCTTTTGCGCATCTTGTTTCTTGTACAAGACATGGTTGTTTGTGTCTACAACCTGCAAGAGAAAAACGTTTCCATTACGTACAAAAGATCAAGACACTGTGGCAATCCTAGCTCTCATAAACAGGTCTTTGTTACCTAATTTGGTTCACATTGTTAGGGGATTTTCTCAAAATGAAAACTTAATTGCCTGACATACACCACATTGTGGCAGTTCATTATCAGCACTTTGAGTGCAGAGGTAAATTGAACCTAAAAAGTAATGGGAGACGTGTTTTGGTAGAGGAGACTTAGCGGTTTGGTCACATTGAGGCAATGGATGACAGCTCTTGAGTTAGTAGATGTAGTGCAGCTGAAGTGACAGGCTCAGTTGGTAGAGGAAGACAAATAAAAATATGAGAGGAAGCAATTAGGATGAACTGGAGACAAAGAAGACTTCACATAGATCTGGGCAGGGATGGGTAGCTTCAGAACCGAGTTTTTAACACCTGTCTAATAAACTTTGTAAGCAAAGCGGAAGTTACACCAAACATGATAATTATACAATTTGATACTCTGATGTGTGCCACACAAAAAGGTCTCTAATGCCATGAAATCACCTATCTGCTTCTTTTGCAGCAATCAGACTTATTAGAACAAGATGTGATTACACAAGAAAGTTTGCACATAGTAAGCAGAATAGCATTCACATCTGCCTTAATGATGTGATTTATGAAAACATCTGTGAACTGCTTACATGACACACCTCATGGCTAGAAATGATTGGCTGACCTCATTTCATACACTCTAGATTCAGAAAGTATGTTGTTGTTGCTGTTGTTTATGACTATTTAGACTGGATAACACTGTACAATTCAAAATCGATATAAATAGTGGTCCAGCTTTTAATATAAACAAATAAATATGCAACTAAATACTACAAGTTTTGAAAAAAAAATATGACATGTCCTTACTTTAGGAGAGAAAAAGGGTTATTTCTCTCCTTAGTTGAAAATAATTTTAAAGTTTTCTTGAATTGTGTTGTGGTGGTTATTGCTTTTCTGCTAGCAAGCATTGTGTTCCAGGCTTTTATAGCTGATTTCTGAAACGTTTTTTGCTCTCCTGTTGTCACCCTTGCAACTTTAAAATCTGATCTACTTTTCGATCTTGTAGTCGTTTGAGAGCTGTGCTCAACAATAGGGAGAACAATTTCAGCTTCTTGTCCCTCTTTTATTATCTTGAAAATCAATTCTTAAGGGTCTTAAGCAGGGCTGCAGAGCCTCTGGACCTCCAATTGATATGAAAGCCCCAAGTACCCGCAATCTTATAAACTTTTATGACTTATTTTGAATAAGTTCTACCTATAGAATCTAATATCGATTTTCATTGTTAAAAAGGTCGAAAGAGGGTTAAAAGGACAATCTGCAAACATGTTCTTCTGAGAACGCTGGCTTGGGTAGATGGGAACCATGAACAGTTCAAATCATTCTGAAAAGCAATCATTTCTTGATAAATATCGATCAAATTTAATAGATCTTCATTGGCAATTTTTAGGCTGTAAATTGGCAAATCTAGCCTTCAATAGACACTTTTACATGTGATGGGCCTAAGTAACTTACGGTTAGGTGAGTTTTGATTGGCGCTTCTGACAGCTTGTACTCCCCAGTTACCAATACATCCTTGTGCACCTCTTCACGAAGGCATTTCTTGGATCCAGCCACGAGGGTAAATGACAAGGAGTTCACCTTCAAAAACAAGGCTGAGCAGAAAAATAAAACTAACAAATTTCCACGACTGGACATCGCCATTTTGTTCTCTTTATGACAATGTCAGTCAACGTGGCACTGCGCATGACAGAATTGAGTCAATGTCCCTCGCAGAGGCTGATAACAGGAAGACCAGTTAATTTGTCAATGGAAGTTATACGTCACGGGTTACATTTGATTGCGGTCAGTACGTAACATTTAGGCTCCATTCAAAATTCGGCACTGAAAGGTAGATTTACACGGTATACAGCAATGTCCCATTGATTGAAAATCTAGTAATGTAATGCTCTATACTATTGACACTAGAGGTTAGATCTGGCTTTCAAAGAAATCCAATTCGTCTTTTGGCTTTGATTCCATCTTCGTTTCTACATCCAATTTATTTTTCATCATCATTATCATCATTATCATCATCATCACCATCATCATCATCACCATCATCATCATCATCATCATCATCATCATCATCCAGGGCTTGCTTCAGTCAGGTCGGAGGAACTCCTCTCTGGATCCCTTCCACTGGCACCGGTCGTTAGCAATACGCCACCGTGTAGCCTACATGATGTAGGCTCAAGACAGTCATTGAGATCATCTGGCCAACGAGTTTCGGTCCTCCTCTGTTTCTTGGCCATTGCTTTGGTGTCCAATCTGTTTATCTTACAGTCCATATTTGTTCATTAAATTATGCTGAGAAAAGGCCACGGTGGCCTGTAGAAAGCCCCAAAAAAGGAAGAAAGAAGAAAAGTGAAATGCTAAGAGGAGACAGGTCAGATCAAGTTTATGGATCTTAGACTTGAAAGATGGCAAGTTGCAGGATTCAGGAAGCAAGAAGAAGTCAAGACAATTTTCAGAAATTTATTATTAATGCAAAGAGAAAAAAAAACAGCACACGTACGAAAGTGACTCAAAGAAAAAAAGGGACACAGGTATCCATCTCCACACACATTCCTGCAATGGGTGAAACATTTCCTTTCAGTCTTCCATCTGTTATGCACTATCAATTGATATTTGAAAGTACAATGATGAGAAAAGCCGAGTATTTGCAATTGCAAAGATTGAGTTTATGCAATGAGTTTATGCCTGAAATCCCAAGAGTCAAATTACAACTCATCGAGTCTAGTTTTCGGTGTAAAAATATACATTGACTTACTAGTTCAAAGTCATCAAACCGATAGCCTCTTAATATTCAAAAGTCTCTATGGAGACATAAAACAAGTACTAAACTCTCTGATAAGAAGCTGTACAGATCGCGTAAATATTTTGCCGCAAGTTCCCAAAATTACCTCAATGTTTTTCCTTCAGTCAAGGCTGTTGTTAAAGCTTGCGCAGAGTCTTGCGAATCCTAGCAAAATACGGTAGTGCTTTATGCATGATAAATTAGACCATGGAAATACTTAATATATGCTTCTCTTTTGCACTTTGATCATTACGGATTGCTTTCACACATTTTTGTGTACATGAACAGTTATACCTATCTTTCTGCATGCTTGCATCATTCAATGGACTTTGCACAAGTTAACGGTACCTTGCTGAACTCAAATGCGTTCGACTCTCAATTGATTGCTATTGGGATCCTTGTGAAAAATAAGATATCTCTCTTTCTATCTAGACTCGATTCGCTATAGAGGACCATTATTGCGGAATATGTTGAAGGAGGATCAAAGGGAAAAGACTCTTGACTCTTTCAAGAGATTGATTTGGAAGGGTAGAGAGCACTTGCTGAAAAAAGCATTTGGTAAGGGCATAGGACAAATGCTGAACAAACGAATAGATTTCTTATATTTTTTGTGTTTTAACTTATTCTTAACTTCTATATTATGGAATGTGTATTAGAATTAGGTCCCATCAGCTGAAAGCTGACTTTAGTTTAGCCTGGCTTGCCAAATAGATACGCATGTATGTATGTATGTATGTATGTATGTATGTATGTATGTATGTATGTATGTATGTATGTATGTATGTATGTATGTATGTATAAATAAGTCATATGTTTATCTGTTTATCTCTAGATGATAAAGGTACCCAACTGTGGCCGGAGCAGAGTAGGACCAGCGCATCCTCTGCGTGCTGTAATAGCAACCATATGAAGTTGGCGGTAGAAAGAGCATCCGACCCAAAAGACCCAAAGGGAAACATCTTCAAATCGTAGACCCTGAGCAAACTAGTTCAATTGGAAAAATTAGAGGTTCGTTGAAAGAAAAAGGAAACTGACGAGAATGCAAGAAGGTTGTATGAAAGAGGACTTGACTGTTGTATGACTCAGCGAAGAAAAGGCCTGGGACAGAGTAGACGGGAGAGGAGAAATGAATGACTTGATGATACTTGACAGTCTACAACGGTAGGTCCGCTCTGTGGAACAAAACTCATCAAGGTAATAGATTATTGGATAATGTGACGCTTAAAAAGCACATTTCAATGGTCAGTTCAACCCATGTGTGAATACATATATCAATAAGTCCAAGGCTGATTGTTATTGACTGGTAGCAGGTTGTTTCATGAATTTCACAATATCAATTAAATAAGATAAGCCTTGATTTTTTCAATGATTTTAAGAAGGACCAAAAAAGGATAATTTGATTAGTTAACGGATAAAAAGATGCTCAGTTTGGATGGGAAAGTTGATTTTTTCTAATTAAGAAGTCAAACCAAGCTAACAACAGCAGCTGCTTTGGTGGTTCACCGTAATTGTTGCATGATTAAATATGTCAAACAGGCCACTTCTTGCAACGGTAAGAGATTCAAGTTCTTAATTGCAGAGATGAAAGCCAATGGGAAAGTTAAAGACTGTTTGTGATCCTCGTCCTAACTGTTAGAACTATCAGAGCTCGGCTTCTTCAAAGAGTGGTGACTTCATCAAACCCACTCTCGGCTTTCAATGAATCAGAGGTTTCTTCTTGTCTGCCTTTAGTAGAATTTGAATCAGTTTCTCGTATGCTCGTCCTTCTCGATTTACTTTCCTGAAAGGCGTAAGGATAACTCGGTTAATGGAGCGATGCCCTGGTGCGTAGTTCATCGTACTGACTGATAACACAGGCACCGTGGCTGCCCCCTCCACTTTTTTTCCAAAAAATAATGCTTCAAAGAGTTCGCATAAAGAGCGAACTGATTCACTGTCATTGATCGACATTGGCAATTTTTCTGTTTACAATGAAAATAGACGCATACATTTTGGAAGATTTGTAAAGGATGGTGAATTGTAAAAACAGCAAAAACTGGAAGCAGCCACATTTTGTATTTTAAGATAATTTTTTCTTCGAGATTACTGCCAGCATGTCACATTGTCCGTTTTTTAAGTCTGTGATTTGAATTTCTAAATACCAATATAGGATGCAAAATTTTGCAGAGCATGTCTTCAAAAATAGCCATTTCTTTGATTGTTAAGGGAGCGTGGTTTAAAAATGATTCTGGGGCAAACCCTTAGTCCCCCATTATTTCTCAAACCACTCAATTTTAGCCCCCCTCCACTTTCAGACCACTCCGCGGTGTCTGTAACACAGATGTTGTGAGCTCGAATCCTACACGCGTCACAATGAAATCTCTATTGGTGAGAAAGGCACCAAAAACAACGTCATAAACATTCACTTCCATAGGAAAAACTCAGAGTACTATCTCTGGTTTCTGCTTAGTTCGTAATTGAGTAAGGGACACAGTTGATTCAGAGGAAGATAACTTAGTTGTAGGGTACTTGTGATGATGAGATAAAAGAAAATAAACTGATCAGGAATGCTTTATATTCTTTGATAATTTTTGGCATGGAAAGGCCCTAATGGCCTATGACAAAACCAAAAAAGAACGGAAGATAGTGTAATACTAAGAGAGGATAAGATCGATGTTGGTATTAGCCGAACTGAGAGGAAGTCTTGTAGACATCATGTATACCACCAACAAAATATTTGGTTTCTTTGGGAATTGAAATGCATTTCCTTTAACGATGAATGGTAAGGCCGCATGCATCAAATATGTCTTTATCTACTTAACCAAAGAGTAGAGATTTTCAAGTTTAAAATGCACAGCTGTAAAACATACCACTGCACCTTGGCCAAACCGCTTCTCATTCTCTTCCCTTTCAGAAAAGGAAGGAGTTGATTATATTGGCAACTCATGCAAATTTATTCATGCAATCTTATAGCTTTAAAAGTAAAAAGACATTAGAATATGACAAACATTGGATTTTTTTGGAATCTTCCAGCAATCAGCCGGGCTTTATCCCTTCAGTTGATTTGTTACATAAACAAAGGCAAACAAAAAGTATATTTATTGTCATGCCATCAGCTCTTCTATACTGCTTAAAGACATAAAATCTGAATAATCAAAAAGAAATATATGCAACGCTAAGAATAGGCAAGCAACACCATCTTAGAAAATTTGGCTCCCAATGTGATAAATTTTGATGAGAGAAGGTATGAGCAATTTTTGAAGGCTTGAATGAAATCAAATTTCTTGTAGAGTGGGGAACCCTTTATATATTTCATATTCAACATTTTCATATATTCATATTACATTAGATTATATTATATTATATTATATTATATTATATTATATTATATTATATTATATTATATTATATTATATTATATTATATTATATTATATTATATTATATTATATTATATTATATTATATTATATTATATTATATTATATTATATTATATTATATTATATTATATTATATTATATTATATTTCATATTTGATTCTGTTTAGGAGGGTTGTCCCTCAGCATGGCTGGTTTTAAAGGGACCCTCCGATGTAAACATAAATTAAAATTGCATCAAATTTATCAATGGTATGTCAGTTGCTCTATTCCGTTGCGCTCTATCCCTCTAAAATCTCCCTGGTGCTACTGTACACTTCACATGATTCAACTTGCTCAACTCCTTCACACTTCACACCCTTTCCAAGTTTCACAGCCTAACCCACGAACTCTATCTCACAAATCACCAATCATCATTCGTACGTGCAATTTATGGAGCGTCTTGCCTTCTTCTTGCTTTCCAGAATCTTCTAACTTATCATCTTTCAAATCTAGATCAATAAAATTGATCTGATCTCTCTATCCTCTTAGCCTTTCGCTTTCTTCTTTCTTCCTTTGTTGGATCACTGTATTGGCCACCATGGCCTTTCCTCAACATGACTCACTAAAAAAAAGAACTTACATCACAAGTGCTTTGTTTCTTTTGCTTAACATGCCCTTCTTTAACCTGTAATCCAGAGAAAGCATATCGCAACTTGATAAACTTCATAACTTACTAGAACAAAGGGATTGGAAAACTGCGAAATCTTGCATCTTGAATTCATCTAAGTTTTCAGTCAGTCGCATTCCAGTCCTCATTGTAATTGGAAACAAGTAAAAGTATTTTTCTCAAACTACCATAATAAAGATTAATTGTATCTACAATGGAAAATCAAGTTAGGAATTCTGTATGAAAAGTTAAATTCTTCAAATTTCAAAACTTTCTGATTCTGACCGAGTTAGATATTCCAAGCACGGAAAATTTGAGAAAAACTTTGCAACAAAGCATTTTAGTAACTTTTTATACTATTCTGACATTTCCCCGAAACTGTTAGAGTAAAATTAAAAAACGCAAAAAATAGAGGTTCGTTTTTCAATATTTTTTGTGATCGTCTTTATATTTTGCAATTGCCTAGCGGCAAGTTACATTTATTTTAAGAAAGATAATACGAAAATAACGAAGTTTGGCTTGCATTGGGGAGCTAAGTATGTTCTGTAAATGTGCAAAGCTTGTAATGGAATGATACATACAAGTTCATCTTCTTGAAGTTCATGCCTTCTTCATTTGCAGTCTTATTGTCTGATCTATAATAAAGAAGGAAGAAAAACGTTAACAAGATAATATCCAGAAGATAGTAAAATGATAGCCAAATGAAATATCTTTCTGATTCGGGGGGGTTTCGGGGTTGATGATTCATTGCGAGGTTTACTAAAGGCATTCAAAATCGGTGGGAGTTTACATAATTTAATAAAATTAATTTCCGGAGGCTAATCAGATATCCTTATCAGTATTATAACTACTTTTGTTACAATTTTCCAAACTGTTGGAACAGGTAACGGGGACTTTCTTAGTGTGTTAAGTCAGGGAACGGCTGGCCCACACAAAGCCCCAACAAAGGGTAAAAAAGTGACAGGCTAAGAGGAGAGAGAAATAAAATCAAGTTTATTGATCTTAGATTCGAAGGGGGAAAAGTTGTAGCATTTGGAAAAGGAAAAAGAAGGTAGGGCGTTCCATAAATTGCATGTTCTTGGGATGAATGATGATTTGTGGGATAGAGTTGGTGGACTGGATTGATACTTGGAAATGTGAGTTATGATTTGGCGGAGCTTCTGGTGTTCCTGACACGCCTCAGAGGAGCAGGAATAATATCGCTGTTATGTGACAAGGTACGCTAAAAATGTTCTCAGACATGCAATGCCTCTTTCATGCTACGATATCGCTGTTTGGCTTACACTGAAGAAGCAATCGTCTCTGGGTTCACTAGCAAGATGGTAGATTTCCATTCTATCACCAGTTGCAAGTAATTGCCTTTTACAACATTGAGAAGATACCCTGATTCTATTCGATCCTACGAAGCCACACTTGTGAGGCATCAAGGTGCTATATTTGTCTAACCTCAGATCGTCTTTCTTCCACCAGTCACCGTATTGGTTAATCCAGCCTAGTGTATCATCGCTAAAAAACAGACGTAATTCTCAGTTTTGAAGCGTTCTACTGTGGAATATTCCTAGTGATGACCTAAAACTGACAACTTATCTAATGAAGGAAAAAGAGAAAAGCATACCAATGGGATGATCACGACTGTGTTTGCTACATTTTTGTGTAAATCAAAGTTATATAATTTCTTCTTTATTGCTATGCTATATTACAGATAGTTGGTTTTAATTAGTCATTTATCTAGAAAACAGACTGATCAATTCATAATAAATCTATCAACATAAGCATGAATTATTTCATAGAATTATATCAAGAACATCGTTCTGTTTATATCCCAGATGTAAATTTAACGATCAGACAATATTTTTTTTCTTCGGAATTTCCAAAAAGGAAGCAGAATTTGCAAAGATATCAAGGAAAGCAAACCAACCTAAAATGCGTTGCGTGTCTTCTTCGGCTTCTTGACGTCTTTGAAGTTATTGAATTTGGGTCATCGTTGGAAACTTTTGAAAACAGGCTTCTAAGAAAACGAGAATGCAAATTGAAAATGAATCACCTTAGTACGCAAAGGAATTGAGACAATTTATTCAATTCCCATTCCACCCAGGAACCAATAGATACTTGGCGTGAAGCTGAGGGTAAAATGCGGCGAGGAAATGAATTGGCAACCCGAACTCTGAAGGATGTGACCTAGGTGCTGGCAATTTGCTAATAGACCCATCTTAAGGTATGCAATTCTTTCTGTTTCCCCAATAATTGTTTTTATTAGTTACATAATTGTAGAGAAAATGTACTCTCGGCAAGATCGATACTAGCAAATTGATTTATAGCGCCGATTCTCTAGACGTAGATAGAAGCATATAGACAGAAATACGTAAAGGAATCAAATCATATTTACAGACAGATATTTTAGCATATTGGCAAATCGTCATAATACATGGAAACATGTATTGATACAGAATAAATAGATAGGCATGCAATAATGTCAAAATATACGCAAATAGACAGATAGAAGTGTAGACAAGTAAGCATATAAAAACAGATGAAAATAAAAAACATATAGGTATGCAAGCAAAGATACGCATAGAAGTATACAGAAAATTGATCTATCATGATATTATCATAAAATCATATAATTATCAATCGATGTATCAACATATTAAAAGATATGCATTTGATATGTAAATCGAATATGCAAAATGTATAAAGGGAAAGATACTTTAAAATCTAAAAATATAGATGAAAGTGTGGAAATGTAGAAAGAAAAACATTTAGAAACGACATAGCTGAACAAGCGCAAAGCATATGCATTTAGTCATGCAACAGAGGCATAGAAGATTGATAGACACAAGTGCTTACAATCTCTTCATCCTGATAAACATGGCAAATGCGAATATGAGTACGAGGCCAGTGAAGATGCCAATTGCAATAAGAACAATGACATATGTTTCTATTTCTTGATTTGATTTCTGCTCGGAAGTAACCCGTGTGAAGGTTCTCATTTTCCATCTACTGGACTCTTTTGAATAATACGTTTGACTTTTCTTGATTCTCCTAAAGCAAAAATTTTGTCAAAGAAGTTCTTATAAACTCTTCAATCATTTGCAATGCATAAGATTAAGTGTAAGGATTTCTTAGTGGTAAAATTATCGCGCATTGATCCATCATCAATGGTTCGAATCCACCTTCAGCCAAACGTGTACGGAGAGTGAGGAGAGGCGCCAGCTCTTTGTAATTCAAGGCGTAGGAATCACGAACTGTGGTCACATCGAGAGGGAGGACTTTATCACCGAATAATGCATATGGATATACATTTGCAACAAAAATATTTTAGACATTGATTGTAAATTCCACTTAATTGATATCAGCCATAGCTTACAACTTCATTAGAAAACGTACTCTATAGCAAGATCTGCCTCATGGATGATCCCTAAGTTCTCATCGACAGAATGAAATACAATCTCTGATCTCGACGTCCCATCCTTCGTAATGACTTTGAGGACAGATTCAATGTAGACTGTGCTCCGCGTCAGGTTACTGAGAAACCTGCAAAAGAATAAAGAGCAGAGAAACTGATAATGATTATCTAAGGAATACACGAAATGATTAATTGTCCCTAGGGGTATTGGCCATAGAGCACGTGTCTGCGTATTATGTCAGAGGTCATGGGGGTCAAGGAAACATTCGGTTGTCTTTCTAGATGCTCTCTATCTGTTCAGCAGCACTGCTGGGCTTAATGTGCATGGAGAGAAGGAAAAAGCTAAAGACACGGCGTGGGCATCGCTAAAATCACTAGAGCAGCGAGGGAAGGGTCTTTGACGTCAATTATGCTTGAAATTATCAGATAACATAATGCTTAACTCCTGTCTCTCTTTCATAAACAAACTGTCCTTGATTTAGAAAGAACTGAAACTGGTTAAAACGCATATTGAGCTCTTTATTGAAGTGTTTTTGGTCACTTCTTGTGGTCTATTCATTAGTGAAATTCATGCTTGTAGGACTTGAATAAATAGAATAAAGGAATGAAAATGGAATAATTACTCAGTTAGATCTTGCTTGTTTCTTTCGATGTAATCTGATTCTACTCCTAGGACTAGCCATGCTCTTTGAGATTCCATTAGAATGTATATCTAAAATTTAACCAATGCAGAATTAACCTAAAGGGCTTATCTAGCAAAAAATAATATCAAGGTATGGAATTATAAAAAATTTCATAATTTGTTTATAACAAGGCCATCCATATCGATGCCTTATTCCTTGTCCAAAAATCTGAACACGTCTCAACTTAAGTAGTGAAGCAGAAGATTTCATTAAATATTTGCTCCAAAATATTTCACATTCTTTTAGAAGAGGCACACATAACAACGGTCTAAAATATTTTCTGTATTACTTTCATCAGACTGTAAAAACTCAGGCATATTTTCTGAAGGCTCCTTTCAATTATAACCTTAAGTATTCGTAAAATTTCTGCTATAAAGATATCACGATTTTCTCAGTGGTGGCAAAGTTTCATGCTTTTATCTTAATTATGATAATTTTTCAAGACAATGAACACTTAGAAAAATGCAATTTTTTGTATGCCCTTAAGATTTCTTAGATGCAAGTAAAGGGCAAAATTTTGGCTATTTTTGAATTGCATCCGAATTACCATCATCAAAGGGTTTGTAGACACACACTCTGAAGTGAAAATTTTACCCGGGTCGAAACTGATTTTGGCTCTGTAAGTGTTAGAATGGCTGTTGATTTGGTAAGTTTTTTCAAAATTTGCCAAGTTGAATGATATAGTACAGATTATTTTACTGTCGTTTATTACCATCCATTGATTCAGATCTGACATTGAGTTTTTGGAATTCAGAGGGCCTTAGGATGACCACTGGTGATATTTAAGGATTAGTAGACTTTTAACAATGAGAAAAAAAGCAATGAAACTGTGCAACACAGTAATTATCTCAAGCTTTAACCATTGCCCATTAGTATGGATGTTTTGTGGCAAAGATGCCAACCATAAAATAAACAGCACTCACAAGCGTGCTTTAAGAATACTTCACAATGATTACGACTTCTCCCTTGATAAACTTTTGAAGAAAAGTGACACTGTAACGATCCATATAAAAAATCTCCTAAAATTGATGCTAGAAATCTATAAGTCAATAAACCATCTAAATCCATCATACATCTGGCAGCTTCATGAAAGGAAGGAGAGTCCATATGACCTCAGAACTAAGCATCGGTGTAAATTAACGATAACGAAGACGATAAAATTTGGCACGGCGTCGCTCTCATTCAGAGGAAGCTTATTGTGGAACAATCTTAACGATGAAATAAAGGAGCTACCGACAGTTTGAAGCCTTAAAACAAAGATCAAAACATGGATGGGGGAAAATGTAATAGCAAAATTTGTAAATAGCCTTTCCATTACGTTATGTAGCTTGCATATTATTTTCTTAGAAGTGATTGTAAATCATACTGTAAACAGTTTGTATTAATTAGTTTTCTTCTTTAAACTATATAATGCCAACTTTAGATAACGATTTATTAGAATGAAATGAAATGAAAACTGAAATATCGTACCCTTGCAGTTGTTAAATTGGAGACAGTATTAAATGGAGGTATTCCACTGTTGTCGCTTGCAGATGTAGCGACATCGAATCGAATGCCGGATTTGCCGACGAGTGATGCTGCCGTAAAGATTTTTCCAGTCGAGGAATCAATAAGAAAATTCCCATCCTGATTTCCATTCACGAAACTGTATGAAATCGATGCAAACGATCCGACATCGGAATCAATGGCCTAAAAAGACGATTTAAACAGCATTATCAAAAAACCTCGGGTCTTTCTGGAGCAGCCCGGTGTAGGTGACTCAAGTGAAGTTTGGGGGAGTGAGGTGAAACTCCGGATGGCTGGCTTGTCAGAAGCATTATCTTGCAACTCTCCTCACTGTTGTTCCAAAAGGGCGACTAACTGGGGGCCCCATGCCTACATATGGCATGCGTAGGGGGCTTTAAATTGCTTGAAATGACAACAAGCATTTCCTGCCTACATAAAAAGTAAGTAATGAAAAAACCCTTCTGATTTATCTGGGCTTTAAATTGGAACTGAAGCAGCTAAAAGAAAGACGATGTGATTAGAGAGATAAAAATAATAGTAATTATCACAACCCAGTCCAATCCAATCCAAATCGCTTTCGTCTGAATTGACATCGCATCGTTGATCAATGCTTTCCGTGTTTCTCTGTCCTTTGCAGCCTCTTCTACGTCTTCTAATCTCATACCCAAGTCTGTTGGTATGTTTTTTAACCAAGCTAACTTTTTCCTTCCTATGAGGTTTCTTGTAATTTTCCGTGCTTCTCTGCACACTCTTTTTACCGGAGATAATGATAATAGCAATAATACTGATAATAATTGTAGCAAAAGTCACTGATGTTGCCTCAGATTCATGGACTGACTTTCGCAGCGAACACTGTACAGCTTTATAAGTAAAAGAACAAACAACAACAATAATAATAATAATACATATATTAACAGAAGGAGGTCTCAATCACTCGAGAGTGCTTTAGCGAGAGTCCTTTATTTAACTAACTGTATTAATTGACTACCTTAACACTCATGACATAAGTTCCAGTTCGGGCAGTTGATGGTATGCCTGGAAAATAAGATGAAGTCGAATCTCATCTTTTGAAAGCAGGCTTAAAATGCAAAAAGGGCTGACGAATCATAATTTCAAGTTAAAGGCAAGCGATGAAACGGTTACAAGTTCTCAACTGACATGTTTGCTATTCAATAGTTGCTAACACTCTGCTTTTATAGTAAACGAATTGCGACGAATGAGGAAATTGATATTGCAGCCAGTTACCTCCAGTGAACACGGGTCTAATAAACACTGGTGAATTATCGTTTACATCTCTGACTTGTATCTCTATTGTTCCAGTTGGATGAATTGGCTGTCCTAAAATTGATTTAAGATTGATCTATGATAAATGATGGATGATTCACAATTCATGCTAGCATTGGATCATACTCGACCAGTTACATTGATGTATTTTTACATCACATGAACCTACATTATATCATATAGAAATTTAAAATTCTGAGTAACAATGCTATTCTCAATATTTTATCAGTATACGATACATACCTGTGCTTCCATAAATGGGAACCATGTTTGTAATCGAAACTCGAACACGATAAACCGGAATAGTCTCTCGGTCAATTGACGAATTTAACAAAACAGCTCCCGTTGATGAGTTTATGTTAAAATGACCTGCGAAGAAACGAAGGAAAATCATCCGTAAGGCTATACAGACTGCAAATATATTATAATTATAATTCTTAGCAGAAGCATGGTATTAGGCCTTATTGATTAACCAAGCTAATCAGCATCTAGCAGTAAAAATCTGCTGTTGTCGTGTTAGCACTCCCTAGAACTTCCTATCCAAATGGCTGGTAAAGGAGGCATGAATGAGACGGATTCAAAAAATGAACTTTCTTTGAATTAATATTCTAAACCAAGTCATTATCATTCTCAGTGCCGATCCGACGCCCGGCTGAACGAGGAGGGGGTGGTGTGGACTGTTTTAGCAGTTTTAGGAAGGGCACCCAGCAGTCTAATAGCACCCACCTTGCAAGAGCATTCACGATGTGTGGGTATAGGTGAGCAATTCAAAACAACTGCGACCCTACTTAAGTAGGAATAATGCCAGAAGAAGATGATTTATACAATATATCTCAATTGCTTGCAAATAAGTTATGTGTTAATAAAGAAAAGCAAAATCTAACAGTCGATATTAGCTGGGATTTGATTCAAGATGAAATTTGATCTTTCTGTAAGCTGTGTTGTAGTTAGGATATTCTGAATTTTTTAAATGTATTTTTGATTTATTTTAATCTGATAGAACAAGGAACTCCAATTGAAATAAATAGGTATTTCAATTCAATTGAAAACAATCTATGGCCTTTTTTAGTTTTAGAGGTTTTCTGATAAACAATTTCTTGAATTTTCTCTCTCTAAGGTGATTTTGAAGCAAACTAACCATTCTCATTTCCAGATATCACCGAGAAAGTTGTTTTGTTGTTTACACCTTCATCGTCATCCTCTATCTCTAGAACACAAACCAATGTTCCGATTTTCGCACTCTCAGATACAAATGATCTATAGAAGTGGAAGAGATGATTTAGACGTCAAAGTTTGTCATAAAATGGAAAGCTGAAAACCGAAAAGGGAAACAGAAAATAGAAATTGAAGAGCTGAAACTGCTTCTTCAATTTATGTTTACTTCAACGTCACCATGAACTGACCAACGAGGCGTTATATCAAGACCTTCCTCGCCTAAGCGAAGTTGCCAGAGACAGATGCTGGAAATTCACTGGCCATTGTGTTCCCGCTGAATAACAATCATGCAGCAATCTAGTTCTGTGGAGGCCAACCCATGGGAGAGCTCGTCAAGGTCGGCCTCACAAATCATACATCGAATTACCTGTGGAAGACACGAACTTGGCTGTAGAGGATCTCCCGAAAACCACGAGAGACGGGAAAATCTGGAGGGCTCGGTGTAGCTATGCGAATTCAGGCAGGATCGACGAAGGAACCTGACCCATGATGATGATGATGAACTGGTTTGAAGGTAATTTTACTATTAGGCCAGATATCGATTAAAATAATGGGGGTCTTATAGCGATACTGGCTTCCTATATATCATACTCGATTTTGCGCTTTGCAGAAAGGAGAGACACTAGTCGAGTGGATTTCTTGAATAAATTTTAAAGTATAATTGACTTTGCAGAAACCAATGTAGGGCTTTGAAATTTTACGAGGGAAATTGACTTTGAAAAGGAATTGCGTAGCATACTCGATTCAAATTGAAGCAGCAACAAAAACCAGGGCTCCGCATTTTTATGGAAAACGAACGTTTAGGATGCGATTGCTTGTTGCATTTTTCCCAAATAGTGTTTTGCTTTGAAATGTGCAAGATCCGAGTGAAAAATCCTTGCATTATGAGTTTGCATGACTAAGCCGCTGCTCTATGCCATCGCAATACACAATGATCAAATATCAAATGGCGGAGAGAATTGTTAAACGTCACTGAAGCAATCTGTCATGGGGAGGAAGCTTTGGTAGAGAGGCTGCCTCGGTCTTCTCATCTATACGTTAGAACTCCCCATGCATTGAGTTCATCAGGAAGCAGGGAAAAGGGACAATCTTGTCACGAGTTAAACTCTATTTGGGTAATCTTGTTGTGCAGGCTTACCTCGTTACAGTTTGTGCGAATCGAGGCCGGTTATCATTCACATCCTCGACGAATATGACAATTTTTGATGTGCTGTTCATAGGGTATGGTAGTCCCAAATCGCTAACTTCTACCATAACCTTGTAAAGGAAATAAGATTTATTGATAACATTTATGAATAGAATTTCAGTTCAACCTTTTATTGAAAAATAGCTGAAATAATTTCAATTTCAAATTGGATCGAGCAGATTTGGTGGTTAAGCATGCGGACTCACAACACAGGGGTTGTCAGTTCGATTCCTCATGCTAAGAAGAAAGCAGTTGGTTCTGCCATTATTTTCGCTATTGCAATTACCTTCTATGGTAATTGCTGCTATTAAAATCATTTTATGTCATAATCATTGCTATCATAACTTTCATCATTACCATTTTTACACTCCTTGTAATGACTATTAAAATCATCATCATCATCAGTATAATCAATATCATCGTCATTATTACTATTATAATGTACTTTCAATTGTCAACCTCCCACAATATCTTTCCCCTTCTCTCATCACTGGTGACGACCTGCGTCCTGACATGCTTATCTCCACTCCTTCTAATACTAATAATGTTCTAGAATTGAGCGTTGGCTATGAGACAAACCTTGATAATAATGCTAGTAGGAAGTTTACAAAATATCGCTGCTTTCTGAATGACCTAACATCGAAATACCGCCACGTTAAATTTGTAAACTTGTCAATAGGTTCCCCTGGAATCTTTGGGCAATCTTGCGATTCGTTCATTCAGATGTGCAGCGATCTCACCATTGGCAAAGCACATACCAACTACATCACTACTAATTTAACGACTATAATCATTCGAACAAAGCATTACATATTCTGCATGCGCAACATCCCCTGGACTAACCCAGACCTCCTATCCAACTAACAGTCTTCTTTCAACCTTTAATTCTTCTTGTTGAATTTTTTCTTTTTCTATTCGTGATTTTAGTATTTTATTCATTCATTCATTTTTTTATACTAGAAATACCTGCAACCAGGTCAGCCGAATACAAATCACCTATTATTAGAGAGATTTGTACTTGTATTTTTAGTTTACATATCAAAATGAAGTTTTCAAACTATTATTATATACATGATCTCGTTTAAACTCCTTTCAACATGGCTTTGTTTTTTCCTTATATATTTACACGCTTTGCTGCAATGCTAATAAATTCAAAACTACTTTGAATATCGGGAAGTTAAATATCAATCTTAACTCAAATACCAAAGTAAATGAAGCTTGAAATATAATCATCATTATGATAATTGATGGGGTAATCATGGGGACCTTCCCCGTTTCAAGGTACATAAACGAATCAAGCTTGCCAGATTGAATTGATAATTATAATAATAATAATAATGATAATAATGAAGACCATATTTATACAGGCAAACTTGTTTAGCAAAATGAATTTGCTGCTATCAAGCAAGGACCTGTGAACCTAATACCTAGCATATGAAATTTACAACAATATGGTTTAAAAGGTCATTTAGAATAGATAGTTATCTCGCTCAAGGAAATGAAAATCTAACAAAGATGCAGCAAACCAATGTAAAACAGAAAGGTGCTAATTTTACGCTATTTTCTCAAAACGAAGTGTTGTTAAATTTTTATGGAAATGAATAAGCAGAGTTCATACCGCAACATTTCTAAGTTCACGGCTGAGAATGCTAAGTCTTGTGGATATGACGCCATTTTGGGAATTTATTGCAAGGAAGTCTGCATCTTTGTCGCTTTGTTCAAAAAGAATGTTGAATGCAAGTTTTGCATTGATGCCCTAAAAAATAAAAAGGTGGTCTTTGCAGCATGTCTTAGAGATCAGTTAGCGGTGCATTGATCGGTTTGTACGCAGTCAATCGGGGTAGAATTCTCATTAGACTTCTTCCAGTTTCTAATCTATAACTTATAATTTATGATTTATAATGAAAAACTTATAATCTATAATGAAAAATTTATAATCCATAATTAATGATGAAAAATTTATAATTGAAAACAAATAACTCGGGTTGTATCAACCGGGAAAAGATCAAGTCTGCCTCAATTGCATGAAAGTAGGCAACACCAAAGAGGCGAAGAAAAGTGCTGGGAATAATTTGTGATTTAATCGTGAAAATTTGTAAACCTAGGAAATCAAGCGCACTCACCAAATCGAGGTCATTACCACTAAGTTTTATAATTTCTGTTCCTATGCTGGCTGCTTCAGAAACTTTGCCACTCAGGGAAGATTTGATTATGTGTGGAGCGTTATCATTCAAATCCAATACATGAACTGTGAAAACTTTTGATTTGATTTGGAAAGGAAGGGCTTTTCCGTTTGTGGCATTAATTGTAATATTGTAATATTCATCTTCTTCACGATCCTTGGCGCAAAAAATACTGGTTAGTAGATGAATGGCTTGTGATGATGTACTAAGCATTGATGCTGATGCCAAAAGGCAAGCATGATTGAAGAGGACAGTGAAGAAATAGTTAAAATTGATGGGTAATAAGTGAAATGAAAAGAACGGCAGACGACCGCATAACCCTTACCAATGACTGTACTGTTGTAACCAATCCAGTAATCTTATCAACAGCAAAATTTTTTGAAGTGTCTCCTAAAAAAGTAATTGCAACTTTATTAGAAAATTCAATGTTGAAAATATGACGATTCTAGGATAAAGACCAAATGCATTAGGGAATAATGACAAAATGGAAGTTTATCAATCATATATACAAATCACATAATCACAAATCATTATTTGATAAGCGAGTTTTTACGTTAAAAAGATAATGCTGTTCAATTTTCGAATCGAGCTTTGTGGAGCACCTTAGTGTGAGAAACCATCTTCAGCTACGGAATTGTAGGGCAAGTTGGCTGGCTTCTTTTCTCGCCACAATTTTGCATGAGATTTACACCAGATGCCCAGTTACTGCTGGGATGATGGACAGGGGGCATTTCGGGATCAGCATAAGCTTGGGACGCAGCCAAGGCTGTAAGCACAGTTGGTATGCATTCGTTATAAACATTATTCCAACTACGTTTACATTTATCAAATCAAATTTAAAAAGACAGAAACCTGAGAGAAAGTACTCCACCACGGCATTGGTACCAACGTCTTTATCCACTGCAGTGACATACCCAACGGTGCTACCATTTGGTCTATTTTCATAGATACGGAGTGTTGGCAGTGCCTAATGTGTAAGGCAAAAAAAATATAAAAGCCATGCTTGATTCATTCAGTTATCCTTCGAATGAAAATTTTTTTCCAATGAAATTAACTCATATATTTCAGTTGTAATGATTTTGTTAGTTAGATACCAAGCAGTGAAAGGAATTATCTGGAAAATCTCTAAACATTGTCAACGTTGTAAGCAAATCTGGCTATATGTCAGTAACGACTGCCTAATCCACAAACGTTATCCCACAAATCGTCATTCTCGTCATTCTCTGCAACATGCGATTTATGGAACGTCTTCCCTTCTTCTTGCTTTCTTGAATCTTGCAATTTACCATCTTTCAAATATAAGATCAATAAACTTGATCTGATCCCTCTCTTAGCCATTTGGTTTCTTCTTTTTGCTTTTTGGGGCTTTCTACAGGCCACCATGGCTTTTCCCCAACATAATTCACTAAAAAAAATAAAAAATAGGCCAGCTGATAGAAACCTTCCTGTTGTTAGCTAGTAACTTTGCACTCACATCAAAGGAAAATTAACTCATCAATTTTTCAGCCATAAATCTCTTTTCAAGAGCAGCAGATGCTCCGTCAATAGCATTTAAGGACTTGAAGCTTTCTTAATTCTCTGTTAAAAGGCATGGGACAGAAGTAGCTCTGAAGGCTCAAGCAGCGATGCTTCAGACCACATCAGTTGGATAGCTGCTTTAAAACCCAGCCTGCGTTAACAAATAGAAGCAAACAGCAAGCAAAAATATTCTAGCTAGTAAAGTAAAGAAGAAGCAATTCTGATTCAACATACTTCTAGAAACTCTGGCGCATTGTCATTGGTATCAATGAGGCTGATTTTGACCGTTGCAAATCCGTGCAGTGGTGTTTTACCCTTGTCGCTTGCCATTACAACCAGCTGAAAAATTAGGAATATTCAATGACCAAAGAAGACAACATATCCATGCAATGAATCCACTGCAAAGCAACAGTATGCAAGGAAGGCGTGGTTTATTACTCAAAATATGCATACATATATTTTTTCCATCTTCTGGTACATTTTTTGCTGCTATTCATCGCTGCTTTCCTTTTAGTTAATACACAAGACCACCAGATGATTAGTATCCGGCTGCAGCATTCACTGACCTTCCACAGATTTGTGGCAAAAAGGGTAAAGAAACGGAAGCGTGCGAGGGAAGGAACGCTGAACTCTAAAAATCTGTGTTCCTGATTCGGATTAAAAGTAGCTGTTGACTCCAATGGGACTTGGTAGCTTTTAACAAAACTTCCGCAAAGGAAGAAAAGAAAGGCTAAGGAAGAGGGAAATCAGATTAAGTTTGCTGATTTTAGATTTAAAAGATGACGAGTAATAGGACTCTAGAAAGATGATAGAAAATGATAATAATTATGGTTTGCATAGTACTGTGGCATCAGTGTATAGCAATCCTTTTAAAATGCAAAAATCATTGATCATCATAATAGGGTAACCTAAATTCATAATAAAATCCTTATACAATATACAGTTTCATGAACAATTTCAAAGCTTGATTTTCATTTTGAAGCACTATACAGATAAGGAATTTTACATGCAATGAAAGGAAGAGGAAGGCGAGACTTGATTGCGACATAGTGTAATTTTGACTGGATACACTTCTTACTCCCATTAGTAGCACGAATGAGATTCAAACCGCTTGCTTTCTGTTTATGAATTACAAGCCCTATACGTTTTCACTCACCGTTATGTTACATTGTTTTACATTGGTGAAAGTGAAAAAGCAAGCAAAAGTTTTTAAACATAGCTGAATCTAAGTACTTAGAAAGGTGCCTCTTACCGAGTAAAAACTTTTCACTTCTCTGTCAACATTCGTATACGTGGTTAAAACTCCAAGATTTTCGTCGATAGAGAATCTGTTGTCACCACCATGGACCAAAGAAAACGTTATTTTTGCATTTTCACCAACATCACCATCTGTAGCATTTAGTTTGAGAATAGGAGAGTGCACTGGCAGGTCCTGAGAAAAAGCAAATTGTCAAAGAGAAATCTAAAGTGAATGCCTAAGGGGGGGGGGGGAATTCACACAAATTCCCAACTTAGTCATACAGCCCTGAATTAGGTTTGAATTTGGCTCAAAAGTAATAAAGGATGTTAGTTTCCTTTAAGCTAAAGACTCAAGAACATTAAGGGATCTAGTGGTGATTCTACTATAAGTTTTGCCTTCTGCGTCCAAAATCTACTAAAAGATGTCATGCTATAAAACCTTCAGGTCGTTTAATAAGAAGACGTGAAATATGCTTGATCACAAGAATATTCTTGATTAAAAATATCCCCCCTTCATAGAGAACAAGATTTAACACCTCTTTGATACTAATTTCAATTGCATTGGGGTGAATGACAGGAGAGTTATCGTTTTCATCAGCAATAAACAGAGTGACTTGAGCGGTATCGTTGAGCCGGGGAACTCCACCATCTTCGACGATGACGTCGATCGTGAGTTGATCTTGGGCTTCACGGTCCAACATTTGAAGCAGACTTATTTCCCCCGTCACTGAATTCATTCGGAAGATACCTTGGAAAGACAGAGAAAAAACAGTTCTTTGAATGCAGTAAAAATATGTAAATGGCTTCTTTGTGCTTTGATCAGGGAAGGGGTGAAAGACAAAGTGGTTAAAATGTGCATGGTTCTAAAATTTGTCAAAAATCTAACTGGAAAATGATTTCCAAAAACAGTATCTTAGCGTACTGAAATTAGAGAAGTAAAAGGCTTCTGAGGCTGGAATAAGCAATGGTGAAATGGTTAGTCAAAGAAAATCACAAAGCATTTGATATTTCTTACAATATTTAAAGATACTTCTCAGATGTCAAGATTGCTGCGAGAAGATCCTTTATAAACCAACTCCAGCTAAGGGGCAGTCCCATTCAATCAAATCAATTATCAAATATGGCTCAGTTGCGAGAGCCTTGCCCATTGATCCTATAGTCAGTGGTTCAAATCCACCGTGATCTAAGCTGTCACTTAGAGTGCGGAGAATCGCTAGCTGTCTGTTATTTCAGGCAAAGGAATCACGAGATGTAGTCTAATCAAGAGGAAGGACCTGGACACAGCTGGAAATGTAAGAAGCTTCTCACTATCCAATTATCTACCTTAGGATCTTCGATAGAATTCGTGGAAAATGAGATTCACTGAACTTAATTCATAGAAAAGATAAAGTATCGATCCATTTTCACAACAGCATCTTTGCAAAATATTTTAGCTTCTGTAAGATGCTATGGTAAAACACATATTTAAGAACTAAATTATATATAATCATGAATCTTATCTTAAGTGGCGAATTTAATTGAATGTTAAATGCTGAAAAGATTTGAAGCAGTGTCAACGGGAAAATTCTAAGAAAAGTTCTTGTTTCTTAAAAGATCACTTAAAATGAGTAAATTGCTGTTTAACTTACTGCTGTAATTTGACGATGAAATGGAAAATGCAAGTTTTGAATTGGATCCGGTATCTGCGTCAGTGGCGGAAACTCTGGCAACAATTGAGCCAATATTTGCATCCTCCGATACTGTTCGCACAAAGTTTATTTGGCTGAAAAGTGGTCTGTTGTCATTCTTGTCAAGCACATGAATGTTTATCTTGCAAAAAGTAAAACGTGTACTGCATTACGTATGATCCATTGCACATAACGCATTAAGTATTACATAATACGGTTGACGTATTATATAATATACTTAAAGGATTACGCATTAAAAATTACGCTTTACGTACTTGATAATGCGCCTTACGTATTACATATTACATATTACGTAGTACACATAACGCATTACGCAGTACAAATTGCAGATTACGTACTACATTATATGCTTTACGCTTTACGCATTACGTGTTACATGCTACGCTTTACACATTAAGAATTAAGTAGTACACATTACACATTACATATTACATATTTTTTTTATATATCCATTAAAAAATTACAATACGAGTTTACAAGCTACACTACATTACAAGATTACTATACTATACAGCTATACAATACTACTGAGACGATGCCCCGGGGAGCAAAAGACCATGACTACCCCGAGACCAATTGAACATAGAGATTAAAACTACTGTCCGCCTCGAATTGCATTCCAATGGTCTGCAATTTTTACAAATTTTTTGCATAGGCTATTACATATCACGCATTAGATGCTACGTAGTACGTATTACGCAGTAGATGCTACGTAGTACGCATTACGCACTAGAAATCGTGTTATGTTTATCAAAATCATGTTTCGGTCCACCAACTTGCAGCTCTGCCGCAGTTATGTCAAATTTAAATCAGTTTTGTTTCAGACGCCGTATTTTGACTGAAGTTGATTGAAACTTAGATTGTCTTTGAGCACCTGAATTTAATTCGCTGCGGCAGGAATTCGGCTTATGAAACAGGCCTTACTTTTACATTTGAATGCATGGATGGAGTTCCATTATCTGCTGCCTTCAATATTACTTTGAATTCAGTTTTCTTTTCTCGATCCAATTCTTTTGATAAACTCAAGTCTCCTGACGCATTGCCAACCATAAAAAATTCCATTCCTTCGACGAGCTTATAAAGGATCTGCAATAAAAGATTACAGAAAATTTGAATCTCATGGCACATGTCTTACAAGCTAAAATCATTCTGATTCATTTATGTTGATGATGCAAGCGAAACCAATCTGAGATCTTTCAAACCGTTGTATTTCAGAAGGTTGCTTTCTAGCAGTTGGTTTAGCACAGTTGTCAATTCAGTGTCACCTATAAAAGCTCTCATTTTTCGCCCACCACCTTTGCATCATATCAGCACTCGATTAAAAGACAGCTACCTTTGCATTATCGCCCTCATCTTTGTCTTTGGCAGTAATTGTTGCAATTGTTTGACCAATCTTGGTTCCCTCAATGACTTCAACTTTGTATTCGGCTTGATAAAAGTTTGGTGCATTGTCGTTGACATCTGTGACGTATATGGTAAGAATAGTAGTGGAATTGAGTGGCAGATTGCCTGAGTCAACAGCAATAATTTGGATTTGAAACTTTCGTTGTGAAAATTCTTCGTAATCCAAGTCACCAGAAACGCGAACAGTACCAGTCGAAGCTGTAAAAGCAGATAGGAATATTTAAGAGCCAGATTTGAGACATTCTTACTGGTTAATTACTTCAAAATAAATTACATTGAACAAAAGACTTACGGAAATTTTCTTCATCCAAGGTTTCTTATAGTCTATTTGGGCTACCGTAGTCCATGGACCATGCAGGGATATAGGCACATTAAAAGCAAAAGCTTGGGGTTGAAAATCTCGTTGAACTTTGTGCTTAGCTCCCATAATCTCTCAAAAATGATGAATACTAAGTGTTGAAATGGCGTGCACCGGTAAGGGTTCTCAGTTTATGCGTATATGACATCACTACGTAAGAAGGCAGATATCTAACTTAATCAAATTACACTCATAAATGAACGTGCAAGGAAGTTCACTGAATATCTTACATTCGATGATGAATCTAGAAAATCCATCGCTTAAACTGTACGTGATATCTGCATTCTTTCCTACATCAGAATCCCTTGCAGTGATAGTTGCAACCTGTGTTTGAGATTATCATAAATCAGTGCAAGGCAAGGAAAAACTGTTACAATGTGATCAAAATGAAGTCACAGAGGTTGAGCAGCAAAAAGGACACTTACGGTAAATTCATAAGATGAGCTGAAGATGGGACGAACCTATTAATTTTGAATAGGTTCATCTCTTGACTCATCGTATAAAACAGTTAGAATTAATAGGCACGTGCTGCTGATGAGCCCATCTTGGGCTCGTCGATTTATGATGAACCTATTCGAATAAGTTCATTTTTTGCTCATCGCCATTTTATGTGACGGGATAGTTCGTCGATGAAACTATTCAAATCAGTTGGCAGTCCGCATTTTTTCACTTGGTGTTATCATATGAGCATGCGTGGTATAGCAACGTTAATTCCAGCCAAAGTGTCTTCGACCTAACCTCAGTGATTGCAGCAGCATGTCATCGTTCAGTAAACTTACGTCGATAGTCTTTTCGGAATTCGGGGAAAGTACTGATCAAGAAATTGTGGAATAAGATAGTGATGGAGAAAATGGCAATTTAGCTTCCGTTAGTAATAATCGCCCAGGAAGTGAGAATGAAAGCGCGAGGGGTACTGATTCTGAAGATGGTGGCTTTGTGCACATCAAGAGACGTCGACTAGAATTGCCTTGAGTTTCTATTGACAGGAGTAGCGACCTCGCAATATAGCAACAGCAATAGTGTAAGCACGTAAACTTTTATCAACCTCTGTCTTTGTCGAAACAAGGTGCTATGAGACTGTTGAATTGCTCTTCTTCTTGAACGTGCTCGTAAAATACGGCTAAACATAGCCATTCGTACTTTCCTGTCGTTAGCATTGATTGGCGCCATTTTGAAACTTTGTGCGGGTTGATGGCGCATGCGTGACATTGATAGTACTGTGCAATGGGTTCATCATTCACCATTTCTTAGTCCTTAATTAGTCCTTGATTAGTTCTTGATAAGTCCTTGATTAGTCATTGATTAGTCATTCATTGATCAGGCGGAAGTAATTTTTTTGGCAGATCAGTTGGAAAGCGCAGCTTGACAACAAAACATGGAATAAGGCAAGCAACGATAATCAGCTTTACCATTTTTGACAATGCCTTTTTCCTGACAATTCCAGTAAGATAATTTCCCTTTAAAGTGTTGCCAAGTTTGATTGTCATACTTCGTTATACAACTGTCTTAGTTTACAATGTTAAAAAGAAAATGTCGAATACTATGAAGATTATTGTCATCGCTTAGTTTATTCTACATTTAATCTAGAGCAAGTCTTAATTTAGTCTTTACTTAGCCCTTACTTGACTCTTGATTTATCGCTACTTAGTACTTACTTGCTGTCTATTTCAACCTTGCTTAGTTCCTTACTTAGCCACGCTTATCTCTTACCTAATTCCACACAGTCTATACTAAGTAGTCACTGTGAAGATCTCATTATCTATAGGTTCAGAGAGATGTTGGAAATGTAGCTAGACATTATGTAGTGCAAGTCAAAGCTATTCACGGATAGGACGCAGTCAATTTACCTTATTTTATCCAAGAGATCTAAGAGTGAAATCGCAGTCAGATGTTCGAGGAGACATAAGTGATGCTTAATTCAGCTGAAATAATTCCTGACGCAGCCTTATCAATCCGTGGTATCCTAACTGCAAGAAAGTTGAAAGAAATTCTGTACCTCAGTGCCAGGTAAAGATTTTTCAGGAATAGATGCGTTATAGAACTGAGAATCGAAAACAGGGTTATTGTCATTGGTATCTACGATGCTGACGTCTACAAAAGCAGTGGAGTTGTGCATATCCAACCCTGCGTCACTGGCCTGAAAGCAAATACACAGTCATTATAATCATTTAGTTTGTCAATGCTAACAAAGACGAATCCTATCATCGAAGCTTATTCTAACCATAGATAGTACAGAAGGCTTTCATACCAGAGGGTGGGCAGGGGATAAGGGCTAAAGCCCCCCATCCTCTGGTCTCCTCTGGTATGTAAGCCTTCTGGGAATAGAGTCAAGTCTTTGAACAATCGTTACGAAACGCAGGCTTCTGTGAACCTCCTGATGAAGAACGTAGCCTCCCTATCAGGTAAGTCCTTGCTAAACATCTTTAGGAATCCCCAGTTTCAAGGTGTGCGTATGAAACTGGTCCTAAATAGCTGCTGTTCGATTCAACCCACATGGACGATTCTTGCCTTGCTGTCTTGTTTAACGTGCAGAGAACACGGAGTCAGAGAGACGACGATTAACGCTCTTGTGTTTGAATGACTAACCAACTAACTTATTGAAATGAAATATATGTTTATATAGGCAAATAGCAAACAGCAAAAATTACGAAACTCATCGATTTAGAATAGGAGCAGAAGGGTTGGTTGCGAATGAAGCAAGTAGATGAATAGATGATGAGCTGATGGAAAGTATGACAGGAAATAGAAATTGATTGAATGAATAGAATTGTATAGTTAAGCAAAATGGCAATGACCGTGTAGATAGAAAATATGAGGGTAAGAAAGCTGGGTCACTACCTTTACCCCATAATAGATATGAACATTAAGGAGACAGTCCTTACCAAAGTAATGATTTGTGAAGATATAGGTAGCAAAAAGTTTTATCAAAGATTTGAGATTTTGTGATAAATTCATTTGCCATTTGACATTTCCCTGAAATTGTTTCACACTGTAATTTTGACTTCTTTTTGGTTTTATTTGACCACAACTAGCTGAGTGCATATTTTTGCTTAAGAAAGCCAACTGTACAAGCAGCGATTCTCCTAGCATCTGAATGTAGATGCTTGCATATTGGCAACCTTTCATCTTATCTAGCAATGTCCAAGTCCTTCCTCTCAATGTGACAACGCTTTCTCATTCCCACATGCCTGAAAAAAGTGAGACCAGTACCTCTAAGTGAAAGTTTAGCTGAGGGTTGATTCGAACCAGCGGCCATAAGGTCAATGGATAGAATTTTGAAAGAGAGGTATCCGGACACCAAAACGAATGAGTAGATAAATATGATAGTAAGAATGAAAATGATTATCGACAAGAACCCTAATTAGCAATAGTAGGAAAACAGACATAAAAACAAACACCAAAGTGTCCTGCAATCAAATGACTATTTTCATTTTCCTTAAGTTTGGATTTCACCGCAACCGAGCAACGGGCAAGATTAGCGCAGTGACACCACATGGTTGATGACGCATAAGTTCCAGTAATGTTACCTGTACAAGTATGCTGTAGCTGCTTTTTCTTTCCCTGTCAAGTGTTTCAGCTACTGAGATTAATCCAGTGTCCGTCGCAACTTTAAACGGAACACGCACTGAGAATACCGAGGAAAAAGTCGTCAGATTTCATGACACGTTTTTGAGAAGCAGAATGGCAAAATCTAAACATGTCTATAAATGAAGGCCAAATATCTACTACAGCATGTTCAAACAATAGTTCTTATCATTAGAAACCTGTCCTCCTGGAGAAATCTTTCAAGTCAAAGTTGAATTAAGTAACTGCCATTACTCTGATATGATATGAGCATCCAGTGAAACGAATAAATGGATCATACACAAGGCATGTTTTGTATTGTAATTTCATCTCTGAAATAGCTCACCGTAAATGAAATGATCTAGAAGGTTATGTATACAATTTACATTGAAAACCTATTGGACAAATACTGATGGATACATCTCCACTCGACATACAATCCTACAGCACGAGACACAGTCCCCTTGATAAAAATGAAACATGGACTTGATTCTTAAGCTAAGGAAGTATACGACCGCAGAACTTTGAAAGCTACTGATGCCACCCCATTTTAAAAAGTAACTTAGAGTGTCTTTAATTCTCCAAAACATAACTGAATTTTAATGGTATGATGAAAGTCAAGGCCGTCTTCGGCTACGACTGCGGGGGCAGTGGATGTTTCAGTTGGCAGCGAGGAGCGAGTCTTACTGCGGAGGCGCATTTCTTGTGACATATGGCGCAGTTGTGACCATGGTTGGCAGCCTCCTGAGGGTTTTTGCGCCCTTTTCCGCCCTTCCACCAGATTTTCTGTGCGCTTGAGCTCGAAATTTATGTTTTTTGTTTCGATAGCATTAAATGAAAATGAGGATATGTGGAAACTAAATGTGAAAAACAGGAGGAATTTGACTTTTTATATTGAATGCCAGGCAAGCTTTGAGGTAGGCTTTTCAATACCGCATGCATCACATTGGCATTTTAATTGGATCGTAAAAAGTCATAATTCATCACGAGTAGGCTTTAATAAAAGAATGCTCTAATAGAGGCTACGTGGTGGAGTGAAAAATTCCTTCGGTTCTCACCAATTTTTGCATCTTGTAAATCACAACCGTAAATTTCAGCTCTAAGACAAATGCGTTTGTTCCACAAAAGGGGATTGATTCGAATGTAACGAGCTCGCACTTCCGGTACGATTTCATGGAAATTGGTACCCTCTCTCTCTGCAAGCCCTTGGTACACCTAATAAAGAACAACCGATAAACTTGAAAAACGACTGTGTAATAAGTTTGATTACATTGTTATTAAAATGCTGTTTATCGATAGCCAAATCTTTAGCAATTCAAATTTCTAAAAAGGAAATAGTTTTGATACACAATATTCATTATTGAATATTGACGCGAGACTTATCCATAGTTATGAAATTGCAAATTATTTTCATATGTTTCTCTCCGTTTCTTTTTACACATCTGCACCAGGTCCTACAGAGAAGTTGACAAGTTGAACATGGTAATAATTTTTGAGAGTACAAAATTAAAAGATGATATATTTCTTGAAATTTCTTTAACATGAAAATGATGAAAATGAATCGGACGATAATAGTAATAGTGATATAGTTAGTGCATGTTCTGAGAAGTTTTAGATAGAAGCAATTTTCACAATGAACCAAAACCTACTTAAAATCAACAGATAAAAGATTAAAGCATTAAAGGAATATATATATATATATGTAGCATCATCTTTTAGCGACCACCTGGTCGTATTTGACCTCTGATGACTGTGTGCATTTGATGCTTCCAGCTGCTCGGTCTCTGTACAGTTTATTAGCAGAAGCGATGCAGAGTTAGGACTCCTCTGTCACTGCCTCAAACCACCGTTTCCTGGCGTGACCCTCCCTCCTTCTCTCCCCTGTCATCCCAAGTATCACATCTTTCTTCAAGCTTCCACATCTCCGTGTGCAGTGTCCATGGCAACGAAGCTTCACCCGTGTCATCAGTGACTTTAGTGGGTCAGGATGTGATTCTCGTTGAAAGATTGCGAAAAGAAGACACAGGGGTGCTCTATTTAGCAGATATCTACAAGCACAACGTACCTTAAAAGTATCAGTAAACTGCACTGTGTCGTTGCTGTAAAAGACGGCAAAAGAAGAGACATAATCACTTTCTTGAGGGCGGCCTTGAATCGCTACTTTTGTGACAATTTTAGGCACGCCTAGATCGATTTGCAGGTATTGCTTCTTGTCTGTTATACCAGAGCACCACGCACCTAATAAAAACATGATTTTTATTGTTAATGTTCTAATACTAGATTATGCAAAAAATTTTATTGTTTGAATTTAAACTTAAAAAGAGGAAAATTTTCTAGAACTGACTGATAAACACTCCCTGAATATTTTGCTAGCTTAAAAATTAATGAAAAATTGCATTGTTTGGACTTTATGGCTTGTTGATTGAAAAACAAGCACTCTGCAATTAAGATACATGCTCACAGATCATACGGTCGAAGGTTTTATCTTAGCTTTCAAAAAGAAAATAGAGATTCACATGGCATCTGCATATTGAGATGTAGGAATCACGTGGTGTGGTCCCAGAGAGAAAGAATAAGGAAAGGACTTGGACATTATAGCTGGTAATTTTGCTGGAAAATGTACCTTCCGTTAGCAGGTACAATTGTTGCTGTGGTGAAATGGTTCAGCTCAGCGCAGGGTTGTGAGTTCGAGTCCTACACGTGTCACAATAAAATGCCATTGGTCTCATAAAGTCTACTTCCCTAGGAAGAACTCAGAGCCCTGTCTCTGGTCTCCGCTACGCTCGAAATCGAGTATGCAACGTTATTAACAGGTGGAGGGCATCAGAGGTGATCGGAGAGAAAGAGATAGATCTGCTGAGATACAAACCTTGATATTGAATACCAGATTTCAAATATCGCACGTTATTGAGTCTCCCTTGCGTTGGTGAAAAATCCTTGTTTTCTTCTAGGAGAGTGGTTGATGACGTCACATCATTGGCAGGTATCGTTTGACTCTCCATCCCCAAAGCATCGTTGCACATGGATCCAAGTTGAACCATTTCTCCTTGATTTCCTATACAAACGCAAGGAATTAAGATTGACCAGCCATAAATACCTATTGCCTTATCAATAATGAACAAACGACAAAAATAGTAGCGATAAATGATAACAAATCAATAATAAGTGATGAATTCTTTATCTAAGATTGGCGTGCCTAATAGCTCAAGGCTAATTAATGCCAACCATTTTGATACAATAGTATCAACAAACAAAACGGAATAAATCGAAGAACATAAATCGATCCGAATAAAACCTAAATTTTCAGTAAAACTCTTACAGAATCTACAGTTGCATGTGAAGCTCCAAGCCTGCTACAGCACAAAAAAATGAATAAGAGCATGCCAGTTTGAAGAGTTCATTAAACTATCAGAATATTGTAGTGGTGTGCTTCTTTTCGAATAAAATTGATTTTGGTACATTAATATTTTGGCAAAGAGAAGGACTTATCATTGCACTTGTGAAATTTTGAGCTTTGGTAAAGGGAAGTATGCTATGGTATATCTTTTTATAAACAAGTAAGATTTCAAATACTAAAAATGCATTTACGATGCTTTTGAGGGTGCTAAAAGTTAAAAATCCCCAAAACCATTATATCTAACACATGAGTAAATTACTACATTTCCGTTGCAATGCATATGTTCTAGAAAGCAATTCAAATGTAACGAAAAAATACTTATTATGGAAAATTTGAAGGAGAAGTGGAATTAAACCAATTCGACACAGTTAGTGGAATCCAGTCAACGTGTTCTATCTTTAAGATATAATCAACTGTCATTTTCTAAATGGACTTTTTTACTTGAAAAGACAGACTTTTATGGCGATATAGAAGAAGTTACCCAAAAAAGCAGTCAAATGCCTTACCTATGTCTGCACGTAACAGAGTATACTTAACCAATGCGTTGTCGCCAGTATCTTTATCAACTGCCTTGATAGAACCCAGTGCAATCCCAACTGGGAAATCTTCAGATGCATCAAATTTGTATCGCTGCAGCCCGAAAACCGGTGAGTTGTCATTTACGTCAGAAATATTGACCATAACCTGCAAAATTTGAGATCATTTAGGGTTCGTCAAATACTACGTTAGCTTGCACTTTTCTTCCTCTTCTTCTTGGGAGCATCGAGCTCACTTGGCTCATTTGAAAAACTTCTAATGCATTTTATTCAATGCGCCTACGAGCCAGGGAAATATACACGGATGTAAATAAAAGCAATTTGCAGGTCAAGATCAGCATGAAACGGATGCAGAAGAGAAGGTATATTCACAGCGGCGATGCCACTTAGGTACGGTCAAGAAGAAGACGACAACAGCGTATAAGGTTTTGACGAAAAAGAGGACGAAGAAGCAGAAGATAATGCAGAACCTGAAAAGAAGAAGAAAAAGGAAGACATACAGTAGGAGAGAAGGACAGATTTGAAGAAAAACCACCTGCAATACAAAAGTTACAGATAATCACTTACTGTTGTATATCCAAATCGAGGTGGTAACTCATTGTCGTTAACTTTAACATTCAAAATCATTCTTTGGTTCTTCTCTCTATCAATCATCTTGGTGCTTGTGATAACCCCCTACAATGAGAATGATTGCCTAGGAAAAGATCTTCAAAGCCACTTTGGTAAGAGTAATTATGTGCAGAAGATTGAAGACACTTTAGAAGCAGTCTCTGAATCAATTGTGAATATGGCATATAAATTGATAAACGTCAGAGTCAATAAACTTGATCTGATCTCTCTTCCAACTTACCTTTCGCTTTCTTCTTGCTTCCTTTGTGAGGGCTTTGTATAGGCCACCATGGCCTTTCCTCAACATAGCTCACTAAAGAAAGTCAAACTTATTGCCAAAATATTATGCCTTTGTTATGCTAATATGTTCATGGGTTATTTTGGGTGTATGGAGGCAAGAAGCAGAAACTTGCTTGAACATTTACAGTATATAACTTGCCATTTACAACACACAGCTTGTCATCTTCAAAGCTAAGATCAATAATCTTTCTCTGATCTCCCTATCCTCGTAGCCTTTCGCTTTCTTCTTTCTTCCATGGCTTTTCCCAACGTAACTCAATAAGAAAAGAAAGAGCGGCTGAGAGAAAGATCAAAGCAGAAAATTGAAACGTTTATGTCAAAAAAATTTAGCATCAGATTATGATAAATTCATTTATACATAGGAATTAAAAAAGTTGTCTTTAAGTAAAATCAGGAATGCTTGAAATATCAATTGTACCTCGGCATCTCAATTGAGATCATTCTGCTTAATACTTAATGCATCAATACTGCATACTGTAGTATCATTCTGCTAGATGGGAGCTTCATACCTTGTTAGGATGATTTCAGAGACTTATGAAAAATGCTTGCTACTTCCTCGCTTAGTACTCAGCATTTGAAACATGATTGCAGGAGTTAAAATGCAATGCTACAAGATGACCAGCCCAAACTGTACCATCCACTGTGCTTGCATTAATAGACATGAGAAGCAAGGGGTGAGGAAAATGGAGGAGGAAGCTAATCTAAGCATCAAAGTAGTATAGAGAAGAGAGAAGTGCATTGATAAAGAGAATGGATTTTAAGCACATACTACTACAATACAGCCACGTTCCTAATGTAACATTCACCGTGAAGACACGAAGAGACAAAGGTGAAGATGGGCGCCACCCTAGTCACCGGAATGTCTTTTTAAAAAAAAAAACAAAGCAAAACTGGTAAGAGAAGGATTTCTGCATGCTTGATCTTACCGTGAGCTGATCGATACTGAAGGATTCTTCTTGATTAGCCGTAAAGGAGTATGTCAGTCTACTGCTGATTGAATTTTTAACTGCCTCCATTTTCATCACAAAACTTCCCACCGGAGAATTCTCCGCCAAATCTGCTCTGTAAAGGGTTGAATTGAACCGCGGGTTTTCCTCATTGACATCAATGATGTTAATCTTCAATGTAAGAACATCTGAAAGCCTTGGATTCCCATGATCGGTGGCAGTTACGTTTACAACCAAAACACTTTTGTTGCTCAGTGAACCGTATCTTGTGAGTTGAGAAACATCCAACGGAGATGAAAGTCTAAACAGAGTGTAAAGGATCACCATCTCAAAACGTAAATTTCAATTTTATAGAAAGTTGACTATAATGCTAGTAAAAGTTTGGACAAACATGAAATATCCCTCTTCCATTCCTTTTTCCATACACTTCTCCAAGGACAGTGTGCTGTCTATATAGACTGTCTTACGAGTACATCAGCTTTGCTTCTCCATGGCGGCTCGGTTGAAATTTTTGAACTTTTCGATACGCAAAGGGCACGCTAATTAACTTTTACTTTAAAAATGGTATGCAGTAACCCAAAAGATACAATTTTGAGTATTATTTGATATGACAGCAATAATTTGAATCAGTATGAATGTTCTTCAGAGCCATAAATGCTAGAGTTAGGGGCTGCCAATCTGGTAGCACTGCGCGTTTCGTATTAGCAACATGTGATGATTCACCGATATAAAATTGTAGATAAGCTATGTAAAATTGAAGACAGAACTTTATGGTGGATGCTCCTTCATACATCGCAACTTCATTTGAGCAGCTTAAGTACAATTAGGCTTGCTTCTTTGTGTTGCCAAGCGAGATAAGCTAATTGCAATTAATAATCTGAGTTTCAACAGGGTGGAAATCCATCATGGGATAATACATAAGAAGCAAGCATTTATCATTTTCAAATTGTTTTCCTTAGACTGTACTACATATGATCAATTGAAGAGAGACAGTGACACTAAGAATGTGACTCACGCACCTTATAAGTCCAGTTTTGTTATTTATGCGCAACAAGTCTCCACTGCTTTCTGATAACGTGTATTCTATCTTGCCATTCAAGCCAATGTCCTTGTCCGCTGCTTCCGCAAACGCGACTATAGATCCATTCGGTGTCTTCTCAAACAAATCGATGGTCATTGGACTAGTCGTCAGGAACTCTGGGTGGTTATCATTCGCATCGCCAACGCTTATCAGGAGAGAGAGGTTAGACTGGTGCCCCGCAGTGTCACTTGCTGCCACTTTCAATGCATACCTATCAATGACCTCTCTGTCCAAACTAGCAATTGTTGTCACATTACCTGTGACACGGTCGATCCTAAAGTGCTCGCTTCTCAAACTGAGGCCTATGTTTCCAAAATCAGCACTATCTGCATCACTTGCTTGTATCCGAGTAACAAACGTGCCTACTGGGGCTGTCTCTTCTACCACGATCACATCTTGAGCTTTTTTAAAAACTGGGAAATTATCATTCACATCTATAATGTTGATGACAACAGTGCAGTAGACAACATTAGCAGGCAGTCCGCCGTCGTATGCTGACACATTTAAAGCATAAGATCCTTTAGCCTCTCTGTCGATTGGAGCCTCTGTGCGGATACTTCCACTTGCAGCGTCGATTGAAAATCTTCCATCAGTTCCGGATACGATCTGGTACGCAACGGAGCCAAAGTATCCAGAATCTTTGTCAGTAGCATTCAAAGTCATCACGGGGAATCCCACACCAACATTCTCATGGATTTGTGCTGTGTAAATCAAATGCGAAAAGACGGGTCCGTTGTCGTTCAAATCGCTCACGGTAATCGTCACATTGGATAATGACGTCATTCCAGCGCCAAGCTTGTCGGTTGCACTGACCTTGAACTGGTAACTCTGCTTCGTTTCAAAATCAATGGTAACAGCGGAGGAGGTCCTTATGACGCCTGTACTCTTGTCAATTGAGAATGGTTGGGCTGCAGACCCCACCAACTTGTACGTTATGGCAGAATTGACACCGATATCCAAATCTGAGGCTTGTACCGGAACAGGCTGAAAAAACGGCATTAAATACAATATAAAAAGCTTTATTAGCCATAAGCTTGTTGATAAGAGGAACTCAATACCCAAACTGCTGCATAGCATTCTCGATAATTCTCGACTTTGAGTTCAACGGAAAATGCAACATAGGTTCTTCAAGAACGGTTCCCATAGCCTTCTTCATATAGCATTTCTTCGCAAACTGCATACAATTTGAGCAAAAAAACACGGCTTTTGAGGTTTGATATAAATCATTTCAATACGACAGGCCAAGAAAAAGAAGGCTAAGGAGGCGGAGGTCAAGTAGATAAAGGCCAAGAGGCAAAGGTTAAGTCAGTGAAGGCCAAAGATCAATGAGATGAAGGACAATTGCAACAGTCAATCAAGGTGTAGGTAACCTTGGAAATAAATGAGGAAACATTTTGGTATAGAACTGAAAATAAGTGAAAAAATGCCTGATAAGACAGATTAAAAACTTATGAATGAACAATTGAGAAATAACTTATTCAATCAATTCATTTCCTAGCAAAAGGAATGTTAAAAGAACGAACTGATGGATCAACCTACCTGTCAGTTTTCCTATCAATCAATCAATCAATCAATCAATCAATCAATCAATCAATCAATCAATCAATCAGTCAGCCAGCCAATCAGTCAATCAGTCAATCAGTCAGTCAATACATTAATCAGTCAGTCAATCTACAAAGCAATCAATTAATCAGCAAGGCAGTCAGTCAACCAGTCTATAAATTAGCTTGTTAGTGATTCAATCATTCATTTAATCAATCTAAGATAGAACCTAATGTTATGCATCTAAGGAATATAACAATAGTAACATACAGCATACCATTATGACGTCTTTGTCTCTGTGTGAATTCTCTTCAATTGTCCCAAAATAGCTTTGTTTTGAAAGTATTGGGGCGTTATCATTCACATCAAGTAGTTTGATAGCCACATACGTCAAAGCCTTCAATCAAATCATTTTCATGTGTCAGAATCTTTTACTATCCAAAGGATATGGTCGTCTTTAAAAACTAATGAAATTTGATAACTCGTATATGTTATAATAGCTCAGTAATGAGATTCTTGCAATGGCCAATGGATCGAGTCCACCCTCAGTCAAAAAGAGGAGAATCGCCAGCTCTCTGTAATTCCAGGTGCAGGAATCACGAGATTTGCTCACATCGAGAGGAAGGACCAGGAAATTGCTCGATGAGGAAAAAGCATCTCAGTGTCCATTAGCAATGTATAAAAAAGCGACTCTCAATATGTTACACTATCTCAAGATATTTTTTAAACGCTTTTGCTTTACTGAGTAATACGAAAAGGAATTCGCTTCCTAGATCAAAAGCCTTCTGCTGAGAATTTGACGGAGAATAAACATGCAGTGAGCCACAAGATAGTTACATTTGACACTATATCAAACAAACCTACCATCCTACTGTAGGGTACTCCACCATCTTTCGCCATTATTGCTATTTGGTATGATGACTTCGACTCTCTGTCAAGATTACTTTTGATAAAGAGTGTGGCATTATCTACCTGCAACAGAAAAAGTCGCCCAAATTTGCCAGTTAATCATAATAATGATAATGATAATGAAAGGTATTCATATTGCGTCACTTACCCACATGGATCTTGCAGTTACGGAAAAAGAAACTTTTTTAAATTAGCAGGCGTGTGCTGTATTCTCTTCAGACTGCAAAAAGCATGCGCGGAATAAATCCATGCTTCCGTGTAGCACAATCGATCCGTAGCGTAATGGAAACGAAAGACAGAACTCCATGTTTTATCTACGGAAGTTGCTTCCTTATAATAAATGCGTGTCATACCCGAATTCAACTTTAGCAGAGACAATATGTCAGGCTCTCAATTTTTGAATAGGAAGGAACCTCGGTGCTGGGCTGTCAAGGACACTCGGTCATATGCTTGCAATTTCAAAATCAGTTCTTTGAATATTTTATGAGATATTTTTCAACTGCCTTCTTCATCGATTGTGTTTATGATGCAAACTGTGCATGACACAAATCCACATGCCTTGCTCTGTCGATTTTCAAACTTACCTAGTACACAATGAGTGCGGAGGAGAATCTTGAAGTGCACCAACAAAGTAAGACAGCTAGCGTTTCTTTATTGGAGGGGTCAACCTTTGGTAATGTTGCCTAGATCCAGATTTTTAACCTACCCACTTTTATACCAAAGGCTTCTCAATTTTGCGCATGCTTTTGATTGCGTTATCAAATATATACGGTCAACTCAGTCTAATTGGAACTCGTGAAATTCAAGAATTTTGCTAATTTGAACAAAATTTTAGGTCCCTTTGAAAATCTCGAAACAAAAAATCTCTATAATTCGAATATTTGCAATTCGAACTTTCTATAATTCGAACTTTCTATAATTCGAACACTTTTACAATCTTCAAGAGAGAGTTCGAATTAGATAGAGTTGACAGTATATTCATTTCAACATTGATTTTAAATTTGATGATTAAAAGAATATAGCAAAGTTACAGCATCGCAGATGTTATCTTCCAAACAAATGCTATTCCCATTCTGGAAACTCTCGAAGAATCTCAGGAGAAGACTGCAAAAGAACACATGGCTAGCAGGAAACAATATCGAATGGCAAAGGCAAAAGTGATGCTTACATGATTTTGTATTGAGAATTTCTCGTCTTCATTGCCACCAACGATTTGATAGGTGATAACTGCATTCTGTCCAGCATCGGCATCGCTTGCAGACACATTTAATACCTCACTGCCGACTGAAACATTCTCGTAAATCTCGACTGAGTAGTTTTTCTCTTTAAATATTGGCGCATTGTCATTTGTGTCTCCAATGACTATTTCAACGTGGGTCTGTAATGTAGGAAAATTCAGCGAGATGCTATTCAGTTGACAAAGAGAGACTTCAAAGCTCAACAGAGTTTGTAGGAGCAGTCAAAGAAGGAAGAAAAATGATATAGTTCTCTGAATATTAGCAAGATTTATCCATTCATGACAAACCATCATAATTGTTAACGAATCACTTCTTCCCCTTTAAACATGTCTTCAGCAGTTATATATTGGCTAGTTTTTAACTGTACTGTGCATGCAGTATTCTTGCTTATCGATCTAAATGGTATTGCCTTTAGTTTGGATGGAAGAATTCGGTATTTCGACAAAGCGACGTGTTCAGGTCACGAAAAATGACTGACTGACTGACTGACTGACTGACTGACTGACTGACTGACTGACTGACTGACTGACTGACTGACTGACTGACTGACTGACTGACTGACTGACTGACTGACTGACTGACTGACTGACTGACTGACTGACTGACTGACTGACTGACTGACTGACTGACTGACTGACTGACTGACTGACTGACTGACTGACTGACTGACTGACTGACTGACTGACTGACTGACTGACTGACTGACTGACTCAGCAATCACACATTTGATGCAAGATGATGCTCAAACAAAAAGGAATATTTTTTCAACTACCGATATACATAAACAAACCTGGGATGAGAGCTTAGGGAATCCGGAATCGCTTGCTTTGATGGTGATATTGTACGCAAATGTAAGCTGTCTTTCCAGCTTCCTTGCCGTCATAATCATTCCACTATCTTTGCTTATCTTGAAGTCTCCTGTATATGCAATTAGCAATCATAACAGCATTAATTCAAAAGAAAAAAATGCACAGGAACGATGAAGCTTTGCTTTTAGACCTTCTGCGGTAGTTCTTGATGTAACCATCGTCTTAATTTTCTCGGCACTGATTTCCATGCCATATTTCTTCGCAGTTGAATCTAGCCTCAACTGCGATTTGTGAATAACGATTATTAAACATTTGTTTGATTAACTAAACAATTATTTAATGCAGTTACCAATGTAGTCAAAGGATTAAACGATGGATGCACCTATCTTCAAGACAAATGTGACGTACAGCTGCAAGGAGATGTTTTGAAAGGTTTTGCCCCATTTTTGTTGCTGAATCTTAAATTCAAAATCATGCAACCTGAATTTTCACACTTAGACCAATTCATGAGATCTAGCAGCCATACCTGTGTGCTTTACAAATTATTGTCCAGCAAAAATTGACCTGATTACCAAAAGAGATACTTCCATTTTTACAGATGCTTTCACGGGCATTGTTCTCAGGAGATCAGAGATATTATTCCAGTTCCTCTGAGGCGTGTTAGGACCACCAGAAGCTCAACTCATTCACACAATTTCCAAGTTTCGCCGCCTAATCCACGAACTTTATCCCACAAAGCACCATTCATCCCTAGAACATGCAATTTATGGAACATCTTGCCTTCTTGCTTTCCTGAATCTTAAAGCCTGCCATCCTTCAAATCTAAGATCAATAAACTTGATGTGATCTGTCTCCTCTTAGTCTTTCACTTACTTCTTTCTTTCTTTCTTTTTTTCTTTCTTTCTTTCTTTCTTTCTTTCTTTCTTTCTTTCTTTCTTTCTTTCTTTCTTTCTTTCTTTCTTTCTTTCTTTCTTTCTTTCTTTCTTTCTTTCTTTCTTTCTTTCTTTCTTTCTTTCTTTCTTTCATTCTTTCTTTCTTTCTTTCTTTCTTTCTTTCTTTCTTTCTTTCATTCTTTCTTTCTTTCTTTCTTTCTTTCTGTCTCCGTTGGGGCTTTGTATAGGCCACCGTGGGCTTTCTTCATCACAACTCACTAAAAAGAAGAAAGCAAAACAAATGATCTTGTGGCTGTTATGATAGTGATTTCATACCTCCATGGTTACCGCTTACGATGTCATAGATTATTCTACTGTTGTTAGCAGCATCTGTATCCACTGCAGTGGCTGCAATGACGTTTTGATTAGCCAACGCTCCTTCTGATATAAAGACGGAATAGCCTTTAGCTGGAAACACAGGCGAATTGTCATTGATGTCGGTAAGGTAAACTATGACCTAAAAAAGAATCAAACCATTAAGAAACGGAGATTTCATTTAAAATTTCTTGCATTTTTCAAGCGACAATACACTCAGACAGAAGCACAAATTGCTCGCGGTGGCCGAATGCTGCTATCAGCCTAGACCCAAGCGAGTCCATCCACTACTCATTTGCGCCTCAGAAAGGGAGATTTTATCACGCTGAGATGGAATAAAACCCGTTTTAAACGCCTGCAGGTATTTATTCTATGGTCTAATTGCTTGATATGTGTTGCTTGTACTTTGCGTTTCTGAGGACCAATATCCACTCTGGAACTTTGAGACTCAAAGGAGAAAGTTCTCCTGACTAAGGTACTGGCCAATCGCTTATATTCTACTCCCTAGAGCCTAAGTAATGTTATAACTAGTGCCATGAAGCTATGGCAACTACGAATATGTTCACTCAAAGCATGAGATACTTCCCCTATACAAGATTGCAGTTAAGCTGTATCTGTTCCAATGCAGAGCTTCACGGCAGACTTTTAGTAGAGCATTATCAATTCATTTGACCAGTTGTGGTCTTGCAAAGATAAAAAACGGCTGTCTTCATAGAGTTGCATACATAGCTGTCTCTTAGCATTATATCGTAACGCCTTTATCACGCCCAATTACTTCTAGCAGTTCCTTTGACTTTTTCTAGGTCTTTCTCACTGACCATTTTATACTAAAACCACAAGAAGATTGACAAAAGAAGGCTTAACAACCCCGAAAGTTGATATCAAGCAATACCTTTGCATCCATAACTGATAGCAAGGACGGATCCCCTTTGTCAACAGCACTAACCAAAAGTTCATAAGCACTACGTGACTGGCTGTCCTTTCTTAGGCCGGCCTCCTCCCTGTCCAGTTCCTTGATTGACGTCACAACGCCCTTTATGGAAACAAAGTATATTGCATCAAAAGCCTAACTTTAGAGAATGGAGATGTGATTTTTACTTGGAAAGATAGAATTCGATGAATATTCCAATTCGTTTCTAATGAGAAGATAACATGAACTATAGTGTGGAAGACCTTCATAATTTCATTGATTCAACTTCGTCGGAGAGGTCTTCTAGGGTGGGCCCATTAAGATGCAATTCGATGCCCAGTTCTCCTTTCATAATGCCATTGATTAGACAGAGTATAGAGCGATAGTGACTTTCCTCACTCAAGGACAAATTTCCGTTAAATTAGGTTCAAGTTACGGACCATAGGATCAGTGACGTTAACGTGTTAACAATTAGATTCTTCTACTGACCATCAACTAGACCTATTAAAACATAGACTGGAGTTGACACAAATCTTCAGCAATAATACTTACTGTTTCAGGATGAATTGCAAACGCGTTTCCTATATTTCCACTTTTGATTTTGTAAATTATCTTTGCATTTTCCCCTTCATCTTTGTCTGTTGCTTTGACTGTAGTAACTGTTAGTCCGCTGCTTCCCAGGCCTTCCTTTGTCTCGAATTTGTAAAGAATAGGGTCGAAAACTGGCCTCATGTCATTTTTATCCAAGATTGTTACTCTCAGAATTGCATAACCCTGGAAAAATGCAACAAAAATCGTTGAAAAGTCACAAGCAACTATCACATTGCTCCAGTTCTAATGCATACTCACCTTTGGGTGCATTGAAACTAGAGCAAGCAAAGTTTATGCTAGTGCATTGAGTTTCCATGAGGTGGTTTTGAATGGCTCCTCCCACAAATAGTATTTTGTTGTAAACCGTGCAGGATACAAAGCCTTTGCGGTGTTAGTCCACCGGCTTAATCACTAAGGGACACGAATTTAGTTCAAGTCTTAGTTTCCTGTTAAAATGCTACCTCATAAAAAGCAACAAACTTTAGAAGAATGCATTTGCTTTCAGTTTGGGAAAGTGTTTGATCTTTCATGGGGATGCACCTTACTCAAAAAGTTTCTTGATAGGGTACCTCTGCGAACCACTTGTACTTTTCCATTATTTTATCAGTGGGGAGGAACTGGAAGAGAAATGCAGGAAGAGAGGGAAAAAAGAAGGGGCAGGAAGAAGGTCAGTGAGAGGGGGCAGGGAGGGAAGTATTTCTTCTCCTTACTCAGTCATTTCAATTTTAATGAGAAAAGATATGGAAATGCAAATCATTTTTTCAATAAACTTTGAAAATCTATAGCGACAAAGTTTTAATGAGCATATCCACAACAGTTTTGGATCTTCAGCTCGTTTTAGAAAATACAATGCACTTCGATGTTAAAGTTTGAAAAAATAACATAGCTATGTTTCACAGAGATGAAAAGAAATTGGCATTAATGTGATATTAGTTATTTTTGCCGTTAAATTCTTCAGAAATATGAATCTCAACAAACAGACAAAAATCCTTTTGGCGACACAGCATACAGTTCTTCATCCCTATCAGCAAAATTTGAAAACATTTTATGGAAGCTTTATCAGACCATGATTTTCCCAGAATCGATCATTTGAAAATCCGATATTCCTCCGAAAAAGTTTGGACTTTAGATTTAGATAAAGAAGGGATATCTGGATACAAGTTGTTGCAACAAGTTAGGAAGATGCCCATACCTTACGTCCTCCTGAATCTTCTGCAGAGCAAAGGACGTCATATACTTTTTCGGATTCACGATCAAGCTCCTTGGATGTTGTTGTTATTTCACCAGAAAATCGATCTACAAACAACTTTCCTTTGGAATCTTAAACCAAAAAGAAACACAGTAGGTTAAAAAGATACCTGCTTTGTCCCCCCTTAGCTAAATTTTCACTAAGAGTGAAGAGAGTCACCACTTCTCTGTAAAAACATTAAAGTAGAAGCTACGATCTTGTTTGCTGTACGGAAATTGCTGTTTATGCGTCTCAAGTGATTTTTATTTTGAGATTTATGTCGTGTGCGCGGAGAACATGCAACTAGTTAAATGAGTGGGAAGTAATTGGGATTAATGGAAGGACAGGAGAAAACATGAAAAACCCTGTCAGAAGAACAAGGAAGCAAGCCTTAGCAATTTTCTTCCTTTACAATCCCATAGAATCGCACAGCCTTGCTTTTGGGGGAGAGGGTAGGGAGGGTGGCCATTTAATGTATTTCAAAAGAAACATATCTCCACATCCCTTTGAAACTGTTCTTTTAATCATTTACCTTGCATCGTTCTCGATAGAAATTTACTTGACTCCGGAATGGACAGAGTAATTCATCTTCATGTTTTGTTATTCCTTCGAGATTCAAACAAATTTCACTTACTTTCAATAGAATATCGCAGCAATGAATTTTCTCCTTCATCCTTGTCTTTGGCCGAGATTTTCAGTATAGATTTTCCAGCCACCTCATTCTATAAGCGGATGTGTCATTAGTGTAACAAAGAAAATTTAGATCCATAGTCAATACGAACGATTGGCAACACCTTGTCGGAGAGGTACCATCTGGAAGCATGGCATCTAAAATCACATTGCACAGCACCCGTATCCTTATTGCAGAACAACCACACCCCTCCAGCATTACTTCAACGCCCCTTGAAAATAAAACCCACCCCCCTGGCGCAGATAATTTACTCCCCTAATGCATAACACCCAAACCCCTAATACACAAATCCACACCCCTAGTGCAAGAATTAGCCACCTAGATCATTGATCAAAACTTACTAACCGATACCTACGGCTTCAACATTTTTCCTTTCATGCAGCAAATAAAATCTGGTTCGAATTGGCTTTTTTTGATAAAATAATGAGAAATTGTATGAATAAATCATATTATCAGCATCAAATACCTCATAAACTTCAGCTTGATAGATGCTTGAATTGAATACAGGTATATTGTCATTAACATCGGCAACTTTTATTGTGACATTGACAAAGTCAGAATAAACACCATCTGTGACGGTTATCTATGGAAAATGAAAACAGTCTTTCACAGAAAAGCAGAAAATAATCTAATCACACAGTATACATTTTTGCCTCTTTTTGGTGAGTTTTGTCAAGGAAAGATCATGATGGCCTGTACAAAGCCCAAGCAAAGGAAGAAAGAACAAGGAAAATAGCTGAGAGGAGAGAGAGATAAGATCAAGTTCATTGATCTTAGATTTAAAAGAGGGCAAGCTGTAGGATTTGGGAAAGAAAGAAGTGACTCTCAAGAATGGTAAGACTCTCAAAAAACTGCAAGATCTAAGATAGAGTATAAAGCACTGTATTATTCTAAGAATTGGACTGCACAAAACTTGAATGCTGCATTGAATGACAGAACACGATTTCGTCACATGTAAGATATATTCGTTCTACAATCATCAGAGTATGAAACGTTAGGTTATGGCCACACTGAGAATATAAAGCTCCATAGCTTGAAAAAATCCTAAAAAATACGTGCTACTCTGACACTCACTGTACATCAGATCATAAAAATCATTACAGCACCCTAACTTATGCATCAAATTAGCCAGTTATCATCAGTAGAAGAAATCAAAGTTGTATTGATAATGATCCTTGGGTTGCTAATAAAAGATGCATTTTGTAGGAATCAAAGTACCCTTTGTCTCTGGTGGCAAACATCTTTTACAAAGAAAGACCGAACTATTTTTTCTTAAGCAGCAGCTAAATTTATCGACAAAAATCTAGTCCAAATTTATAGAATTCGCACAGAAATTATGTAAAAGTTCATCATGATAGCAAGAAAGAAATTATTTTCACTTAAAAATACAACAGGCAATTTTCTCACCCTAAGATTATATAAATCTTTCGATTCTCTGTCGATTTTTCCTGCTGTTCTGATAGTTGCTCTGTAATCACCAAGCATCTGCGATTTTGCCAATTCAAATTTATTGTCCAAGTTTCCTTCCCTTATTTCAAACACAAGCTAAATTTGAATAGATTTGAAACAATTTGATAGCGAAATCATGTTGCCTTCTCCAAAATGATAACATTTGCTGCTAAATGCTATGTCTTACTTGCTGAACACTCTCAAAACTTAGACACTCATCTTCGATTACCTAGCCGTCACTTGTTACAATGTTTGATGCTTTTTACTGCCCAACATTTACCTTCTCGTCTTCATTACATTAAAAGCTTTTTAGGTAGAGCTTCTCTCCTTGCAATTCCAGAATCAATAAACGTGCTGGTATCCCCCTAGCAATTCTCTGTCTTCCTTTGTCCTCCTGGGACTTTCTCCAGCACCCAAATGAAACAAATTACAATCATCTATGTCTAATTCAAACTCTCTGGGGGATCATAGAAATGTTTGAGTTGTAAAAATTTTGAATTAAAGATTCGCATTATAGAAGCTTTTTGCTGTGAGATTTTCAAGGGACCTGAAAATTTTGTTCGAATTACAGAAGTTCGAATCAGACAGAGTTGACTGAATCTTCAAAAATAATACAAAATAATACAGTTTGCGTAAGCCAACTCTTCAGTGATGTATATTAATTATTCTTTGAAAAGATTTATGGGCATCTTTAAACTTAGCTTTTATGACCTCCTTGAAGCTAAAAGAATCTTTCTGCATCATCGAAATCTTTGAAATACGTTTTACCTTCTAGTGCATTGCATATATTCAGATATCAAGATAAATAACGCTAACTTTCGTTGTGTTTGACAAATCAGGATCTGAAGCAGTGATAGCCAATACGGATGTTCCAACTGGTACATCCTCTTTAACTTCACCACGATAGCTCTTGAACTGAAACTTTGGTGGTAAGTCATTTTCATCTGTAACTGTGACAGTGACCTTTTAATGAATCAAGAGCGATCAGTTTTAAAACAGTGCGATGTAACAGAAAGAGCCACCGGAAATTTGGCACAAAGAGAAGCAAGTGCCAAACCATCCCCTTGCCTAAATCTTAAAAGATTGGCTCTTATATTGCCATAGATGATGCTGAGAAGTTACTGTGAAGATCAATCAATCTTTTGCAGGAACTTTTGGCAAGTTTGAATGACACTGCTTGTAGATAGAAGAATTCGTATGAAAATAGTAATGATATTTTACTCTGTTGATACCCGCACCAAAATCAATCTGAAAAAGTATTCTTTGATAACCCCCCTCCCTTATTACGAAGTCCTGTCGGCGCCGCTGGTAACAGAAAAATTATATATTTCCAATTTGCTAGAGAAACCCAAAAAAATGCGTTGAGATGGTCAGTCAAAAATATGGAAATGTCAATTTAATTTCGTGCACTAATTTCTTAAAAATTCACAATGATTTGGGCTTACATATGCTTGACCAAGTCTTGGTGGTAAACCATTATCTGTTGCAGTTATCAATAGATAATACACTGCAATATCTTCTCGGTTTAGTATCCCATTGACACTTATTTCACCCTGGAAGGCAAGCGAAAACATTGAATGCACATGTCCGTGCTACGATGCTATACTGTAAGTGCCTTGGAGTGTCATCTCTAACATGCATCTGTTTGCACGATTCAATAACACAGATCCAGAGAAAGTGTAATAGAAACAAGCAAGAATGATGATTATAGATAATATTCGTTGAGCATTTCAAAAGGTTACATTATTGAATATAATTTATCAGACATATGCACGTTATAAACACTTTAATCTAAGATCAATAAACTTGCTCTGATCTCCCTCTTCTCGTAGCCTTTCACTTTCTTCTTTCTTCCATTGTTAAGGCTTTCTATAGGTCACCGTGGCCTATCCACAACATAATTAATAAAAAATATACAAATTCAAAATAACTTAGAACCTATTTGCGTGCTATCTTATTTCATTTTAATTCAGTTAGTAGTATCTGAGGTCCACATCAGCTCTCTCGAGGGCCTTGGTATGAACCGAGTTAACAAATCTAAAGAAATATATACACCGGCCAGTCTGTTTAATTCAAACTGGAGTAATTCGAACGCTTGCTAATTGGAAAAAAATTTTCAGGTCCCTTGAGAATATCAAATGAAATAATTACTGCAATTCTATTATCTGTAATTCGAATTTTTTGTAATTCGAAAATTTTTACAATCGCCAAGAGAGTTCGAATTAGACAGATTTGACTGTATGCAAAAAGATATGGTTCTCTTCAAGAATTATCCATCTTCAATCTAAAAGAGTATTTTTCTTATTTAGCATAAACTATGCAATGCGCTCATTTTTCATTAGCTTTATTTTCTTAATTGCAGTCTTATTGTTCTGTATTCCATATATATTGAGGGAAATAAATCGATTCCAAGCTTGGTTTCCTATTACCAACAATTTGCAACCTTTCCTAATAATGTTCAATTTAGATTTGAACCGGTGTGCTGGCATATAAATGAAAACTGGGGAAAACTTTCAGAGTAAATTCTAATTTGCATTCAAGCCAGGCTTGAAAATCTAAAGCGATTGAAAATTTAAAGCGACAGAGCCCTTGGGAAGTAAAAAATTTTAATACGGATTTGAGTAGATTAGGACGCACCGAAGTATTATTGATTTTAAATGCTTCCTTGTGATTCCCGTTTGTGATTGAATAACCAACGCGTGGCGATGTGTCACTCTCTGAGGCATTGACTTTTACCACGTAGGTATCACTAGGTGAATTCTCTTTAACACTAGCCACGTATGTTGAGGGATGGAAAACTGGGTTATTATCATTGGAATCGACGATTGTGAAGTTCAATATTACTTTTGTGCTGTTCAGTCCCGGATTTCCACTGTCAACAGCCCAGACGGTAAATGTGTACCTATGAAGTGAAGACGTGCGTTATTACGAGAGCAGTAATTGCATCCAGTCATTGATCCAGAAAAGTGGTCTGCGTGATAACCTATGGTATAAGAACAATGAAACTCATACACAGATGTGGATGGAATGATAGCGATTGTCATATTTATTTTGTTATAAAACCATCACTGCTTGTCACTTATCATGTCGTAAAAGAAAGAGACATCTATGGTTTTAAGAATTCAGAATAGTTTCTTCTAGGGCAGTGGCCTGAAATTGTTAGCAACCGAATGCAGCGAAAGAAGGAAACACAACATAACCACTTACTTTGATTTTTCTTCAAAATCAAACGTTGATACAGTTTTTACCACACCGCTCTTCGAATCGATGGCAAACTTACTATCTGGTGAATATCCATGAAACGCAAACAAGCAATTGTTGCCGATATCTCTATCAGCAGCCATCACAGTTATAGCCTGTGACCCAACGAGGGTCGCCTCACTTATCAAAATATTGTCCGGTACTTCGTTTATCAGAGGTGCATTATCGTTTACGTCGATGACTTCGATGTCCACTTGCACAATGGCGTACTTCGTGTCGCCTAAATTCAAATGATTTATGCATTACGAATTCGTCACAGAGAAAAAAATTGATTAATTCAATTTACCTATTCAAAATTTCTTTCACATTGGCATTACAAATAAGGAGAAGACTTGAAGACTATACTTAGCTAATAAGCTAATTTACGCCAAAAAAAATATGTTGAAAGCAATTGTATAACAATCATTTAGAAAAAGCACCTACAAAGTCCTAATCCTTTTAACAAGCACTTTGCACCATTCGCATTTGCAAGTTTGTCCTCCCCATGATTCGATTTTCTCTTTTAATTTTTGTTGACAATAAGCATCCTTAAGTTCCTTTGGTAATGAGATTCGTAAATGGCGTCGAGCATCAGAACGGCCTAACTAGGTGCCCAGGTGGTTGTTGGCTTAGGGGTAGAGCAAATACCTGCAATACGGACTGTCCGGGGTAAAGGTGTTCTCGTGCATGATTCTCCTCACCCTCTCTATCTTCAACCAACAGTAGATGGGTGCCTAGCTTAAGTCTGGGGTAAAATGCGGCGAAGAAATAACTTGCCACCTATCGCAACTATACCCTGGTTCAGGACGTTACCTCAGTAGAAAAGTGCTACTCGAAGCTCCATCGAGTACGGGAATGGAGCTTACTGTTTAGTTTTGCACCAGGACGTGAATTTTGTCATAAAACGCTTTTTGAATGACAGTAGATTAAAATGCCCTTGGAAGAAAAAAAACTCACTGCTTATAATTCTCTATGCCTAAGAAACTTTACAATGCCAGGGCTATAGAGAAAGAAGATTGTGCGTCCCTATGCGCCTTCACAATCATCAAAGAAGGTCAAGCCTCTTACGTCCTTTAGTGAGTTTTCAAGATTAATTTTGGCAAGAAGACGACTTGAAACAGACCGATTGCAAAATAAGGGTAATTTTAAATCGAAACCAACTACACGGAAGGAAGCATTACCTATGAAACAGTTGTTTGTACAGCAAACACGAAAATAAATGCATTCAAATTACATATACGATAACAGGCAAAACGATTGAGGCTAGGCCTAGCACCAAATGTAAAAAGGGATCCAATATCGACTCGTCAAAATTGCATCATTTTACGCCATGTGTCATTTAGTGTCTTAATCTATCTATCTGTATTTTAGTTCTGTATCTGAAAAAGTTCCATCAAGGTTTCTCAAAAGCAAATTAAGTTTTTAGATCAAAACATCTTCTGTACCTCCTCGATCTTCTGCCCGAACGATAAGCTGATAAACTGAGTTGTTTTCTCTGTCCAGCCCTTTGGCTGTCTTTACTCGTCCTTCGCTATCTATTTCGAACATTTCTTTGGAATTTCCTCCTAAGATAAATGATTATGTGGCAATAAAACAAATTTCCATGTTTTGCTCTATAATGCCATTAACTCCTTCATTGGTAGTCCTCTTCTTCTTCTTGCATTTTTTCTTTGGTTTTTTTAGTGAGTTATGTCGAGGAAAGGCCATCGTAGCCTTACAAAGCCTCAACAAAGGAAGAAAGAAGAAAGTGGAAGGCTAACAGGAGAGAGAGACCAGATCAAGTTTACTGATCTTAGATTTAATCGATGGCAAGTTCAGTATAGATTCAGTACAGCAAGGAAAAGGCAAGACGTTCCATTAATTGCATGTTCTAGGGATGAATGATGATTTGTGAGAAAGAGTTCTTGAAGTAGGCAGTGAAACTTGGAAAGGGTGTGAGTGAGTTGACTTTTTTTGGTTCTGACACGCCTCATGGGAACAGGAATAATCTCCCTGATCCACTTAGTGCAATGTGAATTGTTGCTGTCTAGAAGCCTTGTAGTAAGCAGTTTTTATCGTTCGTTTTGCAATAAGCTCATACATCGTTGTAGTTGTTCAGGTTCCATTTAAGAGTTAACCATTATTGAATCATTGTCTGTCTTAATAGTAGGAGAACTGGTACCGAAATCTGTAATGTGCATGATTGCTTTTCTGTGCTTGCTGTGTTGCTCTATGCTATTTTAAGTATTGTAGTCAAAATTTAGTAGTATTGTGCTTCCTTAATCTTACCACTTCAGCTTATATCTAGCTGTTCAGATATCATTACTAGTTAAGGTTATAGCTTGCTGTTCAGGTTTTATTAATAGTTGAGCTTATAACTTGCTTCTGAGATTTTACTGTAAGAGTCAATCATGGTGGCCATGCATCTTTTCCCACTATACAATGGTCAGATTGCTATACCATAATTAATTTATTTGATGATAACTGAATACATAAACACAGGATCATCCATCAGCGTAAAAGCAGTGTCTCCCCGGGCTCTCACTACATTTTTTGTCATTTCTGTATGCCCTTCGCCTGCCCTCCTAGCAATTATGCAGGAACGTGGCGTAGTAATATGAGTGAATTAGTGTAAGGAACAAGCTGGTCAATATACACACTATGCAGTTGCTTGGACGGGATTCCTTTTAACAAGGTGCTCCCGACACCTTGAATGAGCTTTGGACTCGAATTCTCTTACCTGTAATAAAATACTGAAGCGACCCGGCTAGTCCACTATCTGCATCAGTAGCATTTACAACAACAGCAACGATTCCAACAGCATTTTCCTTGACCATCCCCCGGTAGGAAAACCTACTGAAGACTGGTGCGTTGTCGTTTGCATCGGAAATATTTATAAAGAGGTTGACGGATGTAGAACGAGGCTGATTTCCTTTGTCTTCTGAGACGATCTCCAGATTAAAACCATTCGGATGAATTTCTCTATCTACGATGTCCGCCGTTGTTACAAGGCCTAAAATTGCATAATTCATACTGTTTTAGCAATTTTATGATCTCGTGTCACGTAAATTTAGGGCCAGTCTTGCTTATGCTGATAACAATCACAATTACCCAACCTTCTTTCGTGAAGAGGAAGAGACAGTACAACATTTACTGCACGAGTGCCAGAGATGGAATGGGCTGAGGGAGGCATTGTGGTGGAGGAGAATTACGGAGGATGAAAAAACTGTCTGCATACCATACTTGATTTCCAGCTTAGCAGAAATCAGAGATAGCCCTCTGAATTTTTTCTAGAAAAGTGCATCTTATGAGGTGGTTTCCCGTTGCCTGCCATACCAGTGTTATTTTTTATTGTGAAATGTGCAGGTTTTGAACTCACAACCCCTGTGATACGAGTCCTTAACCACTACACCACGGCACCAATGAATGAAGACGAAAGAATTTGACGTATGGAGGGATTGGAAATCCTGAACCCGTTTTGGAGTTCCTAAAGGTGATCGGATGACTGCCAAATGCACATGCTAATTAGATGGCTGTGGCGAAGAGGTGAAGAGATGGTAAAGAGGACCTACCCGTATCTAATTGGATCGCAAAAGTTCCATTTGCGCCACGTAAACTGTAAGCAACCTGACCATTAGCACCGGAATCGGAATCTTTTGCGTTGACTTTGATCACTGATGATCCAACTTTTCTATTTTCTGTTATCAGGGCATAGTATGATTCTTTTTCGAACACAGGTGCATTGTCATTGTCGTCTAGGACTTCAATTGTGACTGGAACTGCTGTGGACTGAAAACTTTACTCGATCAGAATATGGAAATAAAGATCTTCAATAGATTTGAATTTATAGAATCTATGGGCAAACATTTTAACCCTCTTAGCATTTTTTACATTAATGTATTAAATCTTTCAGGTACTGAATGAAATAATCTTAAAATGTGGAAATTATAACCATTGAAATTATGCCTTGTCCTTTTCATGAATAACTTTCTCCCATATTTAAATATTTTAGATACCTTAGCCGGAGTACCACCATCAAGTGCTGAGACTATCACGGTGTGTTTTGCAACTGCTTCGCGATCTAGAACTTTTCTGCTTGTGATCCTACCAGTGCTTGAATCGATGGTGAAATAGTCACTGGTAACGTTGTATGTAACAGTTCCATTGAGCCCAGCGTCTTTATCAGTAGCAGAAACCTAAAAAGGGGACAATTATTTAGCATAAATGATCATAATAATAATAATAATGATAATAATATACCATATTTGTACAGGATACACTTTCATTAAAGATGTTACTGCTATCAACAAGAGTCCTGTTGAAACCAAAAATGTTAATGTAAAGGGGTAAAACTTACAAGAGATAAAGCAAAAACTGTAGAAGACTTACTAGAAATTAGGTTTTGAATTTATGAGAAGATTCAAAAGGATCACAGGCATGCGACTAGGAGATTTAAGGGGCAAGAATATGGATCATAGAAATGGCACAATAGCAATATTATCTAAAGAAAATGTAGGCTGGAATTATATTCTTTAGATTTGGAAGCGAAAGTACAATCACTATCGGTGCTATCGGTAAGAAAGATGAAAGTCAAGCACCCGAGAAAATCAATTTCCTTTGAGAAAAAACACTCTATGGTTTCTTATATCCTTGAAAATGTGTTTAACGTGTAGTTTACTCGTGGATGTAACTCCTCTCTTCCCCTCTACACATATGCCTTCATTGAAGCATCATTGGTGAGTTAATTTTGAGTCTTGCTCTGCATTTTTTCATATTCTAGATGAATGGATGCCCTTTCTAATAATGCTGCGACAGCCCACCTCATCACCTTACCATTTACCTGGGCCTTGGAACGGCACTGGTATTTCCAACGACTTGCCCTAAATATTGGACTCTCACAAAATGTTTACCTGCGCAACGAATTGCCCTGGTGCCATGTTTTCCTTGACAGTTCCGTCATATTGTGCTTGGGAGAACTTTGGGAATTCATCATTGTCATCAAGCACTTCAATATCAATGATTGCTGTTGATCTCCTTGTTGGACTACCACCTGCAGGTAAGTCACTGAAGTTATATAATGTAAGAGTAAAAAACTGGGTCAATGATGCGATTCAACGATAAGGGGTGGGAAGCAAAATGGACCTCATACCATCTACAGCAGCAATCTGCAATGTGTATTTTGAGACAGACTCTCTGTTGATCACTCCGTTATTAGTCATCGCACCATTTGTGGCTCCAATTGCAAACATGTTTCCAGTATTTCCAAAAGCTATTGAATAAGTTAAAAATCCATTTGTTCCTTCGTCTTCATCTATTGCGTACAACTGAAGATGAAAGAAGGTGATAGTTCAGTCTTGTTTTGAACCTGAGAAGTTGAAGCAATATCAACTCCTTATGCCACGTGAATAGAATAAAGCTAATTGCTGTTTCCTTAGAAATTGGTCCATGAAGTTCTGCAAACACAGTAAATGGAATTATTTGGGGGTGCCCAACTGGGGTTCTTGATTGTTTAGCTTCAATGATCCCCGACGGTATTGCCGTGCCGCCATTGGACTTCTCAGCCGCAAAAGACATTGTCCTCAGATCTAACCTATGCAAGTACGGAATATTCACCTTACAAAATTTAGAATTAAACCACCTAAACTATACTAAATCTCCCTAAAAGAAAGCAGGATAAGCTGTCCTTGTCAAGTGCTAAGCTGGGGAGTAGCATGTTCCGTTTGAAAAGCCTTCATTCGACTCCAATCAGCATCTATCCCTTACCAACCGCATAAAAAGGGATCAGTCTGCCAAATGGCAACAGGTGCGCATCTTTTTAATGCAGAAAATGACATAAATTCCAGCTGAAGGAATCTCTTGAGAGAAACCTGATTTCCGCAGCCACTGTGCGATTCAAAAGACATCAAAGTACTTTCCCTTGTCAATTTTGTTGAATAGGGCGGCGCCCATCTACAACTGTACAAGCACAATTAATGCTACAGTTTGGGGCTGGCCATCTGGTAGCACTGTGTGTTTAGCTATCATGTTCTTTCCCAAAGTGCTGAATGCTAAACAGAGGAATAGCACGTATCATTGTTCAAGTCTTTGGTATGACGTCACTGTGTATCAAGCCTACGGCACACAATGCAAGCACTCTACAACTAGACTACGGATTTTACTATTGCCAAAACAGAAGGGGAATTTTTGTCCCCAATCTTCTTTCTAATTTAGAGAAGTCAGAAGCATCTGGCTGGTGGTGCAAAATGAAATTTTCAATATGTTTTCTTAAATATTCTCTAGTATATACGCAGTTTTTGATATATTCAAAAGCAGCATTTCTGGTTTGAACTAAAAATTAGACTTACAACTGGACAGTACAAAACGAAGAAAAATTTTAAAAGCGTACTCGTGTGATTTCTGAATTTATTGGAAGGTTTTCTTGAATCCTTAAACTCCACAGGTCCTTGTAAAACCTTGGCTGGTTGTCATTCACATCGCTGATAATTATTTGAACTTGTGTGTAATTCTGCCTCGGTTCGATGGGGTCTTTGTCAGAAACCATGACGTCTAAGGTATATGATGACGTCACCTCTCTGTCGATGTTAGCCAATGCATATATTTCTCCATTATCATCATTCACCTCGAAAATTCCTATCGAAAGATACATGAATGCTACAGTAAGGAACATTGGTATTGAAAGCATATATTGGAAAGGTATAAGAGAACTTCGAATGGAAAGAATATTGGACAATTCATTGTTATTCAGCTAATGGCATCAACCTTTTATCACAGTTTATTTAGAGAAAGTATGAAATCATATGCAATTAGGTCAGATTTCAAAGCTTTTTGTAGAGCCTGGAAATTTTCATCAGACGCAAACATCTGTTCTTCATATTAGCTTTTAGGGCTTCGCAAGAACGCGTATCTATAATGCTGTTCAATAAAGCATGTTGCATACAGCGATTACATTTTTGCTCTGACAAATCAGATATTGAATCTTTCCTGAAGCCCTATGGGACAATTGCAAACCGAGGTCTTTTCACTCGGCTTACGTAAAGAGGCTCTGTGATCTTCAGAGCAAGCAAAACAATTGTTATTTGCTAATAAAGCCTGTAGATATTGATGTTATATGGAAAGCTATCCAGCCGACGTGGTCCTGCTCCAGTGCCACGTGTGTCCTTAGAATTACCCCTGATTAATCATCTACCGACCTTGGAGGGAAGGACAGCAAAGTTGGCTGTTGGCTTATGGTTGATGACTCCGAAGATGGGATTTGAACCAACGCAAATAGACCCAAAAATATTCAAAAAAGGCTGGTCACAGGCTGGTCACAGCCTTTCACCATTCTACTCCTAAAGCATGGGATGGTGTACATGCGAAATCATTTCAAAAACACCTGAAAGCACATTTATAGATTTATTGCACCATACCTGTTGCATTTATGGCGTCTTTCTTCATTGGCTGTCCAGTTCTTCTCTCTAGAATAGCGATGAACTATGTTTAAAAAATATTCTCAATGTTTAACTTTAAAGCAGTACTTGAATATAGTTGTCTGTACTTGAATGTATTTTAAAAGGCAAGTAAACAGCTGTGACCTGAAATCAAATCATGAAATCAATATCTCTTATGATCTAATATCGGTATCAATTAAAAGCAGTAAGGTATTCTCCTTCAATCAAAGTATCTCTTGCTATGGGACATTGTTTTTTACTAAGAAAGTCACCATTTGCTCTCAGAAAATTAATTGCACAGATGAGATCACCAGAATTGTTAGTTAAGAAGGCCTGGTACCGAACCTAAAACCGGGAACGCTTGAGTGGATTGAGTTATAGGCCACATTTTGCAAAAGGAAGCTAGGTCACTTTTTTTGAAAGTAGATAGAAATGTGTTGCCATCAAGAGAGTCATAACTGCATCATCATCAATTAACGTTAGAAGTCATCAACTTATGACTAAGAAAGCTTTGCAATACCGGATATTGTATAGGCATGCATGACTTCGTAGTCTTTAAGCATATGTTTCCAAATGACCAATTCGCCTATGTAAAACCTGCCAAATAGTTGAGCATAGCCACTAGCGTCGTTAGGTCGTCCAATCATAAATTTGGTGTACGCATCGGCAATTTTTGTCACTGCTGTTACTGTGTATGCCTTAAGCAACAAAAATAGCCATGTTTAGAGATACACTGGGTAGAATTTTAAAAACATAGCACAAAGCTATGGTGTTTGATTCAAGTGGAAAATACAAAGGTATGCTAAAGACAATGAAAAATGTTTCTAAAAGTCCTTAATAAGAGGAAGATCTTATTTAGAAGGGAGTTACAATCGTAGCTTGTTACGATACGTTTCATATACTTTCTTGTCAATTTTGTGGAACTTTTTTGCAGAATTTCAGATTTTCTTGGCTGTACCAATGACATTGGTGCAATATAGTCTTCATTGTCTCTTCAATGGCGGTCAAGCAAAACCCCTTTGTACTTTTCCTTTATTGTGTCATTGTATTTTGAGTTCCTTGGGATTGGGATTGAGATCCCTAGAGACTTTTTTGTGTAATTCCTTTTATATTTCTGTTAACATTAGTATATTGTTCTCTTGTATTGAGAAAGAAGGTTTTGACTTGGTCAAGAGAAAGATGGAACATTGTCTGCAGTTACTGACACCGTGTAAATTTTGTGCGGGAAAACTAGCAAACTAGTGCTTTTAAAAATGAGGTACATCCTTTACGTTATTGTTTCAATTGTCAACATTTTTTCTTCAACGTAAGTTACCAAAGAAGCTGTTTGTTACATAGCTATATGCCATGGGATGCAAAATCTTTTAGCAAGCCTCCTAACAAAATGAAGGCTGAATCATCAATCGTTAAGCGCAACACTGTCTTTAAAGATTTTCAAAACTACGACTTTGACTTTTAGCTTGTAACTATCATTGCAGAATTTTGAAAACTTGCACAAAACTTGATGTAAACGCTTTAAAGTAAACAAGTCCTTGATTGATGGCAGAAAATCCAATTTTGCGGAACGAGTTGACCTGCATAAATATCATTTCATTATCATGATTATTAATGCCAGTCCTCTATCTATGGAGCAACCGGCCATGTAGTACAGTAGCCATGTAAAGGATTCACTTATCAATTTTTCACTCAGGGCTTTGGTGTATAGAAACACAAATATCAACTGCATATTGTGGAATTGTACGCAGCACAATAAGAAATATGGCACAAAAAGCTTACATTAGTGATAAGTAAGCCATTCACATAATACGACAATCCGTATTCTTCACTCCATGTTATAGTAAAGTGATACCAGGTTGCTGGTACGGATTTGATGATGAGCTGGTACTCTTTTGATAATGTAGCCAACAGCAACTTGAAATGGCCTGCTTCGAAGCTTAATGCGATCCCTGTAGCAAGATTTGACTGCGCTCCAGATGACAAAATGTATCCCCCAGCTTCAAATTTTATCCACATTGCAAGAGATAGACCGTTTTTGCAAAGTGATGGATTGCTGATGCAATCATCTGCAAGAGAATTGATTTGATTGACCACACGTGTGCATTGGAGATACATTGTTACCAGCCGGAGAGCAAGAAAGTGCAAGTGACTCCACCCCACTGGTAAAAAGTCCTACCTCGGCCAGTCTGTCTGATATCATTCTTCACCAAAAGTAATGTTAACTTGTTTTCTTCTAATTCTCGCCTCCTATCTAAAAATACCGTTCCAGTGCCACTTGGGCAAAATGAAAGAAGTCTAATAAAACAGCCATTTTTACATTCAATCAAAATTCTAGCAAGTCTACTTAGTAAGTTGCAACCGATACCAGCTCAAAAGAATATCTAGTGATCTGATATACTCTTTCCTCATTGAGAATTCATTATAAAACGCTGTTGAGGTAACATAGAGATTATGGTCTTCCATAATGCACAGAGAAATGGAAGCTTGATTTTTTATCATGTCAAATATGGGAAACTTCTGACAGTGATGGAATATCACATTGAAAGTTATACCCAGATTTTGATCAAAGCATGAGAAAGTGGATCAAAGTCGATGAATTTGTTTTCGTAAATCATATTTGGAAGAGACTCTGGTAGTCTGTAAATAGCCCTAACTATGGAAAAAATGAAAAGGCTAATAAGAGCGAGATGAAGTATATCGACTTTAGATTTCAAATTAAAACAAGTAGACAAGATTAAGGAAAGAAAGAAAGAAAGAAAGAAGTATATAAGATGCTCAATAGATGGCCAATTCTTGAAGTTAATGCTCCATAGACTGGTACCAATGTTTCACTTTAATTTATTTTATATACACTGAAGTATAAGTTTCACATTCTCATTTTGGCCACTAATCAACCTTTCATCCCTAGTGAGTCCTTGATGGAAAGATCTTTGGTACAAAGAATTCATGCTTCTCTCCTCTATAAAATACAATCCCTTACAAAAGGGCATTTTCTCTTGTCGAAGGCTTAGTAAATAAAGCAAGATGCAAATAGACCCACTCTTGAAATCACCGACAAGGATGTAGTTTGGAGCGCCAGATAGCTTCGCAATTTTACCCATTGCAGGATCCGTCTCAAGCTTGGCTCCAAACAACTGAGCTGTGGCATTATTTTTCTTGTCGTAAATTGTCGAAGGCGATGCAAATGAGTTGAAAAGCCAATGGAAATCAAAATAATAGCCTAGAAAGCAAATAGAAAAATGCTGCAGAACTTTCTTTGGTTTTAGAAAAATTCGTAATTGAAACTGTCTGTTGCGTTACAACAATGTTCAATTTGACTTTATCATATCACCATACATAAATGCAAAGTCTTCTAAAGGTTTTTTAGATACTATCTCCTGCGACATTTCGTTCTTAATTACACAAAGTCTTATAATGAATTATTGAATGCACACATATGATTAGGTGGCCGCATCCATTGCATATTTTACCGGATCTGGGCTTGATACCCGTTTGTTCATACCTAAACTTGCAAAATGGTGCATGCTCCTTTTCTACTTAGCATTCAGCACTTTAGGAAAACAATTTCAGTGAGGGATAAAATTTTAACAGATGAGCAGTCCCCAATGGTAGCACTGTGTGTGCATTACTTAGTGGCCCAAAATCTAAGTAAACAAGATGGCTACCCACTTTTGCCAAAAAGGGGGCCGGATGGCACTTTGAATTTTTTGTTGAACTTTGAATTCGATTTTTGCTAAAGATAGATAATTTTTGAAAGTATCGCAGACTTTCTATCATGATAATCTTCAAAATGTTCAAACAGCCTTCGTATTGCTATAGTTCATCTCATCCCTTTAATAACATTCACTGCAGTTTCTTCTTCTTCTTCGTCACTGCAGTGAAAACAAAGCGACGACAAAGCAATCTTGACCATTCTTTGCCATCAAATTTGGACGAAATTTTAATAACCAGTAATTGCAGTATGATTGGATCAGTAACCAGGACACTGCTGGATAATCAAAGCTGCTCAATGCCATGAGCTATGCCCTTAGGTAGAAAGTATAAAAAAGTGACAAAAGTTTTCCTTCGGGACCTGCAATAGGATATTCAATGCTGACGGAAAAGCTTACTTGACATGTTGATAAATCTATATGTAAGGGAACCGTAAACAGAATCGGTTGCATCCGAATCATTATCGTAGGCTTTGATTTGGCCAATCTTCATCCTTCTTCCAGTAAAGTTGCCCTGTTAAAAGCATAGTAGGTAAGTGTAACGTAAAAGGAAAGAAGGCAAAATAAATCAAAACGTCTATTCTTATATTGCAGTGAATTGAAGCAAAATGGGACGCGTGACTGTGCAAATGAAAATCAAAAGTTGTAATGGAAATAATGACACTATGGTCATAAATTTCGCGCTGCTCCGACAGGCATCGTTTTGAGAAAGGAACTGTGATTCCGATTAATTCCGATGATTGGTGATGGTGATGATGGTGATGATGATGATGATGATGGTGAATTTGATAATGATGGTGATGATGATGAATGGCAATGATAATCGATAATGATGGTGATGATTCTTGATGATGATTGTTGGTGATTATTCGTGATGATGATTAGCGATGATGATTGGTGTTGATGATGATGACGGTAATTAGTAATGATAATCGGCAATGATAATGACTATTCTTAATGATGATTGGTGATGATGTTGCTATGATGATTAGTGATGATGATTGGCGATGATTTCTCTAGCGATTACATCAATGCTAATTTTTGTATGTTAGTGATTTCCTAGAAATACTGACCTCAGCAATAGTGAAAGGTCCTACATAAGTAAAGAAAGGCGTGTTGTCATTCACGTTTTCCAGGTTAATTGTAATCTTTGATGTGCTATGAAAGTCAAAGCAATGCGTGTAAAATTTATGAGTAAGAACTGCAAAAATTATGAGCATCTGTGGGAATGTAATTTTCTAAATCCTTTGAAACCAGAAAAATAGAACTTCTAAAAGGAAATTATAAGCCTATTTAGATTGATGAAAATGGTGCATATATCAATTGTAGGAAATTAAAATGAAAGAAGAATTCTTATGCTGCTAAATGATCCTCTTTTCATAGAGTAAACATTTCCAAGGGTTCCGCTTTATCTGCTCTAAAGTATACCATTTTTTGAAATTATTATCTTTTTGGCTTTATGAATCGTAATTCTACGGTAAAATGAATAACTGCGTTGCATACTCGATTTCCAGCGTAGAAGAAACCAGAGGCAGGGCTCTGAGCTTTTTCTAGGAAAGTGGAATTCATGAGGTGGTTTCCCGTGGTAATTTTGAAAGTGACACATGGAGGAATCGAACTGACAACCCCTGTATTGTGAGTACGCATGCTTAACCACTACGCCATGGCACCATTAGATAAGAGAATATATGGAGCTAATTGCAATGCGTCGGTACCGTGTCAGTGATTCACATGCAGCTCAAGCATGAAGAATATCTCAGTAAAGAAATCAATTGATAGTGCATTTTGAGATCAGCCAAGAGAAGAAGTACTACTATGAGGGTAAGAGACTGTCGTCAGAAAAGAGAGTCCAAGAATAGATGGCTGACATTCGTCGTCAATGAATTCTCAAAGCCTCAGCTTAGACACTGGATGATTCACGCCAGAACAAATGGAACACCATTCGGGTGTTCTGAATGGGTTAGCCACATGCCATTAGAATAAGTGACAGGAGTGCAGAAATGCCAATCTAAAGTTGGATTAAAGCTAGAAGATGAGGAAGAAGAAGAAGGAATGATTCTGAAACTGCACAAGAATTTCAAAAAGCAGCTTGCTTCTATGTATATGAAATGTAAAACCCAGCTGCTATCGTTAAAACTAGTATGAACCGAGACACGGTACTTGTGATATAAGTTTTTTTTTAGTGAGTTATGTGGGCAAAAGCCATGGTAGCCTATACAAAGCCTCAACAATGGAAGAAAGAAGACAGCAAAAGGCTACGAGGAGAGAAAGACCAGATAAAGTTTATTGATCTTGAATTTGAAAGATGATAAGTTGTATGATTCAGGACACCAAGAGGAAGGCAAGACGTTCCATAACTTGCCTGTTCTATGGACGAATGATGATTTGTGGGACAGAGTTTGTAGATTAGGCAGTGAAACTTGGAAAGGGTGTGAATGAGTTGAGCCTTGAATCATCTCCAACTAGTTCAACTTAAAATAAATTCTAGATTGATCTTACCTTTTTAGCGGAGGGTTGCCAAAATCACTTGCCTCGATGCTTAAGCTGTAGCTTCGTACTTCACCATCGTAATCAAATATTCTTGTGGTGGTCACAGCACCATTGAGTGGATTTACATGAAAACCCTATGGTATAATTTATTATCGAGTGAGGCCTCCTTGTGTGACTTATTCTTGCGTTTTAAAATTATCTGCTAAACGAGATTAGCAGATTGCTTCAACGAAAATCAAATTTTCTCCCCTTGCAGAAAAGTTCCCCGTTCAAAGGACTAAAATCTAACAGCTTCTAAGCCAATTTCAAACATGCCGTAGATGCAGTATGTTCAAAAATATCCAAACAATCATTTATATCTGAATCTTCCTTCTTTATATGCAAATTTAAATTTCGTTATCAGCAGTTCGCTGTATGCTGCTTTAATTGCAAGATTTCAACTGCTGGCCTCTTGTCAATCAGTCTTTGCTGAAGGCTACCGTCTAATGAATAGCTGATATGGTCACTTCAATAACAGTATTGAGGCAGCAGCTAACGATCCCGAGACTGTAGATTGTGAACCAATAATATCGAGTAAAATAAGGTCGGGAATGGCTTCTGCATTTTCGTTTCTTAAGCATTTAGGCATCCGCATTAAGTAGATGATACTGTTAAGTGCTAACTGGCCATAGAGTAGATGGTTCACCTTGGCTTGATTCTAACGAATGTGTGAAGATTTTAGCTTCACTTAACATCGGTATATTTCAGAATTTCTTGAGACTACCAATAAAGAAGTGAAAAAATTTGATAAAGCATAGCATGGTCTAAGCAAAAAACAACTCGAACCTGGTTCGCTCCTTCGACCATGTCAAAGCTCAATTGTCCATTTCTTCCGCTGTCTTTATCAGTACAGTTTGGGGTGAAGATTAAACTTCCAATTGAGGAATTTTCCATGATGGAAATGACACTCTCAACTGAACGAGTAATAATGATATAAAGATTAGTAACGAAATGGGAACAAGTTGATATTGTAATCTAAGCAAAAATGACACAACATATTTTTACTGACTTGCAGCATAGCACAACATTTTAAATGAAATGCCAGACGCTCTTGACAAAAAGGGTCATATATCATACTTGGGAAGTCATCAAAGTCGTTTTTCGCATTGTACTTCCATATAATTATCTAATCATTTCCTATATTCTGGATGAATCGAGTGTCTTTAAATGCCACACTTCAAGTCGTTTGGATTGAGAAAGAACCAATTTTGTTTAGCTGGCTAGATTCACCACCCAACAGATCAAGATATACCATCCCTTCCTCGCTGGCATTCTCGAAGAGAAGTGCATAAAGAGAGATCATATACTCTGAAAGAAGTTCAAGAGATTTGGAGAACTAAGCGAATGAGTTGGACAACGAAGCAAGGTTGTGACATCTTGAAAGGACACATGACCAGCTCCATCTACCCTTTTGGTCGAATAATGGAACTGGTGAGATTTTCTTTTATGTGCAATCTAAACCAATGGTCAGCACATCTCTATAATTCATGCAATTTTCCTGAAAACTCTGCAAAAACACATCAAAAGCAATTAGAGAAGCAGTCAATGGAAATGTTTTTCTCATGTAGTTCTTGACGGCACTAAGAACCTAAGCACACTCACCAGGATTGAATAGAGGCCGGTTGTCATTTGCATCTGTGATTGTTATGTATAGCTGAAAAACACATTACCAGCAGCTGAGGTGACAGTAAATGGTTCGAAATTGCAATTGTGATGTAAAGATGTAGCTAGAGTTGCTTGGAGGTATGTCGATAAAGCTAAAACATGTCACAGTATTAGAATGTGGATTGCTGACGCTTTTTGTTGAAAAATGAATCAAAGAGCGGTAACATAAATTGTTATCATTGCAAGCTGCTTACTTTAGCGATGGAACTTCTTGGTGCAACCCCCGTATCCTTTGCGAGTATCTATCAAAAACAATAATGGATCGTTTTATGCTTGAGAATACTGTTGTATTTCAGGGAAGGCGAAGAAATACTCCTCTTTCACTTAGACTCCATCTCTATTAAGTTCAACACAGTCCCTCTAATACTCCGGTTGCTTACGGTTTTCACAGTAATTGTTTACGAACAACTCTATTCCCATGTACACATGAAACTACATGTGAAATCAAGTAGAAGCTTTAGACTCCCTGTTTTACAACATTTTTATTGCTTATTACATTAACACAACAAATACCAGGTCCTTTCCTCAAGAAATTGGGCTCCATATTCGAAACGAGGTTAGAAGGGTGCCTTGATAGAACGGTGCTATTCTGATCCACTGCATTATGAGGTAGCTTTACCAGCCCTTTCTTCGTCGTAGACTAACCCCAGATTTACATCAGGATGGCATATTTCCTTCTTACATTGCTAAAACCTGACATCTAAGGGATACCTCAACTCACAGCATCAATTACGTATAAAGTACAGTATATTAAAAAAGTTTGAAATTTGGATACTGAGAAGCTTTCTCCTTATCCCAGTGTCCAGATCCCTCCTCTCGATGTGACCATACCTCCTAATTCTTACGCCTTGAATTGCAGAGAGCTTGTGACTCTCTTCAATCTAAGTGAAGGCCAAGCTGAAGGAGGATTTGAACCATTGACCGTCGGATCAATGCGTAAGAATCTTACCACTAAGCTTTCCTGACACCCAGGTATGCATCTAATACTGAGTGGGCATGCAGATGGCAATAGGAAAGGTGTATGAAGATGTACAGATCCCTGACTGTCTACAGAGTTGACATGCTTTCTTACTACCATATCAATCACCATTCTTATACGTACGAGACTACGATGAGTTTGGCTTATGAATGGATACGTACAGTTAACTGGAAACTGTCTTCATTACTTGGTGGATCTCTTTCGATTTGACTTCGAACGGTCACAGTTCCACTTTGCGAATCAATCATAAATCTCTCGACTTCATTGCCACTCAAAATCAGGTATTCAATATTCTTGTTCACGCCTGAATCAGCATCAGTTGCTTGGAACTTTGCGATGGTGCTGCCAGGTAATATTCCCTCCTTTATCGTTATTGAGATCGTATCTTTCTCGAATACAGGAGCATTGTCATTTTCATCCTGTAGAAAAGAGAACATAGAGAAGAGAATGAAATCATTAAAAGCTAAAGTTATCAAAACCAACATGCAATAAACGCTACATTCATAGATTGGACCAAAGCATTTTTAAAGTATAAATTGGTTGGGAGATTCCCCGGCAGAGGAAAAGTTTTGCCCCACCAGTTAAATGCCCTTTTCCCCCAGTAAATTTTGTTTGAATTTCTTGCCTCATTTGAACTGCTGTGATCAAGAGCTGCTGTTGTACATTTTCTATCGCGTGAATATCGCGACCTTGGACTAACCTTCGCGAACCCTTTCAAGAAAACAGCCGAAGGTACGGAATGCCAAACATTGAGCTAGTGGCTGTCATGGCGCATGACCCAAATAAATGAAAAAGTACAGGGCCAGAGACAATCATCGCAAGGAGTCAAAGACGACGAGAACACCATTTTTACTCTTTTTGTGAAGAAATTCATTCATCTTTAAGATTTCAACGCACTACTGAATCAAATGAGCCTGAGGTTTTGAATCTTAGCATTTTGGTTTGATACTACAGTTAAGTTTATCCTCAGTAATTCAACAATCAAATTTAGTTAAATTTTACTATTCTATATCGATTGTAATTAATGTTTTCAAGTGGATTATCACTTGTTTATCAGCTACACCTGAAAGGCTACCATACTGAATTGAATAACATGAAGTATGGTGTGAGGATGGTAAAATAGTGAGCCACGTGGTCGTAGATCCACTGGTTGAAGCCAATTTGAAGCCAATTTGAAGCCACTTTGAAGCCAATTTCCCTTAATGTGAAGAGCCGCTACCTCTTTGTAAATCCCAATGTGAGAACCATTAGTCGTAGTCACATCAAGATAAATTAATAGGAAACTGCTCAATAAGAATGGTTTCTTTGTGTCATAATATCTACCTTACTACTATTCAGGAATGAAAGTAGTCCTGAAATAAAGGTATGATATGATACAGAATCAGAACTCTGCTCGATAAGTATAGCCTTTCAAGTTCTTAATTTGCCTTATGACTCATGAATCAGATGGATCTTGAAATTACGTGACATTATGAGAAAGGAAAGCAACACTGCTAAATATGCATAGCTTCTCCGTACCGCAAAGTCTACTCTGTGATTCATTCATAATTGAGATTTGGTAAAGTTATGAGAAAAGACCATGATGCTGCTCGATAAGCATAATTTTCAGCCTCATGAAATTTGCTTTCTAGTGTTAGGTGTAAAGGATAAGAAAATCAAAATGTCATGTTAGTCTGGGATATTTCGCTCTTTGATTCTATTTCCACATAATACCCAATTCCAGAAACCAAGCAAATGAAAATGAATATTTTGGACTGTAAATCTGATAAAATGTGAGTTGTATAAGACTTTCCACAAACCTGAATGTTAATCTTTACTGCAGCTAGATCTTCAAGGGCGCCTGTCTTTCCATTCATGTCAGCAACACTCACGATCAAGATGTATATATTGCCTGTTTCATAATCAAGTTGTCTGGTGGTTGCAAATGATCCGGTGCTTAAATTTAATGCAAAATTCAAGTCCTCATTTCCAGATATGATTTTGTACCTCAAAGCTGCATTCACTCCTTTGTCTTTATCTGATGCCTTGGTAATGTGAAAAAGAACTTTCCCAGCAATAGAAATGAGCAGAAAAAAACTTGTCAAAATTGGATGAATATTCACCGCTTGAAAATTTTCATAACTGATTTCAAATCCTGCGATTCCTGAAAACTTGTTAGGAACAAAGAAACACATGGTCAAAGGTCAAAGTCCCTTCCCACGCTAAATTTGATGCATACGGTGGCGCCCATCTCCCATTCTTTAGCCTGTTGACCACACAATTTTGCAAGCACAGTGAATCCTACAGTTGTTGGCTGGTCATCTGGTAGCACTGTGTTGAAACTTATGCGTAAATGCTAAATCATGTATTATTGGTAAGGTCCTAAAGTGGTACCTTAGTGTACTTATTAAGCGCGTATGTTCACTAAAGTGGCTTTTATGAAAATATGTGTATGGATCACTGCGAAATTATGTAGGAGAAAAACAAACACCCATCTCTGGAAAATATTGTGAATATAACTTTGATGTATATCCCTTGACTGGATACTAACCTCAAAGTGTCCAATAATTGACTTTGGTACATTTTCTGTGATGTTGAAGCTGTAAATTCTCTTTTGAAAAATTGGTCTATTGTCGTTTGAATCCAGAACAGTCAAGTTTATCAATGCATATGAACTCAATGTATATGGCTTTCCTTGATCTGACGCTGTTATGTTTAACATGTATGAAGATTTCACCTCATAATCAAGTCTGTTCTTGCAACGTATCACACCAGTATATGAATCAATCGAAAAGCTGCAAATATTGTATGAGACTTCGATTTAATTCCTAAAAATTAACTCTTTTAAATCAACTGTATACCGCTTTAGTTGTTCTATATTGTGTCTCTAAGAACTTTTCAACGCTGAGTTTCAAATTTTCACGAGGTCATTTGGGGCGTAACTATTTACCATAGCTCGGGAGTCTATGATACTTCTGATATGCGAATATTTGTTTGCGCACGGCCATATTTATCTGGGGAAGAGACGTAGGGAAGACTGCGTAGGAGACAGTTTGATGGTTAGAAACATCGGCCCCCAAGAAACCGCCGACAAACAGCGCTGCCGTCCACATTGCCATGATGTGAGAACCCGAATAGGGACAAGCGAGAAGAAAGGAGAAGAAGATAGTCATCGGAAGAAGAAAGAAGTTGATGTTCCTGAAATTGCTCATTTGTAACAAAAGTTTTTCTCTTAAACAAGATCAACGATTACAATGTCCAAATTTTCAAGGAATGTACTGGGAAAGATTATTTGTAAAGAGACTTACAGATGGTTGCCAGCGAATATTTTGTAGGTTATATTTGCATTCTGTGCAGAATCTTTGTCTTTCGCCTACAAATCAACTCATCGTTAGGTAACTTTATAATCATTACCAAATCAAAGTTGAAGAAGACAGTGGCAATAACATTTTATGGCCAATACTCTTACAATTCTTCTCAGCAACATTGAAAACAGAAAGTTCATGATATAGCGAAGATACAAGAAGCATGACGAGGATGCCTGATTGCCAATCAAGGTGCGAGATTCAATATTTGCTAGAAAGGAGGAATGTCGTGAGGTGATTTCCACTGCTTTCCTGGTCAATACCGTGTTTTACAGTAAAATGTTCAAGATTCGAACCAAACCAATAATATTTGACTTCAGTAGATTACTCACGACCATTCAGGAACAAAATATACATACTTAGTGACTATTGACGTCATATTTGCATTAGATAAATACAGCTGAAAGATAATGGTTGGAATCAACCGTGGCAGGAAAGAAATATGGTCATTTAGTCACGAAAACAGTAAGCTGCAACAATGGAATCTGAACAAATGATTCTATCAGCTTAACTATCAAGACACGTGAAAAACAACACTGCTAACTTCACACTATCATACGTGATCTTTGCTGCATTACCAAAGTGAACAGTAGTGCAGCACAAAACGCTGTACAGCACACAACAATCAAACACCTCACACTGTGACCTTAAGGTGATTGGTGATTGCATGGTTATTCTCGGTGTAACAGCTCCTGCTTTTTCAATGAATTTTGATATTGGATAGGATTTCAAAGCACTGCTTTACCTTAACTTGGCCGATAAAGACATTGTCTACTTCCTCCATGGCGTAAAAGTTGTAAGCCTGTGGATGAAACTGTGGTCTGTTGTCATTCACGTCAGTAACATGGATGGCAGCGTGCGCTGTTCCGTTCTACAAACAAGGAAACAAGGATGTCTATAAAAACAGCTACTCTAGATCTCCATCAACTGCGGTCGTGATGCTGTTCCTAAGCACGGATAAGAGGAAGATTTGGAAGCAGAAAGTGGATTGCAACGCTTTAAAAAAGGCAGCCATCATGCAAGACTATACATGATGCAAAGGCAGATAAATATGCTCTTCCGCACCAAAGAAAATGAAACCTCTAAGAACAAGAAGTGGTGTTGTATCAGAAATACTTCAGATGATTAGAAACCAGCTCATAAGAGCGTACCTTTCCATTTCCATCTGTCGCCTGCACAACTATCATGTATATTGATTGATCTTCCCTGTCAAGCTGCACTTCTGTTTTCAGCTCTCCACTGCAATAAATAATCATTTGCATGGAAGGGCGTACTCTGTGCAAGCAACATGTGAAGCAGAATCAAGTTTCCATCTGCCTATATAGGTACTATTGGACATTAAAAAGTTTCAAACGAAGACAACAAAGGCTCGATTCATTCAGCACATATTGATACATATTATAATCATCAAGCAGAGAGGCGGTGATGCTTATCAAGCCAGTTCCTGGCACTTTCCCTCAGTAGAAATATAACTCGTTCTTATTACGCCTGGAATTGTAGCGAGCTTGTGACACACCTCACTCGAAAGAAGTGTTTAGTCTGAGGTTATGCTGGAACCGCTCATAACAGGATCGATTAAGAAGGGCCTTACGAATGCGCCGTCTTCTCATTTCGATGATATAAAAAAGCAGAGCTCAAAATGGGGAATTCCACATATTAATTTCAGCATGTTCGATTCTACGACTGTCATTAAGTCCTATGGGATTATCCCAAACTAGCATCACTCTGCAGTGTTACTGACGCTGATAATTGAACCAAGATTGCAGTATATTTGCTAGTTATTGGTAATTAAGATGCATACCTCGAATGATCAATTCTGAATTTTGTTGAGTTTCCTACTATGTCATAACGCAACAAAGCATTGTATCCAGAGTCAGCATCTGTTGCCTACGGAAAGAAAGTGCTTCTTAGGTTAGGTAATGATTGGATTTCTGAATGCTGTTCAATTGGTATGGTTGCAATGGAAAAAAAGAAATCATTTCACGGAAAGGCTTATCTTGACCAATATTTTTTGTTTCGTATGGCCCCTTGTAAACCAGCACTACAAAATTGGTTACCGTCCTAAAATAATTGAAGTTGCTATTATTTTTACATCAATATCGCTCTAAGCACAATCATTGTCTGTGACAATGCCTCCCTCCGTGGACGTCTTAGAAATGCTTGAAGACTTGGAATTCGACCAAACATGCAGGCGCTACGCAGTCAAGAAGATAATGGCGATTGCAATAACGACTTCTTACTACATTTTCTGCCGAAAAAACATGTACTGGGACGATCCTGAACTCATGAAATTTTGAAAATTATCTTTATTTTCTAATAGCTTTTTCTTTCTTTCCTTTCTTTCCTTTGTATTTCTCGTTTATTTTTGTCAAAGTAGCCAATTGAAAGCTACCTATTTAGAGAGATCTGCAGTTGCATGCTAGTAAATATTACAAGAAATGAAGTTTTTTTAATACCCATTTGCAAAAGCCGTAAAACTGAAAGGCTGTTGATCTCCAGGCCAAATAAGATAAAGAGATTTGGTAAAGAAATTATCAACAACTGGCATTCGCTGGACATAACTGGCGAAATGGTTATAGCAGTTGTCTACAGTGCTAATGGTCATAGGTTTTAGTGACGATCGTCCCCATAATGATAATAATAATGATAATTATTATAAGCACATAAAGTACATGAAAATTGACCTTCCCTTGCCCCTGGTTATAGGATGGAACTCGGCAAGGGATTGTATTTAATGGAAAATAACAACATAGACATGATAATAATGAATGAAAAATTCTTTCTTAAAGGCTAGCGTGCCTAATAGCTCGAGGCCAATTAATGCCAATTTGATTAACCCCATTGCTGGGTGACCAAGCAGTAATTGGGTAACTGGAAAAAGCTTGAGGAAATTGGAAGAAAAAAAGAAATGTTCACCTAAGCTCACATGATAACTTGACGAAGCACCGACTTTGAACTATTGAAGTCTGAAATTCCCCTTTCGCTACATATTGGTACAATTTAAACACCAAAGTCAAAGAGATAAGCCATTTGGTTCTCATACAGTTTTATGAAGAATACGACTCGATTTTCTAATTTTATCTAAATATCGAACGTCTTTTTTAACGAATCTGATGAACTTATGCTCTACTGAATCTGACAGTCAGGAACTTCGCTGTGCCTCACGATTTTACCTATAGCACCTACACGTTGCTGCTCTACGCCACCATCTTATCAACGAGTGAGTACAATGGGCAGTGTAAAGTAAAGCAATATGCTAAACTCGATCGGTTTCTGTTGACAGCTTAATGATATCACAAAATACAGCAAAAGCGATTCTTCCTTTAATGAGTTATGTCAAGGAAAGGCCACTGTGGCCTTTAAAAAGCACAAATAAAGGAAAAAAGAAGAAAGTGAAAGCTAAGAGGAGAGAGAGAGATCAGATCAAGTTTATTGATCTTAGATTTGAAAGATAGCGAGTTGTAAGATTCAGGAAAGCAAGAAGAAGGCAAGACGTTCCGTATATTGCATGTTCTAGGGATGAATTATGATTTGTGGGACAGAGTTCGTAAAGGAGGCAGTGAAACTTGGAAAGCGTGTGAATTCATTAAAGTATTTAGTATTTATAGGTGACATTCAAAAGAAGGTAAGCCGTCTTCATCTGGGGGCCATCTCCGATTTATCCGTGCACCTCGTCTGACTAGGTCTTCCCTTCTTTCCCATTCCTGGCGGTTTCCTGCAACTTGCACTAGTTCTTCAACTTTCAAACCTCTTCTCCTGAATTTCTCTCTGATTTTCTCAAATACATTTTTCTTGGTCTTCCTTTTACCTCTTTGTCATCTTTTCAAACGTTTTCATCAGCTCACGATATGGGTTCCTTTCCGGTCTTCCTAATACGTGTTCCAAATATGCCCATTGCCTCTTCGCTTGCACTTCTTCAAGGGTTTCCAGTTTTGCCATTTCGTGGATTTCGCTATGTGTCCAGATTCGCTCCCCAGGCTTGTAGAAAAGCATCAAACATTTATTTAGACACTTTCTCTCAAAACCCTGAAGCTTTCGCCGATGCACCACTTGTCCAGGTTTCTGCGTTGTACATTAATACCGGTCAATGTAGGTTTCATAGATCTTTATTCGTCTTTTTCGTGAAATTTTCTTGTTGGTAATCAGATGGTGGAGATCCTTCGCTACGCCAGTGGCTTTCCTCATTCTCTTCCTAATTTCTTGGTCTTCATCAATACAACTATCGAGAACACTGAGATTGCAGTTTTTCATAGATCCTCTTGCCGTTTCGTCGACATTTGCATTGAGATCATATTTTACATTTACATGTTTGGTCTTTTCCTGAATTCCATGGATTGTTTCCATGAGGGGGTGAATGAGTATATATAAATGATGATCTGTACCTAATGCACTTGCGATCACTGTAATAGTATTATTGAAAATTTACGTACTCACCTTGAAACGAAAAACTAACGAATGTGCAGGTAGATTTTCTGATATTTCCAGATTGTACTGAGCAAAGTCAAATCTAGGACTGTGATCGTTTTTATCAACGACAAAAATTATCAGCGATGCATTTGAAGATCTGTTGATGATGATGACAGAGAAGAATATTGAACTGCGGGCTTGAAGACACCTGCTCTAGTATTATAAGACTATCAAAGGTAACTGAAATGTTTCTACAATTGGTCCCTTCCTACTAAAAGACCTTGGCCATGCATCGAATTTGATCTTTTTACGACTACAATTCCTCTTCCGCTGCAAGTTGGTGCAATTGATATTCCAAAGTCAAAGAGATTAGCCGTTTGAGAAATCAGAAGACGTCAAAATGTATCGAGCCGAGATTCGAAATTATATCAAATCTATTTGTCAAGAAAGAATCTAATTGAAAAACTGAATGTTTAGTCAGGCAGACGTAGTGGAGCAGATAATCAATTTTGATACTCTTAATCAAGGTCAATAACTTACAGCATTGGATTTGACTTTTGGTTTGAAGCGTGGACTGTAAGATTATACATCTCTTGTGATTCTCGATCAAGGGCTCCGATTGTGAGAATCATGCCAGTTATGTGATTGACTTTGAATGGCATGTAACCAGCCCTGCCGTCAGTTAAGCTGTACGTTATTTCACCATTCTTGCCCACATCTTCATCAGTTGCTTTAACCTGAAGTTGCAAACGCAATAACAGTTGACCGACAGAAAGAGAAAAATATCCCAGCTTGCTCGAGTTAATTCAATGCGTAGAAACTTTTTAGACTCGTTAGTTTATTTTAAACTTTTAGCTAGAGCCATTTTATTTCAAGTTTTGATCTGATTCTAAACAAGGCTGCAAAAAGATAAGCATAATTTCGTAGTAATATGGAAATTTTTGGACAGGACATGGACATGGACAGCATAAGCAAGAAGATCGCCAGTAGACCTGGCTTTTCGAAAGTTGTACTGCTGATCAGAAAAAGATTGTTTGTTTCAAGGAACATAAGAAGTTGCTTAGTGATAATGGTTCCCATCGCTTTAGAGATGAGTGAAATGGGTGCAATGGGAAGATAGCTGAATGGATCAGATTCATCACCCAAGTTCAGTGGACACGTAAGGAGAAAAGACGAACTGGAGTGCAAAGTACTGTTTTGTCCTGTGATCAGATGCAGAGGAAGGCCGAGGGCGAACTTCATAGGAAATTTGCAGAATATTACGAAATTTCACGATGTGAATGTTCTAAGAAACAACTTGCTTGACGTGAATTGTGCCGGGCCATGGCCGCCCAAGTGTGAAACATATGGCAATAAATGATGATGATGAATAATGATGAATAATGATGAATAAGGGACATGATGAAACATACCTCTGCAATTAACGAACCGACAGGACTGTCTTCAGTTACATTGAAATTATATGATGCTTGTTGAAACAAAGGTTGATTGTCGTTGGCATCAGTAACAGTGACGAACACACGAACACTATTGTCGTATTTTTCGGCTGTTTTTGTCTCAAATGCAACAATCTGAAATCAGAGAATCGGCTTCATTGAATACATCAAGAGCATAGGAGACTGCTGGCTCATATCAAATCAAAGGATGGGGTCTACCTCTTACTGAAAGTACAGGGAAATTTAAATGCAATACAATCTCAAAAAGAGGTATTCGATTTTTCTATATTCATATGCCATCATTACACATTTTTGCTGCTGTTTTTTTTATGAATGGAGCAATCAACCATTTTCAAAATAGATTCATGTTGCATAGTAGTGATCAAAATTTCTAAGGTAGAGATCTACTCAGAGATGCTAGAATCAATCAATTATTTCCAACTTTTCAACCAAGCTCTGTCGCACAAGAAAAGAAGGACAAAATAGCAGTAAAATATGGAAAAAAGGAAAAATTCAACGAGAATTGGCAAAGAAGAATAATATCAAAAATTTAATTTTTTAAAAATATGAAATAACAAGGACACTGCATACATTCATAAAGATAGAAATATCAAGAAAATATTACCTGGATGACAACATGATGAAAAACAATACAGCAAGGAGTTATAGTGACAAACATACTTTCAAATGGACAATGAAAAAGGCAACATTGCAGAAAGAAAAGTGGTAAAAAGTTCAACACGAATAATGAAAGATTGTTAAGTTTGCCATTCAAATTAGCAAAGTAAGACTAACAGTACCTGAAATGTCTTTCGGGTAAGGCAAAATAACGACCTATCACTAGAGTCAATTTCTGCCTGATTTTCTTCATTACATTGCAAGGTTATCTCATTGCTGGTTCAAAGCTACATTAGGTACTTCTCGCTTCCTCGAACCACCTAGTGGTGATTAGATGAAGTGACTTACTTACCACAAACTGATATTTTTCAGCAGCTTCTCGGTCTAAACTGCCATCAATGTAAACATCCCCATTCGATGCTACAGAAAATTTGGCATCCCCACCAACAACGGCGTAGCTGAATTCTGCATTGATTCCCTTTCGTGGAATGCGAAAATGGAAAAAATTAGCAGACAGCTCTCTGATGAAGATGCTCCGATGCAATCGCTCACTTGTTTTACCGATAAAGATTGCATCCTTTACATTTCTAATCTAGTTTTCTATTTCAACATCAGAATGAAGACTACTGGGGCTGGTAGATCAGATAGTAAACTATTTGCTGAGAAATTTCAAAGTTCAGGGCTCGATAAGGCTCCTTCGTCATTTACTGCAAGAGTAGCACAGTTCAGATAAGCTTCACTGAGCAATGGTAGTTGGGAGCTAATGGCAGCTGTGACGCTCCATCTCAGCAAAAAGACTTCACTGGTAGATTAGCGCGACCAAAATGGGATAGAATTCCTGGCAGCTACGCTTGATACCTAAGTTAGGCCATCTCGGCCGGTTATTAATCCGTGAATTCCACTAGTGCATATTTCTTCCATAGTGCATTCGCCAATGTAAATATATATGCTAACTGTGGACTGTTTTGGCATCGAAGAGGACGCCTAGCTGAATAATCAGTCTATTTAATGTATCAAAAAAGTCATCAAGGTAGCAAGTAAAAGGATTTAATTGCCATTTCTTGAAGCAGCCTTACTTCATCCTTATCTACTGCAGACACTTGAAGAAGTTTTGTTCCGATTTTGGAGTTCTCCATCACTGAAGCATCGTAGCGGTCTTTGAAAAATACTGGACGATTATCATTCTTATCCGTTATTGTGATTTCAACAGTTGCATAGTCAGGGTTAAAAATCGTCGATTGAGCCTGCATTGACGAGAAAAACCAGATATAATGTTTTTATAGAAAATGACCTGGAAAATGTAGTTTTATTTCCTGTCAACTTTTCAATTTTAAACTTCAATGCCTTTGGAAATATACGCTATTTTGGCTTCAAGATAAACCTTTGCGAACGTTTTTACAACAGAACAAGTGAATTCTGATTGTCGCGATCCCATTTTGGATGATACAAGCATGGCTGCGGTTTACTCTTGATGATCGAAATGTTTGTGTGCTTTTTTAGATCTGTATGTTGGAATTGGTCCTCGTGGGTTACAAATAAATCCAAGAAAACCGAAAAGAAGAAGGAGAAAGATCGAGTTTTTTGATTTTGAGATTTAGAAAGGGAAATTGGTAGGATTCTGGAAAGGAAGAGGAAGGCAAGACGTCCATAGATT